>CM057459.1:792312500-792852500 GCA_016271365.2 Neoceratodus forsteri | reverse complement strand
AAAATTTAGTGCAACACCTCCAACATATGGCCAAGTTCCACCTGGGCATTGAATAATTTATATGCACATGTGTAACTTTTGTCACTTGGTAGTGCTTCACAACCCTATTGGCTCTAGCCAGAACTTGTCTTTAGATGACAGCACATCTCTACATCACAGTTATCTGTATACTTCAAATTGTACAATAATTTTGAACATTTTGCCACACGATGCAAGGTCAATTTCAAAAGCAAAGGCCTGCATGCTTGGTTTAAAGTAGAGATGTAAAGTATAAAAGGTTATTTGGTACAATTTGTAATAATCTGCAAACATAGTTGCGGACCAAAGAGTCAAATGTCCCCGATCTCAGGTACTGCAGGGCGGCTTTCTCGAAGCACGAGGAGGCTCTCCCTCTCTCAGTGTTTTGCTCAGCTGTTTGAATTCTGGTGCCATCTTGTGAATTATCAGGACTTGCTCTCCCTCACAACAGGACTGTGTGTTAAATTAAATGAAAGTTATTTAATGCCGGCACAGGCCCACTGATAGTTTTTCTGTACTATATATTATCCCTTTTCCTGGAAAAACTGTGTTCGCTTGTATAGCTTTAATTCACAACTTGGGTTTCTCTGGGAAACATTAGCCGCTTTAATTTAAAAAAGAAAATCCAGGGCTAGGAATCCTGTGCTTGTATGCATTTTACTTGGGTTTCTCTGGGCAACTTTAGTCACTTTAATTTAAAAAGAAAATCCAGGGCTAGGAATCCTGTGCTTGTGTAATTTGCATGCTTGTTCTCTGAAGTAATCTCTGTGCCGGATAACCATTCCCCACCCCTCAATCTCCTTGCAATCCACTTATTCTGCATTCTAGATAAATTAAACTCCCCTTCTCCTTATTTCCACAGTACTGCACAGTCAGGCGGGCGGACCTCAAGGAGGTCATGAGGCTGAAAGAAGAAGCCTCTCCCAGCTGCTCACTCCCGATCTCAGGTACTGCAGGACGGTGTCTCACAAAGCGAGGAGGCTCTCCCTCTCAGTGTTTTGCTCAGCTGTGTGCCCCTGAGACTACACGCTGGCTGCCCCACCACCACCACCCTTGGTGGACTCCGTCTTTAAAGCAGTGGTCACGTGATATGCTGAGCCTATCAGCCCACTTTCACCTCTGCAGCTTATCACCTCCCACCACCAGAGGGCTCCCACATCCTCTCCAACTCACTCACTACAACTCTTTCCTCCACACCTCATCCTCAGCTCACCTCTTATTCACATTCTGCAGATTATCGGATTTGCTGTCTACTATTCTGGTGTTCCTTGCACTGAACTTCATTTTACCCTACTCGAGTTAATACTAAACATGTTCCTGTTAACTCTCCTGCTGTGTATCCCTGCTACCCATGCACATTCCCCTAATGACTCTGCCCCCGCCAGACCCTTGAAACAGAACCCCCATGCAGCAATGTTAATCAGCTTTATACCTTACTTTGTATCTTTAATTCCTAATGAGCAATTTCTCTCCTCACATATCCCAGTGACCATTACTAGTAACACATCCCTGTCCTTCTATGTGTGCACCACGGGGTCCATATCTATGGCTTACTTCCTCTATACCTACTCTAATGAGCTCCATCCCAGTGGTTCTACCCTAGGCTTGCTCTGCTTCTCCTGGCCGCGATACAACCTGCAACCCCATATATATTCTCCCCCAACCACTTCGACTCCTCCTACATGCTACCCCGCTTCTCTTAACCCTCCCCATTCCCACCTTCTCTGTTCTCAAAGGGCACACAACTGGGAAATCCCTTTACCGCAGAAGGATACGCTGGAACCCTGTATCCAGGTTCATCCTCCTCCTCCTTCTTCTCATCTCAGGAAATATACACCCTAACCCTGGTCCTCCTGCTCCCCTAGGACCAGACCACTCCCCTGCCAGAGGGCTGTGCCTTGCCACCCATAATGTATGCAGTCTACTATAAAAATGGGACGCCTTCCAGGGTTGGGTACAGCAACATCAGCCGGATGTTATAGCCGTAGGTGAGACCTGGCTCTCCCCTTAGATTCCGGACTCGGCTGTAACACTCTCTGGTTATAATGTATACCGTGCTGCCTGGTTGGGTAGGCGTGGGGGTGGCTGTGCTATTTACACCAGGGACACGCTACATGGACAGTTGCTCCCCACCCCTCAGTTGGCTCCTGGCCCCCAGGCCCTTACTCTTAAACTCACCTTGGGACGCTCCCTAACCCCCCTTCTTTTTACAGCTGTGTACATTCCTCCCAGGGACCAGAAGATGGCCTTCCACTCAGTACTGTCCTATATGTCCACCCTCCCGTCCAGTACAGAAAAAATCATTCTCGGGGACTTTAATATTAATTGGTTAGATAAGTCCACCAAGCCATTAGCCGATGCTGCCACCGCCCAAGACCTAACTCAATTAGTCACCTCCCCCACCCTCCTTAACCAGCGTACAGGTTCATCCTCCCTACTAGACCTTGTGTTCACAAATCGCCTACACAAAATTAAAAGCACAACAATTCTCCCAAATGCACTTAGCGACTACTCCCCCGTTCTCTGCTCCTGGTCAGGCAAAGCACCCAGACCTCCCCCCAAAATAACCTTACAACACAAGCTGGGCCCTGACAAACTTGCCCTAATTAAACCACACCTCAGCTGTATGGATTGGTCCCTTTTAATGAACATGCTTGACCCTAATAGGGTCCTTGACCTCTTCATCCTTTCTTTCAATTCCGTTTGTGACAAATTTGCCCCACCTACAAAAAGGGTGGTCAAAGGAAACCAGGTGCCTTGGTTATCTGCTCACATCCTGGCCCTTATGCAGACAAGAGATTCACTGTGGCACCTCTCCAATGAGACTGGTCTGCCTGCTGATAGGCAAAAGTACAGGGAGGCCCAGAACAAATGCACATGGGCCCTTCGCAAAGCAAAAGCGGAGTATTATAAATCCTCCTTAACCACTACCTGGGGTTCAGGACGCAAATTCTGGAATAACATCAAGGATATCTGTGGTAAAGACCTCAACCCTGTCCCTAACCAGATTATGGTTGACGGGTGCTTGACATCTGATCCTACTTGTATGGCCGAGGGCTTCAATAACGCCTTCACAAAGCTTGATCATGTTCTCCCCCCAATTTCTTTGACCCGCCTCCAACCAGCTCCCCCTCCCTCCCAAAGCCCCCCCTTTCACCTACGCCGCATTACATCCAAGTCTGCAGAGTCATACCTCAGGAAAGCCCTAAGTCGCCCAGCTACAGTAGCTAAACCTCGACTTGAAATCCAGCGTCTCTCCGTAGCTCCCTCACCCACATACTGAATCGGTCCTTATGTCAGGGCACTTTTCCCTCTAGGTGGGAAATCAACCTCCATCACCCCTATATTTAAAATGGAGACCGTTCTATCATCAATAACTACCACCCATTTCCATTCTCCCCATCCAAGGCCTTGAGCGGATTGTCTCTGATCAGCTCACTGACCATCTCAACAAATGCGACCTGCTCTGCAAGCAACAGCATGGCTTCTGGAAAGGTCCAGCACTACCACCGCCCTCCTCCAGTTTATCACACATACCGCCGCCTGGACAGGGTCATATCACTGGTGCGGTTTTATCAACCTCACTAAGGCATTTGACACAGTCAATCACTACCTCCTCTTAACCACCCTATCTAACACTGGTTTCTCACGGGCGCCTTGGTTGGTTCTCTGACTATCTCTCTAACTGCTCCCAGCAGGTCAACATTGGCAACACCCTATCCAAATGGCTGCTTGTCCTCTCAGGTGTTCCTCAGGGGTCTATACTAGGATCTCTACTTTTTACCCTCTTCCTCAACTCCCTCTCCATGGCCTGCCCCGGTAATGTGTTACTATATGCAGATGATGCCGTCATACTGTCCTCCGACCATGACCCTGCTCAACTCCATCGTTCCCTGCAATCCATTTTTAGCTGCGCAGAGAACTGGTTCACTGCTCAGCGCCTTATCCTCAACTATAAGAAGACCAAAATTATGCTCTTTTCTCACCCTCTCAGCACCCGGAAGGTGCATTGCCCCCAAGTTCTCACCGCCTACCAGACCCTGTTAGAGCTAGTGGACTCCTTCAAGTACCTGGACATCACACTAGACCCCGTGCTCAACTTCCACCAACATATCCATCTCCTGTCTAATGCCTAACGCTAGGCTGAGACTTCGGCACCGCATCAAGCACTGCCTTACCACTGAGGCCCTAGGGCTCGCCATCTCCTCATCCGCTTTCTCACTGCTCGACTATGGTATACTCATTTACAGTGCTGCTAGTTCCACAGCCCTCCATAGACTTTGCTTCACACTAAACAAAGCATGTCGCCTCATACTGGGATGTGATCATCTCACCTATACTTGCTCCCTCTATAACACCACCAACTGGCTGAACCTCGACAGTAGGATCAAGTTCCACACCTGCCCCATGGCTAAAATCACCCTCGGCCCACCCCCAGTCTCACTCTCCAGTCCAAAGCTTAAGTGCACTTTAGCTCTGCTAAACTACCCTCGCGTTCCTTTCTGCCGAACTCACAATTACAAAGATCTTTCAGCTTTGAGAGCTCCTCTGTCATGAACAGCCTCCCAACCTGGCTTGTAAATGAAATTAGACTTGGCCTTTCAAAACACTTCTTAGGCACCACCTCAGACCACTAATACCTGTGACTGTTACCTAACCCCACCCTCTCCTCCTCCACTGGCCTCTCTTCCTAGGCCTCAAAGAACCAAGACTTTCTCTGGGCATTAGCATTTATCTCCGACTGTACTAGTTCACCCTAGTCTCTGATTGTTAGCCTTCACTCTCTCCTTGTATTCATTGCTGATTGTGTACTCATTGTATGGTTATGTAAAGTCTGTTATGTTACCTAATTCTTGTGACATGGAACCTTTGTAAATGAGGCTTTGACTCAAAGGTATTTCTGATTCCTCAATAAACAAGAAACAAGAAACAAAACTGGTGTTTTCACATAATTGTATATTAATTGTATTTTGACCCTCTTAATACCATCAGATCACGTGTGTCCTTTTACTTTAAAGAAAACATAAAAATCGACTTATGTTCCAATTGTCATGCTTTTTTTCACATTTTGAACGATTTTTGAAAAATTCTGCTAGACTATAAAGTGTTAATTTACTTATTTTTGGCAACTAGCCAATACTGAACATGTAGTAGCCATGTATCACTTTTTATGAAAAAACTTAGTATGACTCAGTTGAAGGAATAGCAGGTCTTATAGGTCTCTTAAAACATGTGTATTGCTTTAGGACTGATTTTTTTAGGGATGGAGATATATTAAGCATTAAAACTGACAACTAGTCAATATCATTAAAGTAATGGTGTGACATTTTCGGTTACTGTTTTGGGCTTCATAGCTTGTTTCCCTGAGGTGGCGATAGTCCATGTGTACCATAATTATGAAATGTACTACTGTCCAGTAAGGGAAGGAGGGGATTGTAATTCTGGCCAAATCATCAGCCAGCTGATCCCTTTCCATTTCCAGGTCTGCCTGCTCCACCCCCATGCTCCAATGTTTTGTGACGTGTAACCAGGGAGAGTGCAGGGTCACGCCCCCATACTATACAAGAGTCTATGGGGCTCATTTTCAAAAGCAGTTTACAGACATTTAAGCAACTTTGATAAAAATACGTAAACCTCAACTAATCGGGACCCTATTAGCTGAGTGGCGGCTTTCATTTTTTATCAAAGGTTGCTTAAACGGCTGTAGAAATGTTTTGAATATGAGCCTCATAGACTTCCATGGGGAGCCCCTCCCCATGCTCACCCTGGTTACACATCACAAAATGTTGAAGTGCATGGGAGGAGCAGGCAGACTGGGAAGTGGAAAGGGATTGGCTGGCCAGCAGTTCAGCCAGAGTTACAATCCCTTCTTTCCGTTACTGGACAGTAGTTAATTTCATAATTATAGCACAGACGGACTATCGCTGCCTCAGGGAAATGGGCTATGAAGCTCAATACGGAATGTCACAACTTTACTTTAAGCTTATACTTTGTATTTTTTCACAGTTTTAGATTTGGATATATTTATGAATGTGTAGTAGGGGTTTCATGGGTGGTTGCAGTTTTTCCACTATGTATATGAATATTTTGCACTTGCTTTTTTGAACTCATTTACTGACACTGTCTCTTGAAATATATATGGCCGTTTACCTGCAGCACCCCTGTGATGTCAGCCTTTGAAAAAGAATCAGGCATTGTCACGAAATGTCAGGCTTTTTATTCGGATGCTGCGGCTGTAGCTTTGGTGTCTTTTTATATGATGAATTTGATTAATGATCACACTCAGCCCGAGGTACATCCTTTATTCCTATCTAGCACTGGGTGGCTGAGCTGTAAGAGTGACAACAGCACAGGCTTATTCTTTTTATTTGTTTTTCCTTTTCTCATGAATGGTTTAGCCCTACCACAAGCAGCTATTCTGTCAGGGAGATCTCCTTTGTGGACCTACCATGCACAGCCTACTGGTGGCCAGTACATCCTCCTGGCTTGGGACCAAACATGGCTGCATTGCCCCAATCTGGATCCCTGCGCCTCTCAATGGAAAAACCACGACGGAGAGTGAAGACATCACGGACAAGGCCACTGGTTTTTGGTTTTTACTGGAAAACCCAGTACAATTCTGGAATTTGGAGAACCCATACATTGGAAAACACAAAGAATTTCATGGAATTTGGCATTTTATACCAGATCAGTAAATCTGCAGAACTTGCATTTTTTAATAACTAATAATTGCTTGCTGTACTATTTTCAGTTTACTTCATTTATGCTCTGTGTAATAAGACTTCTTTTATTTTGATTATTTATTCACATACTAAAAGAGTGACAGTGGAACCTGTAAAATTCAAAATTAGACTAACAATCAGTTCCCAGAACTCAAAGTCTTGAAAATGGAATTTCATTACTTTAATCACCGTAAATCAGTAACATTGATTATGGAGGTCTGCTGCACAGGCAGAGGAACTCTCACTGACAAAGGGCACAGCATGCCAGGAGTTCACAGCAGAGCCTTACAGCATATGCAGCAGCAGATCCACAGAGCAGGAGTGAGAGGGAGGCAGTCCAGCACTACCATGAGTACAGGGGACCATGGGGCAAGACACTGAGACCACACCCCATGGGGAGATGAGCGAGAGTCCTCACTTTTAGCTCCCATTTATACTGTTTGTTTTTCCCACCACTACAGCAGACCACATGCAGAGGGGCCTCCTCAGGGCAATTGCGTGTACCAGAGCCTCCCACCATGTTGACAATATTGTCAGCTTCAGGGTTGTGATTTTTCACCTCTACAGCTGATCACAAAATGGAATCCCCAGTGCAACCGAGGGTTCCACAGTATACTGCCTTGTCCAAGATGGTAGTTCAGTGATTTTTTGGATCCTTTTGTTTCTCGCTATGCAGCTGATTTCTTGTAAAAATGAATCTGTGCATTTGGAAGCCTCCTACCATTCCAGACAGATGCTCGATTGGTTTCGAATCTGGCCATAGGGGTAGCCTTTTTCCTGCCAGTCAGACAGATGGTACATAGCATCAGGGCTGAGGCGTGATCGCGACCTTAAAAGACTGTGTCAGTTCAGCCTCCTTGAACCTTTAAAGCTTCAGGGCAGAAAGGGAAGGGCTATATAGCTGGGGTGTGCTCCCAGGGGGGAATGCAAATATTGCCTGAACCCACATGGTGATGGATGCAGTCTATTAAGCCTTAGAATGCAGATTAGGCTGAATGGGGCATCAAGGCAAAGGCGTAATTTAGGTAGGACAGTATGGGTCAGATTGGCTGCCAGTGCTGGAGACTACACAGCCGTGTTGCTGCCCATGCTGTTCCTGCATGAATTGATCAGCTAGCAGTCATATTCTTGAAGGAATATGAATGTACAAGGAAACAGCCTGCATGTGACAAAACAGCTGGATACAGCTTCCAGCAAGCAGAACACAGTTCACACAGTGGGGAACTAACTCACAACTCACTAGCAGCTCATAGCACATTTACATGTACAGGAATTCTACTGTACCAGGCAAAGCGCTCCTGGTCACAATCGCAAAGTGTCTGTACACACTGGGAGCTTAGGGATAGCTGGAACTCCTGACAGGCCAATCGCATTCAACAAAATCTTCGGTCTTCTTCAGGTTGAGCCTGGCTCAATTCAGTAGCTTACTTTAGTCACACAAACTTGGATTTAGTCCAAAATAATTCTCTTCTCTCCCTCTCAGGAGCAGCAGGCAGACATGCAGGCCAAACTCTCAGCCCTTTCACAGTTTTCCCATGCGAATCCATTCAGGATTGCTGCCCCAAATCACTTCAGCTCCTCTCTTGTTCAGCTTCCAGCTTAGATCTAACTGAAAAATGCAAGCAGCCCAGGACTTCCCCATGATCCAAAAGATTTGGTTGGCTGATTTGGCTGTCAGTCAAAGCAAGAGCTCTCCCTTCAGTTGCAAAAAAGGCGCAAAATGTTCAAACTACAGTTCCTACAGATTTTGAATTCAGGCAGCTCCTGTAGTCCGGCTACATTTTAGGTCCCACCAGTACTGATTGGTCCAATTTGCAGTCCAGGACAAAGATAGTCTAGACAAACAAAACGGTCTTTGCTACAAAGAAAGCAGGTTAGACAAACTACATTATCATTATCACTCTAAATGATTTTCAATAAATAGTTACATCTTTCAACAGAGTTCCTCTCAGATTACTTAAGCTGCAATCAGGCAGCTCTTAAAGAGACAATACACAGAGGCTATACAGGCTCTGGTAATCACATTTAAACTGCTAAACGCAGGACACCAGCCTGGCAGTGAGCATTTAGTCAAGCTCAAGGAAGACTTTTTGGGAACCCCCTTTTGTAGGGGGTTACACCCTTCCCTGCCTGGGATAACTTGGCGTCCGCATCAAGTCTTTACCATCATAACATTGAAAATGCAACATATACAAGATATTTATACCATTAGCATGCTATGCAAGTACTATCTAATTCATCAATTGGCATAACTTGTCACTTTACCATACATTTCAATGTACTCCACTATATAATTTCCATTCTGACAATACATTATGTATATTTCACACAGGTAAGTTGAACATTACTATACAGAATCATGTAATAATTTCTTGTTCTCTAATCAATGTAAGAGGAGGGGGCCCTTCCCTGTCAGCTAACTTGGGGCTGGATGGGGCAGGGGCACCATGGTGAGAGGGCCGAACAAGTAACCTGGAATGGGCCGTCAAGCTCAATTTGGGCAGTGAGCTGTGAGAGACATAAACACCTTTGTGGACTATATTGAGAGGCAAATCCACTGGCCTTCTGGGGGAATCGTAACTGAAGCGCACCACTGGCTTGACAGCTCGGCCAGTCTTTCTGGGGTGAACAATCACAGTCTCTGTACTTTCGGCAATGGTCTTGGAGCTTTCATCACTTGTGAGGGGTGCCTCTGCATGAAGGGGAATGTCCAAGCTTGGAGCACTGTCAGCCCTTGCTCTGTAGTCTCTGTTTCTACAACACTTGGCTCATTTTGAAGACACTCTGGCACTGAAGGGGGGGTTGTCAGCACTCTCATAGTGTTCCTCAAGTTCTGGCATGTAACCAGAAAGACTCATACCATCAGCCTCTCCTTCAGGCAAATCATACAGTTCCACGATACACAAAGACTCAGCATCCTCAGACGTGATACTTGCTCTTCACCTTCTGGGAGCATTGGCTCCAAGGATGATGCGGGGCATTAGGCAGTCCAGATTGCCCAGCTTCATCCCCATAATTCAACATAGGATTTCCACGAAACAACTGACTCAGTTCATATGAGGGGTAATAGGCATTATCACACTCACTGTCATCCGAGTTAGACTGGCAGTCACTATCATTCTGGGCCTGCTGCGGGGGAAGTCTTAAATCGGCAACCACGGGGGCAGGCTGACTCTGTTTCTTTCTTGCAGCAGCACGAGTCACTGGTCCAGGGGAATCAATCTCGGCGGGTTCAGCCTCAATTATAACTTGACCAGTAGGTAGCAAGTGGTTACGGTGCATGGTCTTGACAGCTTTGGAGTTATTCTCTGGACGCACTTTGTACACTGGCAAATCATCCAACTTGCCAACTATGACACGAGGAAGGTGGTGCCATTGATCAGCAATTTTATGTTTACCATGCAATCCTAAATTTCGCAACAACACATGGTCTCCAGGCCTAAGCTCTCGAGCCTTTACTTTTCTATCATGTCTTTCTTTGTTGGCTAGATTTCTTTTGTCGGCCATTGTCTGGGCCAGTTGATAGGCATGGTTCAATTGAGCTTTAAGTTTTGAACATATTGCAGGTAATCTTCCTCGGACCCCATCGGGAAAACCCCAAAACAAACATCAACTGGCAGACGGGCCTCTCTCCCGAACATAAGGCGGTAGGGGAGAACCCGGTAGCATCATTCTTCGTGGAATTATGCATGTACCAAGGTGCTAATCTACTGGCTCCACTTATGCTTATCTTTTGGGTGGATGGTGCCTAGCATGTCTAGCAGTGTGCAGTTAAAGTGTTCTGGTTGTGGATCCCTTGGGTGATAAGGGGTGGTTCTTGACTTTCGCACCCCCCATACAGAGAGCATTTCTTTGATTAACCGACTCTCAAAGTCCCAGCCCTGATCAGAATGAATTCGCTGGGGGGCACCATAGTGGACGAAGAAATTTTCCACTAGCACCTTGGCCACGGTAGATGCTTTTTGATCTTTGCTGGGAAAAGCTTGCGCATACCATGTGAAATGGTCCATAACCACTAACACATTGCCAATGTTTCACTCATCAGGCTCTAAACTCAAGAAGTCTATGCAGACTAGTTCCATTGGGGTGCTGGTAGTAATGTTGACAAGGGGGGCAGCCCTCTGAGGCAGGGCTTTTCTCTGCAGGCAGTGACTGCAAGTCCTTACATGATGCTCAACATCGGCCCCCATCTTGGGCCAGTAGAATTGAGATCGTACAAGGTCAAGGGTCCGGTCGATACCGAGGTGGCCAATATGATTGTGGAGGGACCGCAGTACCAAATCTTTGAAGGCTTTGGGCATGGCCAGTTGTTGTTTGTCTATTTGGCCCCCCGATCTACTGTCTCTATACAACAACTGATTAAGCAGCTTCAACCTGGGGCATTCTTTAAACAATAAAGCGGTTCGCAGATCAGAGGAACACAACTTGGACACATCTTTTCCTGCACGAAGGGCGGCAAGTGCTGCTGAGTCATAGGATCTCAAGGATTAGCCCATTGCATGCTGTCATTGTCAAACTGAGATAGTGCACTAATATCTAGAGCAGAAAAGTGGCAATATGCAGCCAATATGCAGATGTCAGCGGGCCTAAGCAATCTGCTAAGCAGTCCGCTGTGTCCGTAGACATCTGTTCATTTCTATCAAACTTTTGGCACAATGCTCGGATGTCAGGTTCAGACAGCCTGACCCTGTCACTCTTGAAAATGGGCCTCCATGATAAGGCATCAGCATCAATATGATTCAGGCCCAGTCTGTATTCGACAGCATAATCATATGTTGACAATGCAGAAAACCACCGGTGCCCCATGGCGTCTAACTTAGCTGAAGTCTGTACATAGGACAATGGGTTATTGTCAGTTCTCACCAATATTTTCGCCCTCATAGAGGTAATCATGAAACTGGTCAACAGTGCCCATTTTAATGCAAGGAACTCCAACTTGTGGACAGGTAGTTGCCAGACGGAGTCAAGCTCCTACTGGTGAATGCCACTGGTGTCAAACCATCCTCATGGTCTTGATACAGTACAGCTCCTAGACCCTGCAGACTGGTGTCAGTATGCAGCACATAGGGTTTGGTGGGATCAGCATAATCAAGGATGGGGGCATGTTTGAGCTGGTATATGACTTTGTGGAAAGCTGCTTCACAGTCAGGCATCCAATGGGACCTGAAAAGTTCACCTGGGCGGAAATATGCTTTGTCTGGTTCTTTGACGGACCCTTTTTTGTATTTCCGATTGGTAGGAGGGTAACCCTGGGTTAGATTCAAGAGTGGCCGAATCACTTTGGAATAGTCCTTTAGGAACTGTCGGTAGTAGCCTCAGAATCCCAGGAAAGCTGTAGTTCTTTTCAAATTGTGGGGCAGGGGCCAAGTAGTCAAGGCTTCAACTTTACTAGGATCCATCTCTATCCCTCTGTAGACACTGTGTGCCCCACATACTTCACAGAAGTTTGAAAAACTGGCACTTGTCAATGGACAGCTTGAGGCCAAATCTTCCAGTCAGTCTAGTACTTTGAACAGTCGACTCTCATATTCCTCTAGGGAGCTCTCAAACACAATGACATCATCCAAGTACACCAGGCATTCCAGCAAATTCATGTCTCCCACCGCTCATTCCATCCATTGCTGGAAGGTGGCTGGGGTGCCCGATATCCCTTGTGGCATTCTCAGGAATTCGTAGAACCCCAAAGGACAGATGAAGGCTGTCTTCTCATGGTCCTCCGGAGCCATCAGAATCTGGTAATATCCACTGCGAAGATCCGACACCGAGAACCATTTGCTCCCATTCAAACAATCCAGAGCATCTTGTATAAGGGGCATGGTGTATTGATCAGGGATGGTCTGCCTGTTGAGAGTCCGATAATCCACACACATTCGTACTGTTTCATTCTTCTTATGCACAACCACAATGGGAGAAGCATATAGGCTCCTGGATTCTTGTATCACACCAGCCGCGAGCATTTCCTGCAAGTGTCTTCTCACATCATCTGTGTCTGCAGGGGCTAGGCATTGAGACCTCTCTCGAAATGGCTGTTCATCGTGCAGGTGTATGTGATGTTCCACACCCTGGGCACATCCCACATCCCATTCCTTCAATGAAAACACTTGATCTCTCTGGGCAAGTTTCTGGCTAATTCTAGTCTTCCATTCAGCAGGCAACGGGGAGTCACCAAAATCAAACAAGTCGGGAGTCACTCTATCTGTCTTGCCAGGGGCTTGTTGCTGGGCAACACTGCAGTGTCTGTGCAGTGTACTGTAGCTAGTGTGCATCCTCTGTTCACCCGGATTGCCCGATCTGACGCATTATGAATCTGGACCATCACTCGTTGTGCATAGGCATGACCTCGAGCTGGCAAGATGCTGGGCTTAATCAATAATTCTTCTGGCAATTTTCCATCGCCTGGCGCATCCAACATCAGTATTTTGTTCTTGACATCTTATGGATGCGGACCTCCCTTGAATGGTACCCTGTAGGGGCCAGTACCATTGAATCGGGTCCTTCTTCCACATGACCCCTACCGTTCATCCTGGTCCACCCCTTGGGGTTCTGCTGCAAATCATAGGTCCTCTTGATCAGAGTGGGAATTCTTAGGGCCCTCCCAGTCCATCACCCTTGTTTCTCACGACAGAGTTGTACCAGTCTCCCAAACATATGACTGTTGGTCCCAATTAACAGAGGAACCCCATCATACAGTCCAGTAGGGGGACACACTAAGGCCAGTGTCTCAACTTGCTCCTCTACACCAGTTATAGCTGCAGGAAATGACAACCAGAGGCGGACATATCCTAGGTAGGGATAAGAGTTGTTGCTCAGTCCCCACACATGTAGGCCTTCCAGGAATTGTAAGGGCACAGCAGATAAGTGTTTGTCATACTAGTCCTTAAATACAGTGGTCACTTGCGACTTACTGTCCAGCACAGCCCGAGTAGGAATACCATTCACAGCCATGGTAGTCTCCATTGAAGAGCCAGCTATTTTGGACCAGTCTGGAGGGACAGCAGCAGGGGCCTGAACAGATGATTTAGCCACATAGGGATTTGAGTTACTACTTCTTGAACCCTCACTGCGGTCATTTTGGGCACTCCTTGACCGCTGATTCATTCTCCGAATCTCTCCTTGTAGCCTGTATACAACTTTATCTAGGTCTTTTGTGGACCAGCATTCTCTTCATGTGCCCATCCTTCCCAGAATTATGGCAAAATATGTTTTCTGGGATTTGGGTATGAGGTATCACACTGGGAGCTGGGGAGGTGGTACTACCAACTGAAAACCTTGGTGCCATCTCTGTCTGCTGTGTGGTGAGCATTTGAGACATCTCATCAATTCTCTTACTTTCATAGTCAAGACATCGAGTTTCGAGCTGCTGTCAGCAGGAGATGCCTGGGTGGACACCCCCATAGCAGATGCAGTTGGATAAGGGTCAGTTCCTGTACTTGCAGGAGTGGCCTCATAAAGAGACTGTTTTTTGTTTCCCTGAACTCCCTCAGCAGTTCATCCCATGGTGGCACACCCTCATTGGTCCCCACTTTGGAAGGGCCTTCCGATGCCATGATCACTTGGGCTGTGCTCACCCTAGAATTACAATCCCCCTCTTCATCTTCAACCTCCTAGAGTTCTTTTATCAAGTCACAATAGTCCGGTGGGTTACCTTTCTATCTGGGAGCCTTAACTGATGGATCTGCAATTTAGAATGCTTTGCATGTTGCAGTATGTGCCCCAGTCTCACGTGGTTTAAGTCACTGGCAGCTACCCACCTTTTCGGTAAGCCTTCTGCAGTGCTCTTTCCAGACGAGTAACATATGCAGACAAACTTTCCCCTGGCCATTGTTTTGTACCTTGAAATTTCCATATCAAGTTCTCCCATGACTCAATGCTCCCAAAATTGCCTTCAAGTGCAGATAGGTACTTCTGGGCAGATGCATCAGGGTTTGTGGACCTCAGAAATTTAATGGTCTCTAGGGTGGGACCCCTCAAACTTTCTATGATCATTTTCCATTTCTCAGCCTCCGCACACTGCCATTTAGGTACCAAAGGGGCAACACAATCTATCTAGGTCTCCCAATCATCCTCCCCTTGAGGGGTGGGGAGGGTGCCGGAGAAGATTCTCAACCTTCAGTAAGAGTCATGACTAATGGCAGGTACAGACATAGGAGCCAGCATTGGCATGAGTACAGAAGGAGGGACAATAATGGGTGCTGAGCGGGAGGGGGTGTTGGGGGAGGAACACCCCCAGGTGGCAGGAATAGTTTCTTTAAGTCCTCCACAGTTTTCCCTTCCTCCAGCAACAAGTTAGCAAATTTCTCCTCAAAAGTCTCAGATAGTGGGGGGGCTCATTCTCCCTGGGGTTTTTACTGTCTTTAGTTATCACTGTCCAGGCAGTGAGGGCTCCTTCGGGGGTGATAGTCTGTGGCACTTTGGAACTGTCTACTGGGTCCTTACACTCTACTATCGCCATGAAACTTTGGGCGAGCAGATTAGCCTGTCGGCCCACCACCACAGGGTTTTGTAAACATTCAACCTTGGAAAGTACTCCCTCTACAGTGTCCTTATTGGTACTCAGGTGAATATCTAGGATAAGTATAGCATTTTGGGGGTCGATCTCCTGCCCAGTACACCACCCCACCAACTGGTGTACTGCCACTTCTATTGGGGTAGACATTTATTTTTAACAGCAATTCGTAAATGTGGCCACTAGAAGACACAAAATCCCAGCGGTGCCTCCAAAATGTAACCCCTAGGTGGCGCTATCCCAAGGGCTACTGCCCCTGTCTGCTTGGCTAGTAGCAGATTAAGGGGCCTGAGTTCTTAAACGGGTGCCTCCACCCCGAGGTCAGGGTTGGTAGTGGTCAAGCTAACCTGGGCACAGTCCTCCGGGACACTGTAACCCCCCTCTTTCCCCGCCAGTGGCCTGAACACTGTACAATAATCACTTTCACAATACCCTTGGCATACCACACAAGTACCCACACTGTTTGCACTTACCACCAGGGCTGGTTCCTCTGGCTCGATCCTGGGGACCCCCTGTAAAACAAGGTTATGCACAGCAAATAGCAATAGTACAGTACTTTGAGCACAAACTGGAACCACAGTCAGATTACATGCAGAAAAAGTTAGATCTGATTTATTCAGGGCACTTGAACAAGGGAGGAGCAAAATCAGGTTAATTAGCTTAAAGGTTATATCAATCAAGCAGTTACGCATGTGCTTTGAGTTCCCCAACACAGTTACACCTCTGGGTACCCAGGTGGAGAAGAGGTGTGCTAGCCAGGACTGTTGCTTGGCGTCACAGCTGGTTGGAGCCCTGTGATGGAAAACACAACATGCACAATACACAATATTTGTAATCCAGAGCCAGAGGGCTCAGTTCATAAAGGAAATGAAACAACAAGACAATCAGATGACACACTCAGATTAAGCTGTTGTTGCAGGGAGCTACCCTGGTATTTACTCATGATACCCAAGACTGGACGCAGGCTGGACGAAAATCGAGACTGCAGGTGGTTGATCTGGAATGCAAGGAGAAGCAGGGCCCACACGAGTCGCAGAAGCGTCTTTCCTGTTCAAGCTTGGAGCAGGGGGCTGATCCCCAGGCAGGTCTCTCATCGATGGCTTCTCTGTGCAGTGGGTAGTCTGGCTGGGCCAGTCTGGCAGGGCCCAGACCACATGGAGACAAATTCGGATGCAGTCCTTTTTGGGCTGGATACAGCTTCCAGCAAGCAGAACACAGTTCACACAGTGGGGAACTAACTCACAACCCACTAGCAGCTCATAGCACATTTACATGTATAGGAATTCTACTGTACCAGGCAAAGCGCTCCCCGGTCACAGTCGCAAAGTCTCTGCACACACTGGGAGCTTAGGGGTAGCTGGAACTCCTGACAGGCCAATTGCATTCAGCAAAATCTTGATCTTCTTCAGGTTGTGCCTGGCCCAATTCAGTAGCTTACTTAGTCACACAAACTTGGATTTAGTCCAAAATAATTCTCTTCTCTCCTCTCAGGAGCAGCAGGCAGACATGCAGACCAAACTCTCAGCCCTTTCACAGTTTTCCCATGCGAATCCACTCAGGATTGCTGCCCAAAATCACTTCAGCTCCTCTCTTGTTCAGCTTCCAGCTTAGATCTAACTGAAAAATGCAGGCAGCCCGGGACTTCCCCAAGATCCAAAAGATTTGGTTGGCTGATTTGGCTGCCAGTCAAAGCAAGAGCTCCCCCTTCAGTTGCAAAAAAGGTGCAAAAAGTTCAAACTACAGTTCCTACAGATTTTGAATTCTGACAGCTCCTGTAGTCCGGCTACATTTTAGGTCCCACCAGTACTGATTGGTCCAATTTGCAGTCCAGGACCAAGATAGTGGAGACAAACGAAACAGTCCTTGCTACAAACAAAGCAGGTTAGACAAACTACATTATCATTATCACTCTAAATGATTTTGAATAAATAGTTACATCTTTCAACAGAGTTCCCTCTCAGATTACTTAAACTGCAATCAGGCAGCTCTTAAAGAAACAGTACACAGAGGCTATACAGGCTCTGGTAATCACATTTAAACTGCTAAAACACAGGACAACAGCCTGGCAGTGAGCATTTGGGCAAGCTCAAGGAAGACTTTTTGGGAACCCCCATTTGTAGGGGGGTTACATTAGTATTACCGTAATGACTGATATACAGAATGCTGAAATGTTGGTGTTTGAAAACTGTATGTTCTGCAAGATGAATTCGTGCCTAAATGGACTGCTGTGAACAAGTCACTCCAGTAAAAGGACCACATATGAACTGCCACTCTAGGTGTTGATTAATAATTTTATGTCGATGTTTCCCAATCTCTGTCTCAGTGGGAGTATGATGAAAAGACTGGTAGCTAGGCTGAAATTGCTTGCAAGGTGGCTCCAGGTGAGCTGTAAAATTTTTATGCCCCTGTATGCCCCAGACATGGGAGTCAGCTGCCTCCCCTATCAGGGCATATGCAGGACCAGCTGACAGGCTGTGGTTGCATGTGGATGTGGTTCCACTGCACAAGGTGGGGAGACAAGGAGGATTCAGGGAACTACAGGCCAGTAAGTATAACCTCAGTTGTTGGTAAGCTCCTGGAAATGATGATTATCAAAGAACAGGTAGTGGAATTCCTAGAATACCATGGGTTGCAGGACACCAAGCAGCATGGGGTCCTGACAGGTAGATATTATCAGATCAGATACTTGGTTTTCTTAGATTGGGTGATGAGGGTGGTGCATAAGGGACAGGCAGTACTATATTTACAGTGGTGTAGCTAGGAAAATAACATTTTAAAGCCAGAATCCTTTGGTGCCTCTTTGCTGCTCTCCCCCATTGTAGACATGCCCCTACTTGTTATCCTGACCCCTTGTACACTATATTACTTAGTTTTATGTATTTATCATTTAACTATTTTTTTTAAACTCTTTATTTTATGCCTCAGAGATAGGTACAAACATAAGCACAAAATATTATCATGAACTAAACAAAGCATGAGAGAAATTTGAGTCACAATTATTAAATACCATATTCAGCCTTACAATATAGCATCCTACAGCTCTAATCATATAAAAACTCATAGTACAGTATATGCTTAAATAGCCCAGTAGTCAAAGACCAAAGGCTAAGGTCTAGGCTGCACCAATTTCAGAACACACAAGGAGTCCGGCAAACTCCAGTGTGGTCCCAACACCCAATAATTTTCGGCCCTATCAAGGAATGAATAAGTCTTCCTCTTCAGAAATATAAAATAGTGACACTGCCATTTAATCTCAAACTGTATTTCCATACCAATACATCTCACTATAAGTCGATCTAGTGCATACATATCAATAATAATCTTATACCAGCGGACTCACGTGGGTGAGCACGACTAACGCCACAAGCATGTAATTGTTTTCTTGGTTGCCAACACATATATATAAAACATGGAACCAGATGTCAAACGATATCTTGGGGTAGAATTGAATGAAAGACCATTTCTGAGTTAGGACTGCATCAGCCCCGTGGGTTTGTAAAGGCTTTCCATTACCTGCTGCAAAAGGAAACAATAGCCAGGTATAACCAGAGTATATCGTGTGGTTAGCCAGCATTCTCCACATTGTCTCCAGCAGTGTCTGTATAGTGCGGAAGATATTTAACCAACCAGGAAGGAGTGTTAAAATATCTGTTACGCATTCAAGCTAATTCATGCCAATATGGGGCAGAGAAGACCTTTATAGATGGGGCTGTATATTTTAAAAGGAATGTAGGACAAAGTGGCTAAAAGGCACTAGTGTGCAACATAATGAAAACTGAACCCATAGTATGTTTAATTCTAAAAATTGCTTTAAAAGCATAAAACATATACAGTGGCGTGAAAAAGTATTTGCCCCCTTCCTGATTTTCTCTATTATTGCATATTTGTCACACTGGATGTTTTCAGGTCTTTAGACAAAATATAATATTAGATAAAGGGAACCTGAGTGAACAAATAACACTTTTTTTTTTTACTTATTTCATTTATTTAATGAAAAAAGTTAACCAACACCAACTGGCACTGTGTGAAAAGTAATTGCCCCCTAGTTAAATCAACCCAATTAAAGGGATAATTAGAGTCAGCTGATTGAACACAGTCAGGCTTGATTACAGCTAGCCCTGCTCAATATAAACCTCACTTATTTTGCCCCTCACCATCAGAGTCACGTTGCCAGCACAAAGATTCAACAAGCACATTATGCCATGATCAAAGGAAGTTCCTGAAAGATCAGAAAAAATTTGTTGCCCTCTATCAGTCTGGAAAGGGTTACAAAGCTATTTCTAAGGCTCTGGGACTCCATCGAACCACAGTGAAGCCATAATCTCCAAATGGGAACACTTGGAACAGTAGTGAATCTTCCAGGAGTGGGCGGCCTGCCAAAATTACTCAAGGCGCAGTGTAAAATCACCAGGAAGTCTCAAGGATCCTAAAACAACATCCAAAGAACTACAGGCTTCTCTTGACTCAGCTAAGGTCAGTGTTCATGACTTCACAATCAGAAAGAGACTGGGCAAAATGGGCTTCATGTGAGGTAGCAAGGCGGAAACCACTGCTAACTAAGAAGAACATAAACGCTCGTCTCTCATTTGCCAAGAAGCACCTGGATGATCCACAAGCCTTTTGGGAAAATGTTCTATGGACAGATGAGTCCAAAGTGGAACTTTTGGATGACATGGATCCCATAATGTCTCGCGTAAAGCAAACACAGCATTCCACAGTAAGAACACCATACCAACAGTCAAACATGGTGGTGGTAGTGTGATAGTGTGGGGATACTTACTACCTAAGGACCTGGATGACTTGCCATAATTAAAGGAACCATGAATTCTGCTCTGTACCAGAAAATTCTTAAGGAGAATGTCGGTCATCCTTCCGTCAGCTGAAGCTGAAGCGTAGTTGGGTCATGCAGCAAGACAATGATCCAAAGCACAAAAGCAAGTCCACATCAGAATGGCTAAAAAGTAAAATTAAAGTTTTGGAGTGGCCTAGTCAAAGTCCAGACTTAAACCCAATAGAGATGCTGTGCAGGACCTGAAACGAGCAGTTCATGCTCAAAAACCTACAAATGTTTCTGAATTAAAGCAGTTCTGTGAGGAAGAGTGGGTTAAAATTCCTCCACAGCGATGTGAAAGACTGATATTGAATTATAGGAAGTGTTTGGTTGCAGTCATTGCAGCTAAATGTACGTAACCAGTTATTAAGTGTAAGGGCAATTACTTTTTCACACAGTGCCAGTTGGTGTTGGTTAACTTTTTCATTAAATAAGTGAAATTAAAAAAAAAAACAAGTGTTATTTGTTCATTCAGGTTCCCTTTATCTAATATTACATTTTCTCTAAAGACCTGAAAACATCCAGTGTGACAAATATGCAATAATAGAGAAAATCAGGAAGGGGGCAAATACTTTTTCATGCCACTGTATTTTACAGCTCACCCCACCAGATAATCACCACCAGTGTTTCACCCACCTGACCGTGGGCTTTATCAAGGGTTGCTTTACTACTAGCTGTATATTTTAGCCACATCTCGTAAGGAATGGTCATGGATAATTCTGTGTTCTAGCATCAAATACCGACCATGTAGAATCGCTGTAATATTCTTGTAAGCCTTTATATAAATGCCCAATCAAATGATGTCATTGTTTTCCCTTTATGGAGTCTATAATAATACTCAGCAGCCAGGGTGGGATCAGGTAAATGGCTTTTCTGAGGGCCTTTGTGTAAAAGGAAGGTGTGGATCTGCAGGTATGTAAAATGTTCCCTGTTTGTTAAATGGTAGAGAGACTGGAGGTGAGCAAAAGAACAAACCCTCTGTGCATCAAGGAATTGAAAAATATAGGACACGCCTTGGTTGTGCCATCCCTGGAATGTATGATCTATATGAGTGGGCAGAAAGTCAGCTTCAGCCACCAGCAATCGCACATAATAGAAAATGAGTGCCAAGGCGGGTAGAGCAGAAATGTGAAACCAGGTGCGTAGGGCGTGCGCCTCACCTAAGCAGAAGTCACTTAGATTTGGCAGGGATGTCACTGGAGCAAAAATAGTTTTCCCTGGATCAAACAGATCATTCAGGTAAATTCAATATGTTTCCATGGTGCTTTGCAAGTGGGATTAAGCCAAAGCATGACTATACTCATAGTTACTGTGATGCTTGGCCAGCTGGTTATGATTGTTCTATGATATTTGCAATATAAAAATATAGTGTGTGATTGTCAGTGCTTTATAGTACCCCCAGGTTTCAGTTACAGTTAAGTGACCTGAAACCAGGAGGTAATAAAAGACTAGAGAACTTAATTAAGGGTCTCCTGTAATTAGAACTGACACAGCTGCCAGGATATAGGATTGTAAATTTTATGATGTCTTAGAGAAAAAAAATTTTATACCATGGCGTGAAAGGTAATAAAATCCTTTGATGTGCCTTGGGAAGAGGAACTGCTCGAGATCAAAGAGGAGATGTTAATTAAGGAGTCATAATGGGAAATTAGTTTTTGCTGAAGTCAGTATTTAAAATATCTCCTGACACTCCACTATGGCAAAAAACTGTTCATAAGCTTGATGGTGTTACTAAACTGAAAAAAGGTAAGAATGTATCGAAGGTCTTTTGTAGAGTTTTAAGGGTTCATTTTGGATACCTGGTTAGGTGCCCTTAGGTGAAAGATATCTGGCATCCCACCAAAGAGCAGATTATGTGAGCCTGTACATTTGGGTACACTAGCATAAGGTTCACAGTTTGAATCCCCCCAGAACTTGAGAACAAAGGTGATTCAGACCCACAAGCAGACAGGAGGGTTACCCTATCTGTTATCTGTTCACAATATTGCCCTCAGAGGTTGGCACTGTGAGAGCAGAGGGCCTGACCTGCTGAGTGCATTTGTGACAGATTGGTTGGCAGCGGTGCAAATAAAATTGGTAACACAAACTTTAACAGTTCAGTGTGTCAGCTTAATACTGTACAGCTCACTTGCAAAAAAAAAGCAGTGATTTATTTTTAAAAAGGAAACAGAACTATATCATTTTACTTACAGTCGAGTTCCTACCTGTTTTATTTATTTTCTCAAGTGTAAGTTAGAGTAGCCATAGTTAGGGAAGAAGATGGCTTCCAGATACAGCGGGCATACTATAGACTACTTGAGGCAGTTGTGCCAGGACAGAGGAGTCCTGTATGAGGGGAGAGCTACCAAGCAGAACCTCATGGATGCCCTAATGGCAGCAGATGCCCAGAGGATTGAGTCACAGACTGTGACTGTAAAAGACCAAACCTTGAGCATGGAGGGGCCAGCAGCCAGTGCAGTGTCCCAATCCAATGAGGATGACAGCAGGGCCAGTGCCAGGGAAGGGCCACAGCAGCAGGGGAAGGTCACAGCATTCTGGAACCAGAAGCACTCAGGCTGCAGATTGAGTTGCACAGAATGGAGCTGGAGTTCCAGAGAGACGCTGAGCGAGAAAAATGAGCCGCCAGAGGAGAAGAGGGAGCAAGAACAGTGAGAGGCTGGCCATGGAGAGCGTGAGCACCAGGGAGCCACAGAGGAGAAGAGGGAGTAAGAACAGAGAGAGAAGCAGAGCGAGAGAGAGAGATGAGCCACAGAGGAGAAGAGGGAGCGAGAACAGCGAGAAGCAGACCGTGAACAGCGAGAGGTGGAGCGTGAGTGCCAGAGGTGACATGAACTGGAGAAGTTAACGACTCTAACCATCAGCACCAGAGCAGGTAAGTGGCTTGGGTTTAACTGGAACTACAGGACTGGGTTACAAATTTAATTCCAAATTGATAGCTGAATTTAAAGAGGGGGAGGCTATGGATGCCTCTTTAAATTCCTTTGAAAAGGTTTGTATTCAGGCTAAATTTCCTAGAGGGTCCTGGAGCTTACAGCTATCCCCGCTACTTACTGGGGAAAGCTCGGGATGCATTTGGTCAAATGGACAATGAGGACAGTAATGATTACAGCAGACTTAAAGCTGCACTTTTAAAAAAGTTCGATTTAACTGCAGAAACATACAGAGCTAAATTCCGTAAGCTCAGGAGAAGCCCTGATATGAGCTATGAGAAGCTAGCCACGAAACAATGTCAGTTTTTAAAACATTGGTGGGAAGGAATTGAAGCAAACTCTGTAGATTAAATTGAAAATGCTATTTTGTTAGAACAGTTTTTTTTTGGCATGCCCAGCAGAGCTGAAAACCTGGCTGGAGGACCGAGATCCCAAAACAGTGCAAGAGGTTGCTGAACTCTCAGACCACTATGCCAAGAGCAGACCTGCTCTGAGAGCAAATGGGGTGGGCGTGGCAGCACAGAAAGGGAAAAGTGCACCTTCAGGGCAGCTAAAACCCTCCCTGCCTCCACCGAAACCAGTTAGCCCCAGGTTTCAGAGAAAAGATTTCTCTGAGAAAAGAAACGAATGTTGGGTCTGTAAAGAAACTGGGCATATTGCCAGACAGTGTCCCAAAAGGACAAGCAATATGTAACATGGGGCTAGGAAAGAAGTGGGTTGTTTGTGTGTCCCTGGAAGCATGCCTGTCAACATGAGGGAACACATGCACCCAGTCACGGTGAATGGTGTACAGACACAAGGGTTAAGGGACACAGGGGCATCCCTGACATTGGTAAAAGGGGATCTGGTAGAGCCTGGTCAGCTTATACCCAATGAATTTGTAACTGTACAAGACTTTACTGGTGAGGAGAAAACATTGCCCCTCGCTAGTGTTCTCCTAGACTGGGGTGAAACGGGGGAACTGTGCAACAGGTGGCTGTAGCCAAAACGTTAGCAGTTGACTTCATCCTTGGCAACAGTCTCAAACAAGGGATGCTGTGTGTAGTTACCTGTAGTCAAGTGGGAAGGGGAAATTGTAGTTCCCTGGACCCCACAGAAGCCATTGTGGAAATCCCTGGGAGGCCGATTCCCCAGCCTGTGTCTCCTGATATGGAGACTAATGAAAAGGGGGTAGATAATTCCCCAGTAGCAGTTAACCACACAGCTACGGAGGGTTACTCCGAAGAGGGAGGGTGACCCACTGTCAGAGGTTGGGAGGACTGTGATCCCGAGTGCCCTGGCTAGTGCTAGGGAACCTAGTTTAGAGACTGAAGGGGACCTGTCCCATGCCTTGGGAATGTGTAAGGAGTTTGTAGCTGCTCAGAAAAGTGACCCTAGTCTAGAGAAGCTGAGGGTTTGGGCAGACTCTGATGGAGCACAGGGAGGTAACGGTAAAAATAAAGTTTTTTGGGAAAATGGACTAATGTATACTCAGGATGTGAAAACAAAGGGAGGGGTGATGGGCAGGCAGCTTGTCGTTCCCCAAGGGTATTGTGAGCAGTTGCTCAATATTACACATGATATTCCCTTGTCTGCTCATCTGGGAATCACACACACTACACAGCGATTGGCCCAGAATGTCTATTGGCCCATCTTCACCCAGCAAGTGAAGGAGTCTTGCAGGTCTTGTCACCGGTGCCAAGAAATAGGAAAGGGAGGTAAGAAAACCCAAGCCGCCCTAATTCCATTGCCCATAGTAGAGGAGCCATTCCAGAGGGTGGAAATGGATATTGTGGGGCCTTTAAATACCCCCAGCTCCTCTGGGAAGAGGTTCATCCTGACTGTGGTGGATTATGCCACCCGGTACCCAGAGGCAGTCACTCTATCCTCACTGCAGACAGACAAAGTGGCAGATGCCTTACCTGGGATTTTCTCCCGTGTTGGGTTTCCGGAGGAGGTTATCACCGATCGAGGGTGTTCCTTCATGTCGGACCTAATGAAATGTTTGTGGGAGAAGTGTGGGGTGGTGCAGAGATGCGCAACACTTTATCACCCACAAGCCAATTGACTTGTGGAAAGATTTAACTGTACCCTGAGTCAGTGCTTCAAGTGTTTGCTGAACAGCATGAGAGGGACTGGGAGAAATACCTTCCCCACCTGTTGTTTGTATACAGGAAGTGCCCCAAGAGTCAACAGGATTTTCTCCTTGGAGCTCTTATATGGATGCCAGTATGTGGACCCCTAGACTTGATCTGGGAGGACTGGGAAGGCAAGCTTGCCACCCTGGGAACTCCCATAGTGGATTAAGTTGTTAGGTTTAGGGAAAGGCTGAAGAAGCGTATGGGGACAGCCCAGAGGAACCTGGCAGCTGTCCAACAGAAACAAAAAGTGTGGTATGACCACAGAGCCAGAGCTCACTCGTACATGGTGGGTCAGGAAGTCATGGTCCTTATTCCAGTCTGGAAAGATAAGCTGCAGGCTGAATGGGCAGGACCGTACAAAGAAGTTAGGAAGGTAAATGACGTGAACTATATCATAGAATTACCTGATGGAAGACAGACAGAAAGAATGTACCATGTCAGCATGATGAAGCCATATGCTAATAGAGCTGACATGGTGTTTGCAGTATGTAGTCCTGGGGAGGGGACAGATGAAGGAGACTCCCTTCTGGACTTGCTGGAAGAAAGCAAGTGAGAGTCCTCTGCGGAGGCAGTTATATTGTCTCCCCAGTTGGCCCCAGACAAGATCCAGAAAGTATGGGAGGTTTTAGCAGACTTTCCCCACTGTTTAGCGCCAAACCTAGACTAACCCCCTTAGCGATGCAGGCTGTAGAGACAGGGATACAGACGCCCATATGGTGGACAGCATATCAGGTGTCAGAAGCTGTCCAAAAGGACATTAGGAGGGAGGTGGAGGAAATACTATATTCAGGGGTAATCCAGAGATCCCACAGCCCCTGAGCCTGACCCATAGTTCTTGTGCCCAAGCCAGATGGCTCTACTCATTTCTGTGTGGACTGTCATGGACTGAACGCAGTCATGAAGTCAATGCCCACCCAATGCCGGACGGAACTCCTGGACAAGTTGGGGGACCTACCTTATGACTACTGACCTGACCAGGGGTATTGGCAGGTAGATTTAATGGACAGAGCTAGGGAGGTCAGCCTTCCTCACTCTAATAGGCTTATTTGAATTTAGAGTAATGCCTTTCGAAATAAAAGAGCGCCCGACCACTTTCCAAAGGTTGGTGAACCAGAGTGTCAAGTGGTACTTAGAGTATGCCGTGGTGTACCTGAATGACATTTCCATCTTTAGTGCCAGCTGGGAAGAACACCTGTCCCACCTTAGGGAAGTGCTGGACAGGATACAGAGAGCCAGGCTCACTGTCAAAGCTGAGAAGTGCCAGGTGGCCATGGCTAAAGTGGCATACCCTTGGCATGTTGTAGGCCGGGACAGCTCTGGCCCTAACCAAATAAAAATAGAGGTGATCAAGGTGTGGCCCAGACCAGAATTGCAGAAGCAGGCCAGGGAGTTTTCTCAGGACAGCAGGGTACTATAGGAAATTTGTACCCAGTTACAGTGCCTGGCTGCTCCCTATCTGACCTGGTAAAGAAAAGGATGCCTAAGAAAATTACCTGGGAACCAACCTGTGAAAAAGCCTTTACTAGACTGAAGGAGGCACTGTGCAATGCTCCTGTATTGAGAAGTCCTGACTATAGCAGACCCTTTATAGTTCAGACTGACGCCTCAGATGGTGGTATTGGGGCAGTACTGAGTCAGATATCCAAACAAGGGAAAGATCACCCAGTAGTGTACCTGAGTAAAAAGTTACTTTTCAGGGAGCAGACTTACTCTACTGTGGAAAAAGAGTGTCTTGCCATAGTGTGGGCCCTAAAGAAGTTAGAGCCATACTTATATGGGCAGCAATTTGAGGTACAAACTGACCACAACCCCTGGTTGGGCTGACTAAATGGGAAAAACTAATGGTAGACTATTAAGATAGAGTCTTGCCTTGCAAAGGTATGACATGACAATTTACATAGGGCTGGAGTGACTAGTCAGAGCGCTGATGGCCTGTCGCGTGTTTATGAGGAGTGAACTGATTTGGGAAGCTCATCCCATGAAGGGATAGAGCTCCAAAATTCAGTCTAGGTGAGGGAGGTGCTGCTTGGCCAGCTGGTTATGATTGTTGTATGATATTTGCAATATAAAATGTAATGTGTGATTGTCAGTGCTTCCATGAGTGTCCTCCAGGTTTCAGTTACAGTGAAGTGACCTGAAACCAGGAGGAAATTAAAAAGACTAGAGAGACTTAATTAAGGGTCTTCTGTAATTAGAACTGACCCAGCTGCCAGGATATAGGATCGTGAACTTTTATGATGTCTTAGAGAAAAAAACATTTTTATACCATGGTGTGAAATGTCATGAAATCCTTTGATGTGCCCTGGTAAGAGGAACTGCTCAAGATCAAAGAGGGGATGTTAATTAAGGAGTCCTATTGGGAAATTAGTTTTTCCTGTAGTCACAGTATTTAAAATATCTCCTGGCAGGGTGATCCTTGTTTGTATAATTTTTATATTCTCAAAGGAGGAGCTAGATGACATCATAGAAGGGGGTGGAAACACAGAGTTTTAAACTGTATTCTGTGTTTCAACTGAGAGACATTACTTTTTGGGCTCTTAGGAAACCACATCTAACTATAAGCACTATAGAGGTAATACATTAGATAGAAAAGTCTAACTGTATATTGGTAGGAGTTTGTCTGTAGTTTTTGTTTCTTTTAAGTGATTGTATGCTTTTTGATATAGTGTTCTGTGGGAGCAGAGGGCCTGACCTGCTGAGTGCATTTGTGACAGTTAACGCCCTGAAATAATTAAGTAGATTAGGAAGGTTTAAATCTCCTGTCTAAGGGGCAACTGGAGAAGCATCCAACGAAGTCATAGACGATGCCCCACCCATACAAACCATTGTATTTAATTCAAACAGAGTACAACGATTATAATAACACAAGTAGGAGTGGATATCAGACAGTCGGAGTGATCAAAATCAATGGTCAGGGCCCCGAATGCTGCTCCTCTTCAATGAACTTGTAAGTTGTGGCTTACTTGGGGTATGCATTCCTACACCCAGATATCAGCAAGGTATTTGATTCAGTGCCATGAGGGAGGCATATAAAGATGTTAGAGGACCTGGGGTAGAGGAAGGGCTCATCAGCAGGAACAGGAACTGGTTAGGGTGAAGAAAGCAGAGAGTACTGTTTTTTTTTTTTTTTTTTAATCCGCCTATGTCTCCTTTGTTGGGCTGGGCCCCTTATGGGACAGACTCTTCCAGCTTCTTCAGCTTGGTGTCTCATGGACATTCCATCAAACCACTCCTTCCTCACGGCTTTTCCTCCATGGTGGAGGTGACCTCACAGCTGTGGAATGTATCCTCAGGGTGTGTGTGTATGTATGTATGTATGTATGTATTTGTGTGCGCACCATCTTGCTCTTCCGAAGAGATGGAAGTCATAAGTGGGGTGCCACAGCAATCCATCAGGGGTCTCTATACTCTTCAGTAAGTTCATCAGTAACATTGGAGAAGTAATCCAGGGCAAGTTGTGTCGCTTCGCAGATGACGCAAAGCTCTATGGGAGTGTAGATAGTGATGAAGAAGTTAGGGAGATGCAGAGTGCCCTGCAAAGGCTAGAGAGGCTGTCTAAAGTTTGGCAGTTGAAATTCAACACCGAAAAGTGCAAGGTGATGCACCTAGGGAACAGGAACCCCAGGATGGAGTTCTGGATAGGAGGAGTAAAGCTGAGCACTATGGCTAAGGAAGGGGACATTGGAGTCATCATTATGACTCCCTTAAACAATCAATCCAGTGCATCTAGGCCTATAGTAAGGCAAATAGAATGCTGGGATGTATCAGAAGGACTATTAACAGTAGAAGAAAAGAGGAATTGCTACCTTTTATAGATTGTTTGTGAAGCTGTACCTGGAGTACTGTGCCCAGTTCTGGAGTACTCACCTCAGAAAAGATGAGAGACTGGAGATGGTGCATCAAAGGGTGACCAGGATGATTCAGGTCTAGTAAGTCCCAGGGTTCAATAGGAACTATAGGCAGACTGAATGGACCATTTATCTTTTTCTGCCGTCATTGCCTATGTTCCTTTCCCTGTGGAGGATTGGTCCGTCATCTTGCTATCCAGTTGGAGTTTCTGACCTCCTGGTTTTCTTTCCAGGAGGAGAGGACATGCAGTGCTGTCCAAGATGTCAGTACACATGCTCCTGCATGCAGGATGTCAACCGTACCACTCCCCCCCTCGCTGTTGCAGTTCCTTGACTCCCTGCTCCCAGGCACCACTAGGGACCAGGCTTGAGCTGAGTTGCACATTCCTCATTCCCTGGAGAAGAGCAGTCCATCAGATGCTAGATTCTCCTCCCCCTGTATCCCTCTATGTCCCAAGCTTGCCCCTGAACTCAGGTAATTGTCACCACAGACACTAGCACTACTGCTGCACCACTGGGCTGGTCTAGGTGGTAGTTGTTAACAGTAATTGACAGACAGGGGTTACAAGTAGGGTGCCAGAGGGGTTGATTCTGGGTCCCTCTTGTTCCAGTATTTTTATTAGTGATGCGGATCCAGAGCAAACTGTGTCTCCGTGCAGGTAACATGAAGCTCTGCAACAAGGTGGACAGTGCAAAGATGGTCTGAGAAATGAGTAAAGACCTAGAAACACTGGAAAGATCACTTGAAACCTGGCAGTTGAAGTTTATTGCCAAGAAGTGTTACGTGGCAAAAACAGTCAAAAAACAAGCAAACAAATAAAAAACAAACAGGCACTGACTACTGGATGGGAGGGCTTCAGATGGCCAAGATGAGGGAGGAAAAGGTCCTGGGGGTTATCATAATTTGCAGCAAAGCATACAGCAAGGCAACAAGGATAGTGAGCTATATAGTGAGGGGATTTGACAGTTTAAAGAGGGAGGTGATATTGTCCCTATACAGGTCCCTGGTTGGGCCCCACCTGGAGAACTGTGCCCAGAGTTCTGTAGTTCTCAAGGACAGGTACATGCTAGAGGTGGCGAAACACAGGGTAACCAAAATGATTCAATAGCAGCATTGCAGATCCTATGAGTAAAGGCTGGCAGATCTGAACATGTACACACTGGCAGACAGGAGGAGGGGATATGATTGAAACCTACAGATTCCTAAGGGAATAAACAAGGTAGACTGTGGAGTTCTCCTCACCAGGAAAGACGACACAGTGATGAGGGGTCATGGGTGGAGACTGTTGGGGGGATATTTAAGAAGGCTGTCAGAACGTACTTGGTGGTGGAAAAATGGAATGGATTGGAAAGAGTGGTGGTGGAGATGGGGTCTACTGTCAGCTTTAAGGAAGACTGAGATAAATTTAAGGGACTGTTCCATACTGGTGGAGATGGGTGCATGGAGAGGGGTGGAGGTGGAGAGGTGGCAGAGAGAAGGGGGGAGAGGAACATGGTGTAGCTACCTTATCTTCCCTCCTGTTTCTCCTCCTCCTCTCCTCTCTGTTTTCTTCCTTACTCTCTCATGCTCACTATCTGTCCCTCCTGCTGCCGCCTTCTTTCCCATTTCCCCTGCTGCTGATCTTAAGGCCTTCTTAGCTCTAAATCCGCACAAGGGTGGAAGCCCTGATGGTCTTGACATTAGAACATAAAAAAGAGTTGGCAGATGGGGACCGCATGATCCATCTAGTCTGCCCAAAGTGCTTACCCCCTCTCCGTAGTTGTCTTTCTTCCTAAGTTGCCCACAATGCCTGTCCCAAATGAGTTTGAACTCTCTTACTGTCTTTGACTCTACCACTTCTGTTGGCAGGCTGTTCCATGAGTCTGTCACTCTCTTGGTGAAAAAGTACTTCCTGGCATACCTCTCAACCTCCCTCATAAATCAGGGACAAGGCTTAAAAAAATCAACTAAGAAAGAACAAGTCTGTAACTTTTATGTTTGATATTATTTTGTACTTATAACCCCACTGTTTAGTCACAGAAACACAATTTTAGGAGGGCAGAGTAAAATTTTTAGACAAATCACGTCCCTGAAAATCAGGGACAGTTGAGAGGTATGCTTCCTGGAGTTGTTTTTGAACCTTCCTCCCACCAGATGCAGTTTGTGCCCTCTTGTACGTGCAGCCTTATTTTCCTGGAAAAGGTTTCCTATCTGAGTTCGTATATCAATAACCCAACCTTGAAGGTGATCCGCCACTGTACTGGCAGTCAGTGCAGTCCATGGAGCACAGGTGTTATAGGACTGGCCCTAGAGGTACCAATCAATAACCTGGCTGCCGCATTCTGCACTAGTTGTAAGCAGTAGATATCAATCCCCGGTAGCCCTAGGTAAAGGGCATTACAGTAGTCAAGGCGGGAGGTTATGAAGGCATGGACCAAGGTTGGAAGATTGTCGTGAGGAACCAGATGCTTCACCCGGGTGATTATTTCTCAGATGGTCGAAAGAGGATTTGACAATGGCCAACACCTGTGATTTGAGGGTCAGGCCTTCATCAAAAATAACACCCAGGTTCCGCACCCGATCTGAGGTAGTCAGCTGAGCACCCCTGAGCCAAAGCCCCAACGGTTGCCCAGCCGACAAACCCACTTCCCGTCTATCTGGGTCTACAACCAGCACCTCAGTTTTATCCGGGTTCAACAGCAGCCAGCTTACACTCATCCAGTCCTGGATCTCGGACAGACAGTTATTAAATACCAAGAGGATCACATCTTGTCCGGGCACAAAGGCCGTGTACAGCTGAGTATCATCTGCATAGCAGTGAAAACTCAGACCATACTGCCTAATGATCTCTCTCCTGGTGGCAGCCATGTACACTGCAAACAGCATGAGTGCCAAAATGAAACCTTGCAGCACCCCACAGGATAAGAAAAGAAGAGCTGAGGAATAAATCCCAGATACCTCTCTCTCTGAGTCCTACTCTCGAGGAAAGATTGAAACCATCTGTTGGCCCCCCCTGCCCCAGATAGTCCACAGATGAACTGCAGGTGCTCAAGTAGCACACCATGGTCCACAGTTTTAAATGCTGCAGAGAGATTAAGGAGGACCAAGATGAAATGAGTCCTCTGATCTCTTGCTATTAGGAGGTCAGTTAGCACCCGGACAAGGGCCATCTCGGTACCGTGCCTCTTCCTAAATCCAGACTGGGGAGAATCATCAACATTGTGGCTGGACAAATGGTCATCCAGCTGCAACACAACAACCTTATCAATAACCTTTCCCACAAAGGGTAGGTTTGAGATAGGTCTGTAGTTGGTCAGACAGTGCGGGTCAAGGGAGGGCTTTTTAAGGAGGGGTCAAACAACCGCCTCCTTAAGGGGATATGGAAAGACCCCCCACTCTCTAAAGACCTCCAGACTATCTTGGCTAGGACGGGCTGATTTCATCTATGCACCCTACAAGAAGGGGCGAGGGCCCAGATCCAAACTATGACTGGTTGGCAACAAAGTCTGGATGACCCTCACGATGTCTACGATTTCCTGCCAGCTGAAGTCAGACCAGGTAAACTGAGCACCCGCCACCTCCTGCCAACCTCTGCAGTACCCACTAGAGGGGGCTGTACAGATTCTTGACCTGATGATGGCAACCTTATCTGTGAAGAGCAGAGCAAACTCACCACATTTCTGTTGTGAAAAGGCTGTACTGGGCTGGAGACAGACTGGATTGCACAATCTGTCCACAGTCCAGAAGAGCTGAGCAGGTCAGTTCTGTGCAGCAGCAATCTCTCTGAACAGGAATTCTGCCTTCTTACAGGTGATTGCTGATTTATTGACCATGTAGTAGTCCATCAACTCAAGTCTGTCACACTCCAGGCCCAATTTCTGCCAGACCCTTTCTAGCCTTTGCCCCACCCTTCTCAACTCCTTCAAGGTCCCATCAAACCACGGGGACCTTGGGTGAAGAGTGAGTGGGCGAACATGAACAGGAGCTATGGAATCCAGGGCCTCTATCACCGCCTTGTTATAGGCAGGTACTAGATTCCCTGGATCCATGCATTCACTTGGCATACCTGATAGATCCAGTACCGCAGTTAGACCTTCTGGAGTCACACCCCTCAAAGGGCAGACCGAACCACCTCCGTATGGGCAGGCCTATTGGGGGGAGCCATGAATCTGAACCCCACAGTGTGATGGTCAGACCATCCAACTGGCTACACCACCAAGTCAGATACCCCCATCCGCAGAAGGAACACCAAGTCCAATGAATGACCACCAGTATGAGTCACAGAGGTAATAACCTGTGTAAGGCCCAATGAACACATTAGCTGGAGGAAGTCCTGACCAAACTGTGAGAGTTCATTGTTGGCCCAGGCATTGAAATCCCCCAGAATCAACCATCTAGGGGATCCCAGTACCATATCAACGATGTAGTCCACGACTTCCTGCAGAAAAGCTTTCCCATCTCCTGGTGGACAGTAGATGAGAAGTATCCTGCACCCTACACCTTTACCCATGATACAATCAAAGGTGTTGGTGCTCCCTACTGGTACCTCCATAAGGTCCAGTTCTGATCTAAAACAGATGGCTACACCCCCATCCCTACAATCCAGCCTTGGGCGGAGTATCACCGAGTACCCGGCTGGAATACCTGAAGCCAATAATGGACCAGCATTTTCATCCAGCCAGGTCTCGGTAATGCAAGCCAGGTCCTCTGACCCAACAAGATCCACTATTAAAGCGGTCTTGTTCTTAATGGACCTGGCATTGCATAATAACCACCGAGTAGGATGAGCAACCAAGGAAGACCGTGTCACTTGTCTGCACAGAGCAGAACCCTTGAGTATGGGAACAAGACAGGGAGAACCCCTCTCCTGGACCCATTTTGCCACAGGGTGTCTCCTTGTTCCCACCAAACCGATTCGCCCACTCCTTTCCAGTTCTCCCCTAGGCCCAGCCCCGCCCTGCTTGAACTTTTGAACTATTGAACTTTTAACATTTTAAGATGCATTAACTCATTTTCTAGGTGGTCCTTATTTATTTTGTTTTTTATTTGGCAATGATACTGACAATTGATATTATCTTGTAAAAAATATTGTTACAGCTTTGTAGATTTTAATGTTTATGGAGTGTGTTAAATGATTGAGAGTATAGTTTAGAAATTATCTCCTTATAAGTTTAATTCTGTATGAATGTTTTAAACAGTTGTTCATACAAGGTACATTTGTCTTATTTCCTCTTATTTCATACATACGTCTTGTTGTACAGTTTTTTTAATATACAATACTATCAAGTGTTAACTTGGATATTTGTGGTATTAAATCTTAAGGTCTTGCATTTAATTGTGTATATATTCTCCTAACACACACACATTCATTAATAATTTCAGTAATAGGGTTTGCCTGCTTGAGTGTTCAGCTTATCTAATGGATTGACCTTGAAAAGATTCTCAGTAATAGCAAGCTAATTGGAGGCTATTCATTCCATTTACATTTGTAATTTTTTGAAATAAGTACTTTTAACAAATGAGAATTTTTTCTGTCTTTTTTTATGTATGATCTGGGTGTTAATAGACTGGGACTCTCTGAACAATTGTCATAAGTCTCTGAGGAAGGACTTGGTTGATCCAAAAGCTTAGACATTGTTTTCTTTTTGTAACATCTATGTTGGTTCAAAAAAAAAGTATCAAACCATTTGATTCTAGATCTGTTCTTACAAGGACCAATATGGCAACTTATTTACTTCTGTATGTAGACTTTAGCAAAGCATTTGACACAGTCCCACACAAAAGATTAATAAACACGTTAGCCAGTTTGGGAGTGGGTCACAGGGTGGTAACGTGGGTGAAATATTGGCTGGACAACAGGATGCAGAGAGTAATAGTAAACAGAGTCCACTCTGAAGTAAGGGGAGTTACTAGTTGGGTACTGCAGGGTTCAGTACTGGGACCGGTCCTCTTTAATGTCTTTATAGATGACACTGCAGAGAGACTGGAAGGAAAAGTGTGCCTCTTTGCAGATGACACAAAGATCTGCAACAGAGGTTGATGCACAAGGGAGTGGAAAAGATGAGAAGGGACTTAGTAAGGTTGGAATAATGGTCAAAGGTATGGCAGTTTAGATTCAATGCAAAGTGCAGAGTAATGCAGCTAAGAAACAAAACCCAAGGGAAGAGTACACAATGGGGGTGTATTAACAACAACAAAATGGAAAGGGACCTGGGGATAGTCTTATCAGATGACCTAAAGGTACTGTAGGCAAGCAATGTGAGAAGACAATAAGAAAGGGCTGGGGATACTGGGATGCCTAGGGAGAAGCATCACCAGCAGAAAACAGGACGTTGTTATCCCTCTGTAAGACAGCTGGTGAGACCCCACCTGAGTGCTGCATGCAGTGTGGAGATCCCATCTGCGCAAGGACACAGGATGGAGGCAGTCCATAGGAGGGCAACTAAAATGGTGCAGTGCCTGCACAGAAGCCATACGAAGAGAGACTAAAAGAGCTTAATATGTATACCCTTGAGGAAAGAAGGGAGAGAGGGGACATGATAGAAACTTTAAAGTACCTCAAGGGAATCAACAAAAACCAAGAGGGTAGCATCTTTCAGAAAAAGATGTGCAAGAACAAGGGGGCACAATTTGAAGGTAGAGGGGAATGGCTCAGGGACAATGTGAGAAAGTATTTTTTCACAGAAAGGGTGGTGTATGCATGGAATGGCCTTTCTGAGGAGGTCCTGGGGTCAAAAACAGTGGGGGAATTCAAGAATGCATAGGACAGACATAAGACAATTCTAGTGGTGGGTAGCAGGAAGTAGGCTCTTGGTTGACTAGGATCTGCAGCCTATCCACTAGGTAGAAAAATTGGCACACTGGGTGGGCCAAGTGGTCCTTATCTGCTGTCAAAGTCTATGTTTCTATGTTGATATGATTAAACATCAGAACAACCTGTGGAAGTCTATGCCTAGCATTATGGCTAGCATGCCTGATGGTACCTTCAAGATGGAAGCTAAACAATGTGTTTGTTACCTGTGGCTTGGAAGCTGGCAAGCATGTATTTAATTTTGCTTATGATGCCTCTGATGATTACACTTGCTCTTGGCTGTAAGAAATTTCTTGAACAACATGATCTAATTTACCTACAAGAAACATGGCATAGAGAGACTGATCAAGTTTTACTAAATGGCTACTCAGACCCATTCAGTACAAGGTGCCAAAAGTAAAAAATTTGGTAGACCATCGGGGTATAGCAGTTTTTGTTAAAATAGGATCCTTTGATAAGGTTACGGAATTGCTTTTAGATTTTAATTACATTGCTCTCATCTTAGTAACCGGGGAGAAGTCTCTTTTGGTATTTAACTGCTATATGCCACTAGAAAATTCAGACTATTATTTGGAGGACAAATGGCATAAACTCACATACGATACAATGAAATTGATACACGAGTATCCAAAAGCTGAATTATGTGTTTTAGGGGACTTTAATGCACATATCGGTACACTTGATGGTCTGAATGATAACTTGATCATTTCTCCCCTGAATGCCGGTTCTTTGAATAAAATAGTAAGATGAAAAAACTAATAATAATGGTGGCAAGTTAATAGATTATATGTTGTATTTTTTGTTGTACCCTGAATGGTAGACTAGAGGGGGCTAGGGAAGGCCATTTACATATGTTTCAATGTGGGTGCATCCATAGTTGATTATATATTATGGTCTGGATCACTAAGTTATTGTAAAGCACTGAATATAGGTTTAAGATCAGAATGTGATCATTTACCACTAGTATTGGAATTAAACAACATAGGTAATTTAACTGAGAATGCAGCTCTCTTCTGTGTCTTTTCTAGAAATAAGAATGAACAAAAAAATGATATGGCAAGAAAAATCACAGTTTAAAATAGACAAATTATTAAGGAATCATTTCTTCAACTTGATCATAAAATTTTGCAAAGCAGTGAACTTGATGATTTGTCTTTACATTTAAATAATTTATTTTTAAATATTAGGACTGCCTTGGAATGTCCAATGAAACCTTATATAGGACATAATTGGTTTTATAAAGAATGTAAAATAAAATATCAGATAAGAGGTTTACTTAAAAGTTATAGACTAACCCATAATAAGCAGAATCTTAGAGAATTGAACCAAGAAAAATACATATAAACTTGTTATAAAAATAAAAAGATTGAATATTATAGTAAACTTTGAAAGGATATGTTAAAAGCAGTCCAACAAAATGATTATAAAAGTTTTTGGACAATGGTTGCAAAAGGAAATAATTGTTATAAAACAGAAATTGATACTTATATAACAGAAGACACGTGGATTTCATATTTTTCCTCTGTCTTTTTCAATGAGACACTTTAGAATACATATGTGGTTTTACTAGTAAATGGTAATTTTTCCAGGATAACCCCTAATGAAATTTATTATGCACTGGGATTACTGAAATGGCGTAAAGTCCCAGGTCCAGATGGCATTCCTGTGGAGGTTTTTCTCTCCTCTTCATTGCTCTGGTGTAGATTCTTAACAGAATATTATAATAAATGTATCTACTCTAATAAAATACCAAACTCATGGAGAGGAGCGACTATTATTCCAATTCACAAAAAAGGTAATATAAGGGATCCTACTATGTATAGACCAATACGCCTCCTGGATATTAACTCAAAAATTTTTTCAAGAGTTATTTTGGAAAGACAGAGGAAGGAAGTTGAAAGAACAGGTGGCCTGGCAGGTTTCAGGCCACAGTTTTCTACATTAGACAATATTTTTGTTCTGCAGCACCTAAAAGAAAAGTATGTTAAAATAAGGGGACAAACTTTGTATGCACTTTTTGTGGATTATTCCTCGATCTAATCTCAAGAGACTTGCTTTAGCTGGCGTTGTGCAACAGAGGTATTGATTATAACTTGGTTTCAATTATCTCCCAATTCTATTCGGCAAACTGGGCTAATATTAGCTTGGGTAAAAAAGGTGGTATTTCAGCATCTTTTAAAATAAACAGGGGGTATAAGACAGGATGCATTCTTGCACCTTTATTATTTTCCCTGTATAGTGATCAGATGCAGAGGGATAGTGATCAAAAATTTACTGATATACCAAACATAAATACCTGCAAATGCCCTTTATTGGCTTATGCAGACGACAGTCTTATTTTCATTAACAAAAGTAGGATTACAAAAAAATATTGATAATATTATTGCAAAATCGTCTGCACTTAAAATAAAGATAAACATAAATAAAACAAAGGTTCTAAACTTCTCAAAAGGGCAAAAGAATAGTTCAATGTTCTGGACACTGGGGAAGGAGAGACTGGAGAAGGTTAAGGGGTACTCTTATTTGGGAGTTTACTTTCAAGAAAACAACAACTGGATGGTACATTATCAAAATTTGTCAGATAAACTGAAAAGTACAGTTGCAGGACTTATTCATTTTAATTTAAAATATGGTGGGATGACTTTAAAACCTCTTATACAAGTCATAAAAGTGAAATTTGATTCTCAGTTACTTTACGGTTCTGAGATATGGGACATAAGTAATTTAAATAAATTATCGATCCCTCTGAGTCTACATAAATATTTATGTACAACTTTACGGGTTGGTCATTCGTGTCCCACAACGTACCTGAGATCAGAACTTGGATTGAACAATTTGAAGCCCTAGTGTAATCTAGGAAAGTAAATTATTGGCTCATTTTGAGCAGAAACGATCCATCTGCCTTGACATTTACAGCCTTAATGGAGAAAGAAAAAACGTTATAATACAAGTATTAAACAGAAATTATGGTATACCAATATAATGAGGATAATGATTTGTATAACTTCAAAAGGGCATCAGAGAAAGGGATTTTTCTCAGTCTAAAATATAAATCATATATTACAAAGAAAATTGTAAACAATTGGATTAATAAAGATTTACATTCAATCAGGTCTTCACATTATTCAAAATGGTTTGCAGAAAATAATTGCTATTTTGGTTTGAAACCTTATCTGGAAATTTTGACAAATAGTAAGATGAGAGCTATATTATCTAGTTATAAATTTGAACAGGCAAAAATTATGTTTTTCTTTATCGATATAAAACAAAAGGCCTTACTTCTGGGGAGTGTGACTGTGCTGGGGGGGGGGGGCGAGGAAAACCTCTTACATGTTTTATGGGATTGTACTTGGTACCAATTACAAAGGACTTATTGGTTGGGTCCTTTTTTCAATGAAATTTACCCAGTAGATAAAAATTTGTTAACTAACATTCTATTTCACACAAATGATGCCTGGTCAGTGGAACGACTTGTTAAATTTTTATTGTCTGTAGATAAAATTAGGAGGAACTTAAATGTTATTTGAAACTAGGCTATTGCTTTTAAGAAGATTAACTTGTTTATTGAGTATGATTATGTACTGTAACTGTGTATGATTCTTGTCTTTGTATTTTTTAAATAATTGTATTGTAAGGCTTTTTAGTCACACAATAAAAAACTTTTGATACTGATTACACTTTTGCTGCAGCCTCTGGTATCTGCCTTTAGTGATACTCCTGATGCATGTGTCTGGTTTTGCCACTGTCTGCAACTGTCAGCACTTGGTGTGTCATTTGCTCTCTTAACCCCTTTTCTTGTCCAGTTCAGTGGGTCTGGGGCTGTTTTTAGTTCCTGTTGGACTCTGGCCTCCAGTACTCTTCAATGTGGGCATGTCTTGCTGCCATTTCTGACTTTCATGCCATCTTATAGGACAAGACTGGACATAGCTGAGTTGGAATTATTCCACTGATTCCTAAATGGTCTCCTGCATCTGTGTCTAATGGTACATTGCCCGGTTCCAGTCTTGGACCATTTGGTTCTGGAGTACCTTACTCAGGCTCCTTTTGAACCCACTGCCACCTGTGAGCTTTGATCTCTCTCATGGAAAATGAATTCTTTGGTGGTTACTGCCTTGACTCAGAAGGTTTCTGAGCTGCAGGCATTGATTATGGACCCCCCGTACCTTATTTTATACCAAGACTGAGTGTTACTTTGTACTCATCCTTGATTCCTTCTCATGCAGTGTCTGCATTTACCCTGAGTTAGAGTGTTGACCTTCCTGTGTGTAGCCCCCCCCCACCAAATCGAGGGCTTACCTTAAGTGTCTCCCTGGGCTACAGTAATGCCCACTGCCAGGCGGACATCCTGCAGAGATGGTAAATCCATAATGGTTGGTGTCCTCCTATTGATCTGTGTGAGAGTGCCATAATATGTGTCTGCGCCTGTCTCTTTAAGTGCCACAGTCAGTGTAAATGCTGTAGATGACCTGGGCTGGGTCCAAGTGTTTCAAAGCTCAGGACCAGCCAGGCATTACCCCAATTTGCCCCACTCTGCGGTTGCTAATAGAGCCAAGGGAGCTCTACATAGTACTGCAGTGATTTACTTCTAATTCATAGTTGTCTTTAAGATACAGATTGTTGTTTAACCTGCCTTTATTGCAGCATGTATTTTCTAATGGAATTCACCACATTTTGGACCTGGACTTCCCATTTGGACCAATTAGGACACATGGGAGTTTGAGGGGTCCTTAGTTCAGGTGCCTTGTGGGAGAAACTGTGAACTCTAAGTTTTGGCACCTAAAGGAATCAATAGGAGCACAAGACTGCGACTGATGGCCCCCCGACCAATAGGATGGCAGGAAAAATGGACTGGTCTGAGAACTGTTTTTCAAATGGTGGAGTGCTGAACTGAGAAGACCTCTGTAGAGAGTCCGTCCCAAGACTCTGTGGAGTAGGAGTTATTCAGGCTTGCAGGGTTCTGGTCCAGGAAAGGCCTAGTTTCTTCCAGCGGGTGTCTGCGGCCCTGAGTTAGGAGTCGGTGATCAGAGACTGCTTTCTGCAGGTTAAAAGGTTTACGCAGCAAAGTGGCTGTAATTGCTTACCAACCTGAACCAAACTGAGAAGTGGATGCTGTTTCCATTAAATGTTCTGAATGCTCGAGGTGGGCCGGGGCCTACTAACCAGGGACGTCTGTTTGCCACCGGGAGCCAGTTGCCTTGTCTGGCCAACTTGTCAGCCAGCTGGAGGCATTCAGCAGCAAAACAACTGAACTTTGTCAGAAGCGCTTATCCAACCTTGGGCTCATGCCAAACATGGCCAAAGCCGTCTATTTCTGCACCAGTTACAGTTATCTCGCTGACAGACCAGCTTGGGGATCCAGCCCTTGTGCAGCAAGGTATCGCAGGTCACGGCCACCAGGAGGGAAAGGCCGTGAAACGGAGGTGAGTCATGCCAGCCCAGCTTCCCCATGCTCTTCAGGGCTCTGCAACAGGTCTTCAATTCACCAGGCTATCTTTTGCTTACTGGTGTTGTGGGTAAACTCAGGGTAGCTATACTTCGGTTTACAGGACAACAGAAGGCCGAGGCTCATGAGTGCTGTCCCCCACTGCTCAGTGGTGATAACCGTAGTTATCTTCCTTAAAAAACTGATCAAGCCTAGATTTAAACAATAAGAAATTTTCTGCCACAACAACCTCACCTGGAAGCTGGTTCCAGAATCTTATTGCTCTAGGGACATAAGCATACTTGTGCAGTTCGCTTTTTGGGGTTGTTTCCGTCAGCTGGCGTTTGTGCCCTCTTAAATCACATTTGTGTTCCTTGAAATCTAGCCCTAGTTCTTCCATTAGGATAGAATCCATAATCAATCTGTACAATAGTAAAATATCACCTATTTTCCTTCTAAGTGCTAGGTTCCATAGACCTAGGTCCCTTAACCTATCATCATATGATTTATTCTTACAGCGTGATACAAGTTTATTGAACCACCTCTGACTTCTTTCAACTGTATCTATTTCCTTCTTTAAATAGGGGCTCCAATGCTGGGAACAATAGTCCAAGTGTGATCTGATATATGATTTGTAAAGGGGCTTGAGCACGGCTTCGGATCTAGAGTGGAATTATCTTCGAACACAGTTGATTAGATGCCCAGTTTTATTAGCTATTTGTTTACAGTGCGGAAAATGTTTGAGGTTGTTATTAATACGTACACCCAGATCTTTTTTACTACTAACTTTTCTTAACTTAACCCATTAATGAAATAATCCTGCTGGATGTTATTCCTGCCGAAGTGTATTACAGTGCATTTGTCAAGATTCAATTTTATTTTATTTTGGTTTACCCAATTAATAATACCCTCCAGGTCACTGATGATTTTACCTCTACTACTCTTGGTGTCTACTACGCCCCCTAATTTCACATTGTCCGCAAATTTAACTACTTTAACACTGTTCTTGACAGTCATGTCACTGATGAAGATATTGAATAGTAGGGGGCCTAATTTGGAACCCTGGAGTACCCCACTGGTGACTCCAACCTCATGCGATACAAATCCATTGATTCTAACATTCTGGGATCTATTGGATAGCCAGTTCTATATCCACTTGATCAAGGATAAATGGATCCCTAACTGGACTAATTTAGATATTAAGATATTATGGGATAGGGTATCAGATGCTTTCCTGAAGCCAAACATTAATACGTCAACTGCCCTGCCCTCATCCAGATGTTGCCCAACAAAGTTGTAGAAACTTATTAGGTTAGTGGTACCGGATCTGTTGTTAGTAAAGCCATGCTGTGTTAGTTCACCATATCCCCTTGCAGTGAGAGTCCTGCTCAGTTCTTCTTTAACTGTACCTTTGATTATCTTTCTCACTATAGACGTTAGGCTTATTGGACGGTAGTTGGCAGGACTCTTCTCACTCCCCTTTTTATGGCTGTGGACGGAGCCTACAGTCATCTTGCTATCTGTAGCTGGAAAAATGGAGTATCATGGAACACATATTTTTCAGTTTTCAATGTATCCTTCCACATCTACAAATCACTATGCCAATTGAAATAAAATACTCCCTTCTTTCTGGTTAGAATGTTGGAGACATAACTCCAAGCTGCTTATCAGATGACCATTAGGAAACTGAAGCAGCTCGTTAAATATTGGTTGCCTGTTAAACTGGAGATTTGTTTACCCCCTTTGAAATGCAACAACTTATTATAAATTGGTATCACTACAGCTTTTCGCCAATCCAAGGGTACATGGGCTTCTAGTAGTGATTTTTGCCCTATGTCTGATATAATATGGCAAATTTGGTGGCTAGTTCCTTCAAAAGTATCAGACTTAATCCATCTGGGCCTGGGGGTTTATTTGTTTTAAGTGATTGTAGTTTTTTTTGTATAATATCAGTTGTAATAAGGTTGCTTGGATCTAACATTGGTGTTACTTGTGGTGGTAGACATACATTTTGCTCAGGTGGATTGAATACTGACCCAAAATATTTGTTAAATTCACCTACCATATCTTCTGGTTTATTATAAGTTATAGTATTTATTTCTAATTGTCCAATCACCCTATCCACACCCCTTTTATCATTTACAGATATAACCCCTAGGTGGCGCTATCCCAAGGGCTACTACCCCTGCCTGTATGGCCAGTAACAGGTTGTGGGGCCTAGGTCCAGTGACAGGTGCCTCCACCCAGAGCTCAGGGTCGGTAGTGGTTAAGCTAGCTTGGTCACAGCCCTCTGGGACACTGTGACCGCCCCTTTATTCCCACTAGTGGCCCACACAGTACATGGGAGTTACCATCCCAATACCCCACGTATGCACACTGTTTACACATAGAGATACCACTTTACCATCGAGACTGATTCTGCAGAACGTCTCTGAGGACCCCCTGTAAAACAAGGATAATCAACATACGCCACACAATACAATGCTGGTTCTATATGTACTGACACCTCAGACAGTATAAAGTTCATTAACAACAAATCTGGTTTATTCAGGGGACTGGAACACAGGAGGGGGAAATCAGGTTGATTGGCAATATTCAAATCACAGTACTGTTCATGCCTATAGGGTCCAAAAAGTCACACTCTGGGTACCCAGGATGGGGGGGGGGCTAGCCAGGTCCGTTTCCCAGGGTTGGCCGGCTGGTACAGTTGGATGGGGCCTTGTAGGAAGAAAATATATGCACAAACAAATTGTAATCTGGAGCCGGATGGCTCAGTCCACAGACAGAAGAACACAAAGCAATCAGTTGACACAATTTGATTAAATGAAGGTACAGGGAGTTACCCCGATTTGTACTCACAAACCTCAAGCCAAGAGCTGAATTGAGGAGGTTGCTCTGGATGGCCAGGATGAGCAGGGCATGGAAATAAGACCCTCGTGACAGGGCCCAACTGATTTGGATAGCAGGTGGATTCAGTCCGATTGGATTTGAGTTCAGCTTCCAGCTTCAGCTCACAACTCACAGTAAAAGGGGAAAAAGAAGCGCGATCCCCCACAAGCACTAGACACATTTATATGTAAAGGAAATTACTATACCAGACAGCTGCTTCTCGATCCCGATCGCAAACACTGCAAGACCCGAGAGCGCACACAACATCACAGTCCCCGACAGGCCGATCGCACTCCAGCAAATCTTCGGTCTTCTATGGGCCAGCCTGGTTCTGCACACTTCTTCCTTTCTCTCCACAACTCGGATTCAGTCCGATGAGCACTTGCTAATGGCTATAGGCCGACTTCAGGGCCTTACACGCGCTTCCCGCATAAACTGCACGCTGCAGCAGAACAGAGCTCTTACTCCTTTCACAGTCAACTTGCATCTGGCCCTCCAGGAACAGTTCAGGGCATTTCTCTTACCCTTCCTGGCCTGAAAAAACTTGGCGTCCGCGTCAAGTAGGCACCCTCATAACACTCTAGAACAGATCAGTTTGAACTTGCATACCTTTTAAACAACAGTCAGCATATTAAACCTTTGTTATATACACTTATACTGTATTACACAGTCTACTACTGTTTACACAACATTACACATACAGCATTTTGAACTCAGGTCATTACTTCCTGCACATGAAACCTGGAGAGAGGGGGCCCTTCCCTATCAGCTACCTTGGGGCTGGATGGGGCAGGGGCACCATACTTAGACGGCAAGACAAGTAATCTGGAGTTAGCACCTATGCTCAGTTTGGGCAATGAGCTCTGGGACACATACACTCCCTTACGGACCACATTAAGAGGCAAATCTACAGGCCTCCCAGGAGAATCATAGCTTAAGCGCACTACAGGCTTCACAGCTCATCCAGTCCTTCTAGGGGGAACTATCACAGTCTCTGCGCTTTTACCCTCACTTTCTGCAGTGTTTGTACTGGCCATGGGAATGGCCTTTGGGATAGAGAGGCTAGAACTTGGGGCACTTTCAGTTCCAGGATTTGCAATTTCTGCAGTCACAGCACTTGGCTCACATGGAGAGTTTTCTGACACTGGCAGTGAACCATCAGGACACTCAAAATACTTTTCTTGTTCTGGTATATTACCAGTCTGTCCCAGTTCATCATTTTCCTCCTCTGCAAGCTCATACAGTTTCACCATGCACAGTGATTCCATGTCATCCGACTTAATACTCTGCACCTCACTTTCTGGGAGCATTGGCTCCAGGGAAAAAGTTGGGGGCTTAGACAGTCCAGAAGGCCCAGCTTCATCTCCATAATTGACTGGGGGTTGCCTTGAAACAATTGACTCAGTTCATAAGAAGGGTAGTACCCAAAGTTGCACTCACTTTCCTCTGACATGGACTGACAGTCACTTTCAACTGGGACTTGCTGTGGAGAACACTTTAACTCAGCATCTTTAGGTGCAGACTTTCTTTGCTTTTGCTTAGCAGCAGCTCGGGTCACTGGTCCAGAAGGAGCACTTTCTGGGGGCTCAGACTCAATCAAGATTTGTCCAATGGGCAGTAAATGGTTTCGATGCATTGTCTTAACATCTTTTGAATTATTCTCAGGCCTTACTTTGTACACAGGCAGATCATCTAGTTTGCCCACTACAATGTGAGGGAGATGGTGCCACCTGTCGGCAATCTTGTGTTTGCCATGCAGTCTCAGATTTCTTAGCAATACCCGATCTCCCTCCTGGAGTTCCTGTGCTTTCACCTTTTTGTCATACCTTTCTTTGTTGGCCAGATTTCTTTTGGCAGCCATGGTTTGAGCCAGTTGGTACGCATGATTTAGCTGGGCCTTTAACTTTTGCACATACTGTAAATAGTTATCAGCTCGAACCCCATCAGGAGAAATGCCAAAACAAACATCTACTGGTAGTCGGGCTTCTCTTCCAAACATCAGGCGGTAGGGGGAGAACCCAGTGGGATCACTTTTGGTGCAGTTGTAGGCATGTACCAAGGTGCTAATTTGTTGGCTCCATCTAGGCTTGTCCTTTGGGTGGAAGTGCCCAGCATATCTAACAGAGTGCGGTTGAAATGTTCAGGCTGTGGGTCTCCCTGGGGGTGGTAAGGGGTGGTTCTGGACTTTCGCACCCCCACAGAGAAAGCATCTCTTTGATCAAACGGCTCTCGAAGTCTCTCCCTTGGTCAGAGTGGATTCTTTGCAGAGCCCCATAGTGGACAAAAAAGTTTTCTATTAGTACTTTTGCCACAGTGGAGGCCTTCTGGTTCTTGGTGGGGAAAGCTTGGGCATATCTCGTAAAATGGTCAGTGACCACCAGCACATTACTAATATTTCTTTGATCTGGCTCCAAACTCAGGAAGTTAATACAGACCAGCTCCATGGGGGCGCTGGAGGTGATGTTAACAAGGGGGGCAGCCCTCTGGGGCAAGGCTTTCCTCTGTAGACAGCAACTACAAGTTCAAATGAGTTGCTCAACATCAGCCCCCATCTTAGGCCAATAGAATCTGGATCTCACCAAGTCCAGTGTTCGGTCTATATCAAGGTGCCCCATGTGGTTGTGTAGGGACCTCAGTACCAAGTCTCGAAAGGCAGTGGGCAAAACTAGCTGTTGTTTGTCTATTTGTCCCCCTCTGTCTACTGTTTCTCTGTATAACAGTCGATTAATCAGTTTCAACTTTCCTTGTATAACAATGCAATTCTCAAATCAGTGGAGCGTGACTTGGGCACATCTTTCCCTGCGTAGAGGGCTTCTAAAGCTGGTTTAATCATAGGATCTCGGGATTGAGCCCACTGAAGACTGTCATTGTCTAGCTGAGGCAAAGCACCAATGTCTAATGCAGAAAAGTGGCAATAAGCAGCTGTTATGCAAGTCTCAGAGGGCCCCAAACAATCCACCAGACAGTTCACTGTGTCTGTGGCCACTTGTTCCTCTCTATCAAACTTCTGGCAGAGTGCTCAAATATCAGGTTCTGACAGTCTGATCCAGTCATTCCGGGAAACAGGCCTCCGAGAGAGAGTGCATCAGCATCTATGTGGTTCAGTCCTGCTCTGTATTCAACAGCATAGTCATATGTAGCTAAAGCTGAAAGCCACCTATGGCCAGTAGCATCCAACTTGGCTGAAGTCTGCACATAGGTCAAAGGATTGTTATCAGTTTTTACCAGTATCTTAGCCCCATACAAATACTCGTGGAATTGGTCAACAATGGCCCACTTCAGAGCTAGGAACTCTAACTTATGTACAGAATAATTCTTTTCAGATGGGGTCAGGCTTCTGCTGGCAAAGGCCACTGGTCTCAGGCCATTATCGTGCTCCTGATACAACACAGCCCCAACCCTTGCAAGCTAGCATCAGTGTGTAGGACATAGGGTTTTGCTTGATCTGCATAGGCTAAGACAGGAGCGTGGGTAAGTTGATGTATAATCTCATGAAAAGCAGCTTCACAATCAGGTGTCCATCGGGCCCCAAAAACTTAATTGGGATGGAAATACACTCTCTCAGTCCCAGGGGAAGCCGACCTCTTGTATTTTTTGTGGGTAGAAGGGTAACCTTGAGTAAGATTAAGTAAAGGACGAATCACTCTGGAATAGTCCTTGATGAAATGGCGATAGTAGCCACAGAATCCCAGGAATTTTTGCAGTTCTTTTAGATTGTGGGGCTGTTTCCAGGTGGTTAAGGCCTCAACTTTACTTGGGTCTGTCTCTGTTCCCTCGGTGGAGACTATGTGCCCCACATACTTTACAGAGGTTTGGAAGAACTGACATTTATCGATGTACAGTTTCAGGCCAAAGTCTTCCAGTCGTCCAACACCTTGAACAATCTACTCTCATGTTCCTCCAGTGAGCTGCCAAACACAATAACATCATCCAAGTACACCAGGCACTCTAATAAGTTCATGTCTCCCACTGCACGCTCCATCAGTCATTGAAAAGTGGCTGGGGCACCTGAAATCCCTTGAGGTATCCTCATGAACTCATAGAAACCAAGTGGGCAGATAAAGGCTGTCTTCTCATGGTCTTCTGGGGCCCTCGGGATCTGGTAGTACCCACTGCGAAGATCCAGCACAGAGAACCACTTGCTACCGTTCAGGCAGTCTAGAGTATCCTGAATGCGGGGCATTGTGTACTGTTCAGGGATGATCAGGGATAGTCCGCCGGTTCAAGGTACAATAATCCACGCACATCCTTACTATCCCATTCTTTTTTCTCACCACCATGATAGGGGAAGCATATGGGCTTCTGGATTCTTGTATTGCACCAGCAGCAAGCATCTCTTGCAGATGCCATCTCACATCATCTATGTCAGCAGGGGCCAGGTGTCGAGACCTGTCCCAAAATGGCCTTTCATCATGCAGCTGGATACGGTGCTCAGCTCCTTGCACACATCCTACATCCCATTCCTTTAAAGAAAACACCTGATCTCTCTGAGCAAGCTTCTCACTGATCCTCACTGTCCATTCAGCTGGCAACAAGGAGTCACCGAAATCAAACAAGTCAGGCGTCACTCCATCATTCTTTCCCGAACTCTTGTTACTGGGTAGCACTGCAGTCTCTGCACAATGTACATTAGCCAGGTGCAACCTCTATTCAGTCAAATCTCTCTATCAGACACGTTATGAACTTGAACCATTACCCTTCTGACATAAGCATGGGCTCTAGCAGGCAAAATACTACGCTTGACCAGCAGTCCCTCTGGCAAGTTTCCATCACCTGGTGCATCCAGCATTAGTATTTTATTCTTGACATCCTTTCTGATATGGACCTCCGCCTGTAAGGTACACTGGGCATTTGGCACCAGGATCAGAGACTCAGGATCCTTTTTCCAGACAATTCCAACTGGTTCCTCTGGTTCCACTTTTCCAGCATGTATCGTAGGCCTTCTTGATCAAGGCAGAAATTCTTAAAGCTCTACCATTCCAGGATCCCTGTTTTTAATAATAGAACTGCGCCGACCGTCCAAACATATGTGCATTAGTCCCAGTTAGTAGAGGAACCTCATCATACAGTCCGGTAGGGGGACACACTAGGGCCAGGGTCTCCACTTGCTCTGCCTCTCCAGCCACAGAGGTGAGAAAGGACAACTAAATTCAGATATAGCCAAAGTATAGGTATGCCTTCTCACTTAAACCCCAGACATGCAGTCCCTCCAGTGGTTGTAGGGGCACATCAGACAAGTGCTTCTGATACCAATCCTGGAACATAATTGTCACTTGGGAGCCACTGTCTAACACAGCTCTTATAGGCACTCCATTCACTTTTACAGTGGTCTCCATGGAGTGACCCACCACTTCAGACCATTCCGGTGGCGCTGACCTGGATGTCAATCGGGTGTTGGCCCTGGCGGCATAACTTTTCTGAGTAGCTCCCCCTGGTGGCCAGGCATAGACTCTGTGATGCAGGCCACTAATCTATTGGTAACTTTTCTCAAGTTCTCTGGCAAGTGACAAGCTGACTGAAAATGCCCATCCTCCCACAGCGGTAGAGAACTTAATGTCTCTAGTGTCCTGGCAGGGTGGGGGGTCTCTTTCTGTTGGAGCACCTCTGGAGCCCTGCGGGGCTCCTCTTGGACTGGGGGCCTACATCCTTTGGCTCCTGAATCTCCACTATAGTTGGGGTTGAGGGCCACCCTTTGCAGCTCCCCCACCATCTCTCTCAATTCTCACAATTCTGCGAGCAGGTTACCCTCAATCTGAGTTTCCGGGGAAACATTTACTCCCACTCCACTCTTGGGCTCAGGGGGAGCCTGGTACAGATCCAGTTCTCTGTATGCCTCAGTCAGTTCCTTAATTAAGTCTCTCAACTGTTGAGCCTCATCTAACTCACTGTTTTCTGGGGTCTGGCAAGTGTTCACAGCCCCAGCTCTCCTCATCAGTTTCAATCTCATGGATTTCTTTCATCAAATGACAGTACTCTGGAGGGCTTGCCCTCCTGTCTTGCAACTTGAGCTTCAATATCATTACACTTGAAAATCTAGCTGACTTCAATATGTGGTCTAATCTGACCCGGTTTAACTCTTTGGCATTCACTTCCCCTTTCCGATGGGCCCTCTGCAAAGCCCTCTCTGTCCTAGTGACGAAGGCAGACAATTTCTCATTCTTCCACTGTTTGGCTGACTTGAATTTCCACAATAAATCATCCCCAGATTCTGTGCTACCAAACACCCCCTCCAAGGCAGAGAGGTATTCTGCTGCAGTGGCCTCCAGACTAGTAGCACATAGGAACCGAATGGCTTCCAGGGCAGGGCCTCTCAAGCTCTCCATCAAATGCTTCCTCTTTTCCCCCTCTGAACATTGCCGTTCTCGTACTAAAGGGGTGGCATAGTCCATCCAGGTCTCCAAATCATCTTCCCCCGAAGGCACTGGGGCAGTACCGGAGAAAAGTCTAAGCCTCCTATAGGAGTCCAACTGTATCTGGGGAATTATGTTGGGGGAGGCAGCTACTGGGGGACACAGGGGATGTGGTCAGGGAGTGCATGGGCGTGTGGTCCTCTGATAGATCTAACACTCTTACCAACTCTTGGGCAGTTTTCCCTTCTGATGCTAACAGCTTAAGTAACTTCTCTTTAAAACCATCAGTACTAGGGGACCCATCCGGGGTGGCCAGACCACTGTGTAGATGAATGACTCTCCATCCCTTCTGGGCACCTTCAGGCAAAATCGTAGGGAGTACCTTTTTGGGGTCTATCGGGGAACTGCATGAGAGCAGCACTTGCAGCGTTTGTTCAAATAAGTCAGCATATCGTCCCCTTACTTCAACTTTGCCCACACACTTAACATGTTCTACAGTGGACGCAATGTCAGCATTGTTAGTCCCCAAGGGGACATCCAGCAACAGAATAGCCTTTTGGGGATCCATCTCTTCAGCTTCACTCCACCCCATCAATTTGTGCACCATTAGCTTATGGGAGGCAATTTTTAACTTGGGCATAGTAAGCCCCTCCATTTTCTCCCCTAAACTGAACATAATGGGGTAATTCCCTCACATGGGCACTAAAGGATGTTAATCCCAGCAGTGCCTCTAAGATGTAACCCCTAGGTGGCGCTATCCCAAGGGCTACTACCCCTGCCTGTATGGCCAGTAACAGGTTGAGGGGCCTAGGTCCAGTGACGGGTGCCTCCACCCAGAGGTCAGGGTCTGTAGTGGTTAAGCTAGCTTGGTCAAAGCCCTCTGGGACACTGATCCCCCTTTATTCCCACTAGTGGCCCACACAGTACACGGGAGTTACCATCCCAATACCCCACATATGCACACTGTTTACACATAGAGATACCACTTACCCTCGAGACTGATTCTGCAGCACGTCTCTTAGGACCCCCTGTAAAACAAGGCTAATCAACATACACCACACAATACAATGCTAGTTCTATATGTACTGACACCTCAGACAGTATAAAGTTCAATAACAACAAATCTGGTTTATTCAGGGGACTGGAACACGGAAGGGGGAAATCAGGTTGATTGGCAATATTCAAATCACAGTACTGTACATGCCTATAGGGTCCAAAAAGTCACACTCTGGGTACCCAGGATGGGGGGGGGGGCTAGCCAGGTCCATTTCCTGGGGTTGGCCGGCTGGTGCAGCTGGATGGGGCCCTGTAGGAAGAAAATATATGCACAAACAAAGTGTAATCCGGAGCTGGATGGCTCAGTCCACAAACAGAAGAACACAAAGCAATCAGTTGACACACTTTGATTAAATGAAGGTGCAGGGAGTTACCCCGATTTGTACTCACAAACCCCAAGCTGAGAGCTGAATTGAGGAGGTTGCTCTGGATGGCCAGGATGAGCAGGGCATGGAGATAAGACCCTCGTGACAGGGCCCAACTGATTTGGATAACAGGCGGATTCAGTCTGATTGTATTTGAGTTCAGCTTCCAGCTTCAGCTCACAACTCACAGTAAAAGGGGAAAAAGAAGCGCAATCCCCCACAAGCACTAAACACATTTATATGTAAAGGAAATTACTATACCAAGCAGCTGCTTCTCGATCCCGATCGCAAACACTGCAAGACCCGAGAGCACACACAGCATCAAAGTCCCTGACAGGCCGATCGCACTCCTGCAAATCTTCAGTCTTCTATGGGCAAGCCTGGTTCTGCACACTTCTTCCTTTTTCTCCACAACTCAGATTGAGTCTGATGAGCACTCACTAATGTCTACAGGCCGACTTCATGGCTTTACACGCGCTGCCCGTGCAAACTGCACGCCGCAGCAGAACAGAGTTCCTACTCCTTTCACAGTCAACTCGCATCTGGCCCACCAGGAACAGTTCAGGGCATTTCCCTTAGGCTTCACACAAGTTCGGTTGGTGGATTCAGCTGTCAATCACTGCAGGGCTCCCTCTGTTGGTGCAAAAAGGCACCAAGGTCCAAACTACAGCTCCAACAAGCACCTGCCATACATTTCCCTTTTATGCAGGCTCCAGGTGAGAATCCAAGTTCTGGTTGGCTCAAGCAGTCTCCATTTTAGGGCTCCCCTAACCCATTTGGCCCAGATCAGCAGTTTAGGTCCTAAATGGAGGGGCAACACACACGGAGTCCCAGCTGTAATAAAGGCAGGTTAGACAAACTGCAATTTTACTAATGCTCTAAATGATTTCAGTCAAACAGTTACATCTTTCAAGTGGGCTCCCTCTGCGCTTTTAGCAACTGCAGAAATGGAGCGATCAGGCAGCAGCTCGTGCCGGATTCGAGCATTAAATACACAGTCCCCTCATTCAAACTAATTTAGCCTGCGAGCAGGCAGCTCTTAAAGACAGTATCAGAGGCTCTAAAAGCACTCACAAATAAGCGGCTTAAACGCTGAACACCATTCAGGCTGGGAGCACTTAGCCGGCTCCTAGAAGACTTTTGGGAACCCGCTTTGCGGGGGTGGGGGTGGGGGTTACACATAAGAATAGAATCCTTTGAAGTTACCTTTACTATTTGCTAGTCTAAACTCCGTGGAGGCTCTAGATTCTTAATCTCTTGTTTAAGCTGTTTTAGAACAAGTTTGTAGTTGGTGGTGTTAGTAGCTGATGTTTTTTTTTTTTTTCATTTTATCATATCTATTCTTTGTTTTGTTAATATTTTCCTAACCCTATTGCTGAACCACAAAGGCTTCTTCCCACATTTATTGTAAGCCTTTCTAACAGGAACATGAATGGATTCCAAGTTAGCTCACTGCAACAAGATCTTAAGTCACTCTGTGGTACCATCTAATTTCATTCAGTGTGTTTACAGGGTTACAGTGGACTAGGCCAACTGGCCGAGGCTACAATTAGCCAAGGTCTTTGTTTATGCATGTTTAATGGCCTTTTTTTCCCATCAAGGGCCCCAACAACAGCTGCAACCCCGGGCACCATTCTGGCTAGCCACCAAGACTCTAGGTACCTAGCAATTGCAAGACTGTTATAGTGGGACTGAATGCATGCATGCAAATTAGTCTGGTTAAAATCCAGTATAGTAATCATTCATATAAATTTGCCCCTTCCCATGTTCACATCCCCTCAATAAATTCAGATTTGTTGTTTCACTGTTGAACTGACTCACGAATATCTCATTGCCTGGTTTAAGGTTAATGTGTCAGAGGGAAACACATTTAAAAGTGCATGCCTGTTTTGAATACTGTTTTACAGGGGGCTCCAGGGTGTTTGCCGAAGACCAGACCCTGGTGATAAATGAAAAAGTGTGTGTGCATATTATTAATGTTTATTGCTAACTGTGTGTTAACTGCTGAAAGGGACTGTGTTTATTTCAAAGGTCCTTGGTCAATAGGTGGGCTTGTGTGTGGTCATAGCTTCCCAGATGGCTAGACCAGGCTGGACAGATACCCCCACATACTTTACGCTGGGTGGAGGCACCAAAATATTGTGGTTACTGAGGGCAGGGAAACCCCGGCAATTGTTACGTTTCAACCCAGGCCCTCAACTTGTTATCAGAAGTACAGGCAAGGGTAGTAACCCTAGAGAGAGCGCTGCCTAGGGGTTACATGTGTTTTTCTCTTCCCTGTAGAATATTGGAGAAGTTCTCCTCTATTCTCTGGAAATATGAAGAGCCATACACTTCTACAGTATTTGATTTACACGAAGGAAGACTGAATAAAGTGCTTGCAGTTTTTGGTTTTGTTCAGTCCAAGGATGGTGAGTGTTCCTGTTTCTAAACATTGCCTTTCCAAATGATTGGCATCCTGCATTTCCTTCTCTTACCAAAAGCATGGGAAAATACTTCCTGGTCCTGTCCGTGAACATGCTACTTGGATGGTCACTTCCTTGGCTGACTTCCATTTAGTTTTGGCAGCTGACATTTGCTGTACTGCCAAATGGAGTCAGAGCCATACTTTCACTAAATACAATATTATGGTTTGGATCTGGTATCCTGTAGACTGTCTGGCTCCAGCCCTGCTGTCATCCATGGGCTACTGTCTCAGAGAGATAAGGGACCTCCCTGCCTGGCCTTCCTGTCCTTCTCTGCAGTGCTGAACTGCTTGGGAATCGTTCAGTATCTGTGGTCTTATGGTGGAAGATGTCCTTAAAGTAGATAGTTTAGTTACTTATTAGTAACAGTGGATCTTTCAAAGAATCCACCATAGAGCCATATCTTTCCCACCCATTGCTCCCTTCTGTATTGTCAGGTGGAATACTGGCAAATACCTGCTGATTGCTGCACACTTGGGCCCAGATATTCAAACTGCGCCAGTCTGGGCGTCAAGCCCTGCGCTGCTCAAAATAGTTGCGCGGGGGTGTGGCCAAGTGATATTCAAAGGAGTTAGCTGTTGAGCTACCGCAAAGTTGCCAGAGTTGAGCATTCAACTTTACAGACATTCTGCCCGGCGATCGGGCTTCTACGGCGTCCACTGGACCACCAGGGAGTTATTCGCTGGGGAGGGTTAATTCTGCCCGCGATCGGGCACTGGGGGGGTTTATGCAGGTTCTGCCGCGATCGGGCACTGGGGGGTTTATGCAGGTTCTGCCGCGATCGGGCACTGGGGGGTTTATGCAGGTTCTGCCGCGATCGGGCTGTGGAGGTGTGGGGGGACATGTACCTGTACTGCCCGGCGATCGGGCTGGTGGGGGCACAGGGGTGGTTGGGGGCCAGCCAGGGGTGGCAGCTGCTGTGTTGTGCCCTGCAATGCAGCAGCTCACCTGTGGGTGGCCCTCGACTTAAGCCTTTTTTTTGGCTCAAGCTTGTGCGGGCGCGGGTTGGGATGCACAACTCTCCGCAGCCGACTGAATGTCGGGTTGCGCGGGTTATCATGGATCCTCCTCCTGTTGAGCATGCATTCATTTGCATTGCTCTCTAGCGCAACCTGGTGCCAGTGGCGTAACTGCCTCCTGCTGAATATCACAGAATGGCGCATTTTGGACTTGCGCATGGCGCAACCCTGTTGGCATGGCGCAACCCTTTTAAATATCTGGGCCTTGGTCTTCTCATTTTCTATGCCATTCATTGAGGTGCCACTGCAAATCTCAGGTCTTCATACCACCTCATTAGTCTCTCCTTGGCCCATTACAGCACTTATCCCGCCCCACCCTGCCCCTTTTTCTTCTATCACTCTTCCCATTTATTTTTCGACAAATGCCTCCTGCTGGACCTTCATCCTCCCTCTCCTCTCTATCCCTGTTTCTCTGCCACCCCGGACGCCTGACCCTACCTAATTCTAATGGGAATACGTCCTAGCTGTGTTCACCATCTTACTATAGCTGCCTCTGTTAACTACCTACACTTCTCCTCCTCTACACCTTACTCTTCCTATAATTGACCCCTTTCAATAGCACTGTTGTACATGAATTGTTTACTGTTATTTCACTGTTGCTTTCTTGTTGTTTGTTATTTCTGACGTGGATCCTTTGTAAAAGAGTCTTGGCTCAAAGGTGCTTGTAATCCTAGAATAAATAAATGAAAAATAAAAATAAAATAAAATTTCTCCCCACCTCTCCTTTCAGCTTGGTCATGATTTTGGTCTCCCATTCCTGTTGGAATTGTACATCTCCAAGTTTGCCTCAAGTGGGAAACTGGGGAGCTATGGGGCCGCCTGCGTTTTATAGGCAGCACTGATGAACATCATCCAGCGCAGCAGCCGTAGCTAGGCAAACGTCTCTGAGTGGTCCCGACGCTGATGGTTTACAGTTCAATATGTGTATGTAACTCCCAGGGGGTGCTATCCCAAGGGCTACTACCCCTGCCTGCTTCGTCACTAGTAGGTTGAGGGGCCTGGATCCAATGGCGGGTGCCTCCACCCAGAGGTCGGGGTTGGAACAGTCAAACACGACTTGGTCACAGCCCTCTGGGTCACTGCAACCCACCTTTCCTTCCGCTGGTAGGCCCACGAACACTTCTCACCCAATGGTTATGACTTAGACTTATCCCCAAAGTGGAATGACCAACCTCTTGCTGAAGACCCCCTGTAAAATAAGATACAGTGACACAATAACCCATGCACAAGAGGGGAGCACAAACATACAGTTCAGACAGTGTACCTTGCAAACAACAAATCTCATTTATTGCAGGTGAAGTAACAAGGGTGGGGGAAATCAGGTTGATTAGCTTAACGCTCTACTATATCAGGGCACTGTGCACAGGCCAGACCTATAAGTCACTGTCTCTGGGTACCCAGGCAATAAGAGGCTAGCCTATTCGGTGCAGCTGGTTGGGGCCCTGATAGAGAAAGTAAGTATTCGAGACCCAAGTTGGTTAATAAGAGCCAGCAGGCTCAGTTCATGCAGCCAGTGGAGTGACCAGACAGATCTTGCCCTCGAATAAACATCTAACAGGGAGCTACCCTGAGTTAGTATTCACGACTCTTGCAGAAATATCCCTCTCACACCACTTGCAGGACATAGCCTGTGATCCAAACACTTCTCCACACATTTATATGTAGAACAGAGGGGTACCATACCAGGCAGCTGCTTTAGACTCCCGATGACTTTCACTGCAAAAACCAGGTGACGCAACGCAGCTTCACTTGTCCTATTCTCCAGTCCTCTACAGGGTGAGCCTGGTAGGTAGCTGTAATCGTACAGCCTCCTCTGTCTGCACTCCTCTGTCTGCACTCCTCCACGGATCTTGTCCACTCCTTATAGCGATTCTGTCGTCCAACTTCTTGGCCTGCACACGCGCTTCCCACACAAAAACTTGCACAGCGCAGGAGCCAGAGCTCCTTCTACCTTCACGATCACCAACTCTGCCCCTCAGGACGGTTGCAGGGAGGGCAGTTTCCTTTCGCTTCACCAGGCTCCAGTTGGCTGCTTGGTTCTGTCAGTCACCCCATACGCCCTCTATTGGTGCAAATAGGCGCCAGGGTCCAAACTACACTTCCCAGAAGCACCTACGATATATCCCCCTTGGAGGCAGGCTCCCCGTGGGAGTCCAAGTTCTGGTTGGCTCAAACGATCTCCATTTTAAGGTCCCCCTTCCCCAGTTGGCCCATTTCAGTAGTTCAGGTCCAAAGTGGCGGGGCCAGACACACAGAGTCCCAGCTGCAATAAAGGCAGTTTAAACAAACTACATTTTTACCGTTACGCTACATACTTCCCAGCAAACAGTTACATCCTTCAATTAGGCTCCCTCTGCTCTCTTAGCGACTGCAGAAGCGGAGCGATATGAACGGCAGCTCGAATGGGATTCAAGCAATAAATCCACAGTCCCCCCCTGCAAACTAATAAAGCCTGCAAGCAGGCAGCTCTTAAAGAGACAGTACCAGAGGCTTTAAAAGCGCTTACATTTAAATGGCATTACGCTGAACGCCAGTTAGGCAAGGAGCACTTAGGCAAGCTCCGGGAAGGCTTTTAGGAACCCCCATTTGTAGGCGGGTTACATGTAGCTTTATGGAGGAGATACTGTCAAAGATTTACTATTACTGGTAAGTAACTAAACTGTCCGGTGACAATAGATTTTCACCTGATATTGCTGGTTCATTGCTTAATCTGTGCCTTATGGCCTGATCCACAGCAGAGCCTGCATGCATGGGATTTGCAAATCTCTGCTACTACGATCCTTACCAGATAACATCTACAACCCCCAGCTGCCCCTGCACGTGTAGAGCTTTGTTCAGTCAAAATCCCCGGTCAGCTGCTGACAGGGTACCTGGTGAGCAGGGCACTCATGGGATACCGCAGTCCTCCTGGACTGCTGTATGTCCTTTACAATTTATTTTTATTGTTTTGTAAGAAATACAAATTCCTGTCACCTTGTCTCCCAGCTCTCCATGGTGTATCAGTTAATGGGGAATATTCAGGGCCCAGAAAATCCTAGAGCAGCAGGCCAAGAGGCACAGAGGACTTAGGCCAAGGTTCTCCATGTGTAGCTTCCACACTCTTGTGCAGGCCTTTACAGTGCACATCTCAGGCCCTGTGTCACATGAATTTTAGCCCTATCCAACTTCCTAACTCTCTGTCCAACCCATGGAAACATAGAAGTTGATGGAGGAAAAAAGCCTTGCAGCCCATTCAGTATGCCTACCCTACCTATAATGGTTCACTCCTCTTTTGCCCCACTCCCCTTTTCCTGATGTCTGTACCAATCCAGTGTGTCTGTTCCACCCATGTTTACTCCCTCCCCTGATTTTGCACAGACAACTTTCATGATGGTTTGCTTCACTACTCGTTCTGTGAATAAATACTACCTGACAGCTTTCAATACCCCCCAGCAGCTTCATTGAGTTCCTCTGGTGCCTGTGTTTCCACTCAATGTGGACAACTTTCTGCTCTCTACAGTCCCTTGTTTATCACATGAAGGTATTTGTACCTCTTTATCATATCATCCCTCTCATCTTGCCTCCAGTGGGTACTTGTTGAGGCCCTCCACCCCTCCATGTAGGACTTCCATTGCAGTCCCTGATCTATTTTGGTTATCCTCCTCTGCAGCGTCCTCTCACTGTCCCTGTGCTTCCTCAAGTGTGAGTCCCAGAATTGCCCGCAGTACTCCAGTAGAGGTCGAACCAGAGATCTACACAAGGACTGTGTCACCTTTCCCCTCCTGCTGTGATCCCCTTCCTATGTATTCCAGAATCCAGTTTGCCGTCCCCAGTGCCCTATTATACTGTGCTAATATTTTTAAATTGTCCACAAGTATCACCTCCAGGTTCCTCTCCTCAGAGACTTTCTCTCTACCACTACCCCTCCTGTATTCTGTTTTCGAGTTCTTGGCCCCTTTGTGCATTTCCTTACAGTTCTTTGTGTTATGGAATAGGGGCTACAAGAAAAGATTGAATAGAAGAGGGGAAAAGGTGTGTCCGTTCCCTTCTCCTATTAACTCTCTTCTTGGGGCCCCTAGCCCATATAATTAATCACCACCCAGATGTCTCAGGGATCGTAATGGGAGATAGACACTATAAGATATCTATGTATGCTGATGGCATCTTCTGACTTATTACTAACCACACGACATTAATACCAACTGCTATCCAACTTATTTATTTTTTATTTTTCACTGTAGTGTACTTTATTGATTTTCAACATAAATGTACGCAAAACAAAACAGTACATTGACATTGCGGGATCCCCTTGTCAGGAGTTAGTTTGGAAACTGCACTGAATGTACAGGTACATAATGAACAGGAATATAAATAGAGTTAACCATGAGCACTGATGGATTTGTAGAGGTGCACATTCATTAAGACATATAATCCACATGAGGGACATGGTGATTATTCTGTATTCTGTACTATACACTGGTCACAGGCTGTACAGTGTTTGCTAATTTCTTATAATTCTAATTGCATTAGGACATGGAGTTTCTACCAGTGATTCTTGTAGCCCTTCAGCCTGTTGTTCATGCTAGTGGTAGTTTTGTCAGGTCTAAGGGCAAACAGGATTTCTGCGTGCCATTCATGATAACTGGGTATAGCCTGGTTTAGAGCTATGTGATATTTGTGGTCCCCTATGATTTCTAATATGCAGATCTCTGATAAAAAGATTGTTCATGCCTCAGTAGTAAGTCCAGTTTCCCTTTAATAGTTTGCTACAGGGGTTGTGCTTTAGGACGCTCTCAGAAAATATGCAGTAACATACCCTGTGACTCATTGCACCTGGTACAGGTGTCACTCTGTAGCTTCTGCATTGTACATAGTTTGACAGGGGTGAAGTAAGTACACATTGTGCATGATTTTCACTTGCATAAGTCTGTATGTGCTGACCTTAATGTACTTATATAAGTCAGTACATATTTTGTGCCAATCATATTCGCCCTGGGCTTTAGGTAAGGCTGTCTGTCAATATTTAGCTGAGCCATCGACCTGGTAAGATCATAAATACACTGGTATCAGTTTAAAATGGGGTGAGGGAGTGTTGCTCCCTGCGTTCTGTGTACCCAAACCTGCTGGCTGAATTTTAGTTGCAGGATCATGTACCAGACCTGCCTACTAGGTAAGAAGATATGTCTGGGTCTAACTCCTCCCAACAACACAACACGTCCTTACCCCAGTAACCAATCCTTGAAGGACGAGAAGCACAACAAGACCTACCCATCAGGCCCCATTCTGTCGGACTGATCAAGCGCAGTGGGCCTTTCTCTACAGAACTCCCACCTGGCTATCTGATCTCCTGCTTGATGTACAAACTGCCTTCAAGTTAGGGCAGTTTAAATGCAACCTCAGACAGTACCTTCTTTCTCTCAACCACTGTGACTGCCCAACTTAAGCTACTTCACCCTCACGTATCCCCTAATTCTTGGCTAAACAGCTGCCACTCTCCCCACCCCTCCCCTTCCCCCAACCCATAGGTACCACTCTCTTGACATGTTTCTCTACTTCACCTCACTCTGTAGCTCCTGAACCCTGATTTCCACCTATTCCCCCTTCTCTCTCTTTCCCCTTTTTCACTGCTCCTTTTTATTTGTTTTGGCTGACCCATGTTAACCTACTGACTTCAACAAAGTTATTCTTGACCTCCTATTATCACATACTGATACATTATTGTATTTTATCTTAGCTTTTACCCTGGTATCTATTTTTGGTTCTTATTTGTAGACGTTGACAAAGTCTGATATAATGACTGCTCTGATTGTTTTTTTGTTATATCCATGTTCTGTTTTTGTTACATTGTTGTATTTAGCTAATTGTTATGTTTTCTTTTGGACATGGAACCTTTTTAAATGAGTCTCTGACTCAAAGGTATGTCAAATTCTGAGACTGTAATAAATAAAATAAATAGTTAGTGTCACAATTAGTTTTCTATAGTTGGAAGTCCCAGGGCGCCCTTGAATGTGCTTTGCCACAATGTATGTTAGTTGTAAGAACTGAAACACTAAGTTGTTAGGCACTTGATGGCACTGCTGGAATATGGCAAAGCTAATTATTGTCAAATGTGAGTTTTTCTATCCTTGCTAAATGGAGGTTGGGCCAGAATGAGGTAGTTAGAGATGTGCGAAAGTTAGGGTTATGAAGTATGGACTGGGCAGGGTCTGTGAGCACATGAAGCTTGAGTAGTCTGCATAGCTGGTTGTGCGAGTGCACACAGTGAGTTATAGGAAAGTCCTTTAGTCATTTGGGAGGTTATTCTCATAAGTGAAGATGAGAGTCTCAGGATCCATAGCTGCTCCAGGAGGTCTGCTCCATGGCGTTCAAGCAAATGTGCAGCAACTGAAGTATCTTCCCTTAACCTGTCTGTAGCTGCTCTGCAACATAGGCTAGTTCAGTTTGCAGACACAGGGGTATATAGGCTTTTTCTTGCATCATAGGAGTTCCCTGAACCACTGTTGGTACCTCCTACTTGCAGTGGCTAAGTGGTAGATGCGTAGATTTGGAAGCTTAAGGCCCCTTATTAGCTTAGAAGCAGCTAATTTACTGTATGCACTATGTACTGCTTTGCCAAACCATATAAATTTGGATATCAGGCTGTGTAAACTAGTGAACCAGTTTTTAGGTATGGTGGTATTCAACATGCTTAAGAAGTAAAGTACCTAGGGTAAGAGTCTACCTTCTCATTCCACAGTGAAGTGAATGAAGGTGGAGTGAAGAAAGGAGAAATAGTGGTAGTTGGTGATCTGATCCTGCCGTATATTGACTGGGACATTCCAGTGGCCAGGTGCACCAGAAGTCAGACCCTGTTGGATACATTGCAGGACTGCCAGCTGGTGCAGTTGGTTAAGGAACCCACTAGATGGAGGCCAATCTCAATTTGGTGCTCGCCAGCTTGGAGATGGTGAATGGAGAGAGGGTAGGGTAGGCACTGGTGTCCAGTGACCATAACTCCATTTGGTTCAGGCTGGCCCTCGGGACCAGAATGCCCTTATCAAAACTGAAGTTCTGAATTTTAGAAGCAAACTTCAACCAAATAAGGGAACTTGTCCAAGACAAATTGGCCAGGGTGGACAGCCTTGGAGCTGTAGAGGAAAGATGTGGGTAATTAAGGGAACCATCCTTGAGGGAACAAAGTCATGCGTGAGAATTGTTACAAAATGAAACAGGCACAAGAGACAAATATGGTTCCAGAAAGGGTCAAAGAAGCAATGAGGGCCATAAAAAGGCATTCATCAGGTACAAGAAAAAAGCAGGGGGAGGAGGAATGGGGAGAGTACCAGATGGGTACTAGGGGAACAAAGAGGATGGTCAAGGAGGCAAAGGCAGACATGGAGCTGTGTATTGTGTAGGGGGTCAAGAGTGAGGAAAAACAGTTCTTCAGATATATTTAGGTAAAAAGGAGGCAAGGGGGTACTGTCAGGCTACAAGAGGGGAGAGGGTATTTGAAGACAATGAACAAAAGCAGCCACCCTTAACTATTACTTCTACTCTGTCTTCACAAAGGAAGACAGTGGCCCCCTGCCTGAAAATGGCATAAGGGTGGCTTTCAGGAAAATTCCTGAAATGAGACAGCCAGTTTTTTACCAGAAAAAGGGTCCAGAAGGGATTTGAAGCCCTAAAGGTAGATAAAGCCCTAGGGTCAGACGGGATACACCTAAGGAATTGGCTTCAGAATTGGCTGAACCCCTAGTAGGGCTATACAATAGCTCAATTCAGACAGGGGTAGTTCCAAAGGACTAGAGGGTAGTGCACTTAGTCTTGCTACACAAGTGGGGTGGGTACAAGGTGCAAGATGCAACTGGAGAATTACAGACTGCAGGGATCTGTCCTGGGTCCTGTCCTCTTCAAAATGTTCATCAGCGACATTGGATAGGGCATCTGCAGCAAGTTGTGTCTCTTTGCAGATGACACAAAACTCTGTGGTAGAGTAGATAGTGACAAAGGGATCAGGGAGATGCAGAGGGATCTACAAAGGCTAGAGAGGTGGTATAATGTTTGGCAGTTGAAATTCAACTAAAAAAATGCAAGGTTGTACACCTAGGGAAAAAAAGAACTGGGACAGAGTACTGGATGGGATGGGTTAAACTGAGTACCACAGCAGAGGAAAGGGACCTTGGAGTCATCATTAGTGACTCCCTCATACAATCAAGCCAGTGTAACAAGGCCTATAAAAAAGCTAATAGGACACTTGGGTGTCTTGGAAGGGGGTATTGACAGCAGGAAAAGGAGGTACTACTACCACTATATAGGCCACTGGTGAGGCTGCATCTGGAATACTGTACTCAGTTCTGGAGTCCTTACCTAAGGAAGGACAGGGACAGGCTGGAGATGGTGCAACATAGGGTGACCAAGATGATTCTAGGCCAACAGGGCAGATCTTATGAAGATCTTCTGAAGACACTGAACATGCACTCAGTGGAGACCAGGCGAGAGAGGGAGGGATATGATAGAGACTTTCAAGTTCCTGAAGGGAATAAACAAACTGAACTGAGAGGAACTATTTAGCAGGAGTATGGAAATAAGAACCCGAGGTCATGAGTGGAAACTGGAGGGGGGGTTAAGAGGGATGTGAGGAAGTTCTATTTGATGGAAAGTGGTGGTGGAGTCATGGAACAATGTACCAGCTGAGGTGGTAGGTAGCAAGCCTGTATATGGTTTGAAGCATGACTGGAATAGAGAGAAGGATTTGGTGGTTGCTCAGGTTGGTAGAAGTAGGGAGGGGAGCAGGGGGTGGACCAGGAGGGATTAAACCCCCTATGGACAATTGGTCCTGGAGCAAACGGGGAACTCTGGGCAGACTACTTTTCCCCAGAATGAGAAGTCAAAAATAGCAAAGTGAGCCATAGTAAGAATACCCATGCCAGGAGGGATGGCAGCCAAAGCCATGGATTCCCAGGTATTTCCTCCACAGGGCTTTTTTTTCCCTCTCTTGTGTCTCAAAGACCATAATGTTGCTTCTGTCATAGAATTGTCACTGGTAGTAGGATTTCCACTGTGAGTTGGGGTCGACTCTACTTATCCTACAGTCCTGCCAATATAGCTTAGTGGTTAAGAGCACTGAGCTACAAACCTGGAACACTGGATTTCAATCCCACAGCTGCCACTTGCATACTGTGCGACCATGAGCAAGTCCCTTAACCTCTCTGTACTCCCAGGACATACCTTTAAACAAGTTTCAGCTTAGTGTGACTTTTCTGGCCAAAAATTGTTAAAAGCATCCTCTCATCTTAAAGTCGCATCCCTGTCTGGTATCACTTGTCACCAGCTATCAGCTAGCATGTCACCAGAAGCTCATCTGTATTTACATTTCCTGCTTCACAGTTCTTTTGAGATCCTTTCTAAAGGTAACTTAAGCCAAATGAATCATGTTCCTGTAGCACCTCTGGGGTAGAACCATCCTCAAGAGGGTTCCTTTGCATTTAACGTACCCTGACAGGGTGGTAGTCCCCAAGGGGACAGAGAGTACGAATTGCCAAAGTAACTACATATGAAAGTCAGCAGTCCAATTATACAACTAACGTTTGGCTTTCAATATTTTGCAGAAGCAGTTCTGTACATCCATTAAATGAAAAGACAATGCCTGAAGTTTGATGGGTGAGAGCAACCAGCCACACCCCCTTCCTGGGCTATATTAACCAATGTCCTCCAACCTCGTTTGGAACTCCATGTCTTTGCTCCCACCATCCACCCCTCCTCCTCCTCCAGTTTCTCCTTGGTCTCCTTCCTAAGGTACCTTTAGTCAAAGGAATCATGTTCTGGTGGCACCTGTAGTGGTGGAACCCTCTTCAAGAGGGTTCCTTTGCATTCATGGTACCTCAGAAGTGTGGTAGTCCCTCAGGGGACAGAGTATGAATGGCCAAGTCACTACATAAGTCAGCAATCCAATCATACATCTAGCCTTCAGCTATGAACATGTTGCACAAGCATTACTCCACACTACAGTTGCATATGTTCATTAAATTATGTATTGGTTCCTTTAGATAGGAGAAGCCAAAAAGCTTTTGCATCTTTTTCTGTGGGTGATCTCGTTCAAACTTTTCCATTGTTTCTCCCTCCAATTTTGTTTCTTTTCTACAATCAGTTTCTTATACAACTGTTTCAGTTACCTCACTCTGATCTGTCTTCCACTGAAGGTAGTTGTAGATTAACAAAATTGTTTATTGTGTTTTTCTCTTTTCTTTTTTAACACACTTGTGATCAGACTATGCAAGGCAAGACAATTTTATTTCTAAAGTACCTTATCATGGGGGTTCAGGGTGCTGCACAATCCATAAAAGCAACATAAGTACACTAAAAACAAATAAATGCATTCTAAAATGGTATGCAATTATGAGGGCACAATGATTAGGGCACCATCATGTGGGCAGCACAACAAGGTCGTGAGTGACAGGGATGTTCGCCTCACACTCACATCATGTTCGGCGGCTCCACAATTTGCCTGCCCTTCATGGCATGCCAGACCCGGAGTTAGTTATATTTAATTTTGGGGAGTGCAGAGGGTGAAGCCCCAAGGGGTGAAGCCCCTTACAAAACGTAACTCTTCCATGGGTTGGTCCTTTGGCATGGTAACTTTCAGGGGGTGCAATGTCAACTGCGATCATGACGTGGCAACATTTTTCTGGCACCCTCAGTTACTGTGACCGCATCTCCCATGCACTGACGTGGGTGAACCTTGTGAAACACATACTGAGAGGTTTATATTTATAAAATAATACCCTTAAAGTCTGATTAAACAAATTATCTTTATTCATTTTTAAAGGCTTTCACTGAGGAAGACTTTCAGACACTGGGGAAGAGAGCATTCCAAATCATAGATGCAGCAACAGAAAATGCCCTATTCCCTGTTTCAGACAAACTAATCTAAGTTAGGAACTATTTTTGGGGAAGAACCTGATTCTTTAAAAAGAAACAGACCAGGAATTCTGAAGCTCTGTCAAAGTCAGAAAAAGAACCTCAGAGGATGATGCCAACAGAATGTTTTCCTTTAATGAGCCAGCTTTAAGGTTTCTTAAGAATACCTTTACCATTTCTGCTGCCAGCATGGGAAGCCAACTAATACAATATTTTTGTTAAGAATAGCAATTTCTTCCTCCCATGTTAAACTGACACATTTGAGTTCCCAAGAGCAAATAATTCTTCTAACTGGGATTCAACAGACAGGGTTCAAGTGATTACTGTACTTTCTAATTTCAGAGATCAGTGGCATATCAAATAATGTATGGGGAGGTGTGCATAATGAGAATTTTATACACACCCCAGGTGTGGGATGCTGTATAAACCCTGAGAGCAAAGCTCGAGCCCACACTGAGTGTGTGTATAAATTTTGAGTTTTTAACACCTCCCATTGTCTTGTTTTATATAATTGCTGGGCTCTGTCTTTGCACCCCAAAAACTACCCCCTTTCTTTACACCATCTCTCTCTGACTTGATCGTGCTCTGAGTTTTCTTTTGAAAAGCACAAAGTATTTCCCTCTGACATAGTGTGCGGTTCTGCTCCTACCGCAGAAGCTGTTCTCTCCTGAATCTTGCTGACATTCCTCCTCTGTGCCCTGTCTTCTCACACCCACACAGAGCAGGTCACAACCTGATCCCTACTCTGTATGGATTTAACAGTTGAACGTGATGGCTGGCACTTTTATTTTCAAGCTACCTATGCTGCAGTACTGCGAGTGTGCATGTGGGTTGTCAGGGAAATCTGGGCTTGAATGCTGTTATAACCAACTGCTTATAATGGTACATTATCACTGGGTTTCCCAATGGGGAAAAGAAATGAGCCCAGTTATTATATAAAGTCAGTACAACAGATCTGTCATTATTTAATGTGTCACTGTTCCCACAGCCCTTGATTCAGAGATATATTTCCCACAAATCATTGTCATCACCCCATAGTCAGACAACATAACTTTGTTTGTTTGAGCAAGTCCATCAATTTGTTTCCTGATGCATTCAGCATGTTATCTTTAGATGTCCTTTTATGAATAAATGATTAATGCAAAACATAATACTCTTGTAAATTATTAGACTGCATTAATATTCATTGTAATGTGTATGCTTTCTTTTTAACTTGTATGAGTACTTGTGCCTCATGGCCTGGGTATCTTCTGTAGAAGGAATTCATTTCCAGTGAGATTCACCTGGTTATCAAATAAATCATTAAAGGTATATCACAGTCTGCTGCTTCCAGCTCTAAACATTTGCCCACTACCTTGTATTTCAACAACGATATTTTACAATTTAAAACCCTAGGTTGAATCACCGTAACTCTTACTTAAGCTAGGAAGAATATAAATGTTTAGCAGCCATAGGCTGATCTGCCTGAATGGACTGCAGTTCTGTTATTAAACAATTGTAGAAAGACAAATTAAACATAGCCAGGTTTCAAGGTAGAGATGATTTTATAATATGTCCAGGTCTCTACTGTTATTCCATAATTTAGTCACTTAGGAAGCTGGTTGTTGAACCCTACAAAATCTGTCAATTAAAATATGATTATTCTTGGTTGAGCCAAGTTTCCTGAAGCATAATTACATTATTTTTTTGAAAGTGTGCCATAAAATCATCTTGCTTAATCTTCCCACCTAAACCTGCTATGTTCTGGGAAAGCATCTTATTCTCACCATAAACTGTATTGTAGCATGGCTGTAAACAAGAGACTAAAATAACTAACCCGGATTGGATAAACAGCAACAGCTGACCATTAAGCAACCATGGATTAATGCCACAGTAGAACCATGGTTGCTTGTGCAATACCAGTATGAACCACAATAAAATACAAAGCACAGTTCTCTAATATTCCATGCTTGTTTCAGCAATTCTTTGCTTAAGTACGGTTCCCATGGCAGCCGAACGGATGACTGTGAAACAGTGCTGTGCTGCTAGCATCCTTTCACAGCCATTGTAAAACAGCAGACTTCCCACCCACCCACCCAGTGAATCACCATTCACAAGTGAAGCACAGAAGGAGAGCAATGCATCATTTTAATGTCAACTTTTGTTTGAGTGGGGTAGTGGACATCACTACCTTGGTAAATGCACACTATGGTAAAGATAAGCCTGCACCTTCTATAAGAGAAAGCAAAAATAACAAAGACAGTGAGATAAACAAAGCAATATAAAAGAAAGAGGCTGCTTCTGTGGGTGAAAAGAAAAATAAAGTGAGAAAAACAAAAGGAAATCAAAGAAAGAGACTAACAATACTAGTCAACAAGTATTTGAAAGGTAAGAGCAGTAAACATCATGTTGTTCTATCTCCTGCTGAGCTAGATTTTAGAGAGGAAAAAAAGTGAAGTTAGTACTCACAAAAATAGTACTTGGTCTATGAAAGTTTTTTCAGATTGGCTTAATTTAGAACATTTGGAAATAGATTGAAAAATGGCTGTAAAACAGTGCTGTGCTGCTAGCATTGTTTCGCAGCTATCTGTTGGCCTGCCAAGGGAACTTCAGGAACAAAACATGAGCATGTACCCTAGCATGGTCCCATCATGCAGTGCAACCCATATCTTGTAATACAGATTAAAATCGAAGAACCTAGCGCAGAAAGTTAACTGCTGTCCTTGGAGGGACAGGAAACGAATCCCCAGGATCGTGGGAGCAGCGGCAAGGGGGAGGGAGCAGGATGTCATTATCCACCTAGGGACGAATGACCTGGCTGAGAATGGGATCAGAGCAGTGCTACAGGAGTTTGTGGAGTTGGGGAGGGGCCTTAGACAAGTAGCACACATAGTAACTTTCTCGGAAGTGCTACCTGTCTATGGCATGGATGAGGCTAGGGCACTCCGCACCATGGGATTCAATGACTGGTTGAAAAGGTGGTGCAGAGCTCAGGGATTTGGCTTCATTGGGGACTGGGGCTCCACCTGGAGGGATGCAGGCCTATGCAGGCACGATGGTCTGCATCTATCCTGGAGGGGAACCAGGATCCTAGGTGGTAGGTTTAAATGCTTCAATGGCAAGCATTTAAACTAGCCAAGGGAGGAGGCACTGAAGAGGAGAAGGGAAATCCTAGCCCCCCCAAAAAATCAGGGTAATTAGTGAGGTAAACACCAAGGTAGAGCAGTCGATAGGGAGAAGGGCAGCGGTAAATGGAGAAAAGGACAAAGGCAGTAGGGACAGGGATGGGGCAAAAAGAAATAAAGCCATAAAAAATGGAAGGTAAAATGAGTACCAATGCCTGTAATCTAGGTAAAAAGCTCCCTGAATGGTGGCTTTGATGGAAGAGGGATGCCTGGATATTGTAGCAGTCACAGAAACATGGTACACACAGAACCGTGACTGGGATGTCAACATACTAGGGTATACAATCTACAGGAGAGACAGATAGGGGAAGAAGAGGAGGATGAGTAGCTCTGTATGTTAGGGAAGGGATCAAAGCAACAGAGCTAAAGGGTAAACAGGGAGAGGAGGAGAGGAGGCACTGTGGTTCACCCTGGATACTGGAAATGGCTCCACAATCCGCATAGGGGTTGTATACAGACCCCCGTCTCAGTGAGGAAATGGACAAGAAAATGCTAGAAGGCATCCTTGGGATAGCAGAGAAAGGGGAGATATTGCTGATGGGGGACTTGAATATGCCAGATGTTGACTGGAGCACTTTTGCTGCAGCCACATCCAAGAGCAGGGCTATTCTCTATGCCCAACAGGGGGCATGCCTCAGACAGCTAGTTTTGGAACTCACTCGGAAGAGAGCAGTCTTAGACCAGGTACTCACAAATGGGGACGGAGAGAGGATCTCTGATCTTGAAGTGGGTAGCCATCTGGGAACAAGCGACCACCAAACAGTGTGGTTCACGGTAAACTTAGCTGTAGAGTCAAGCCACACGAATATGACGGTACTGGACTTCAGGAGGGCTGATTTTGTCAAAATGGGAGAGTGCTTCAGAAAAGCACTAACAAACAGCCAAGAAGGTGGGGTGGAGCAACAATGGGGAAACATCAAAACCGCCATCACAGAGGCAACAAGCCCTTGTGTGAAGCAAATAAACAAATCAAAATGAAAGAAAAAAACACTATGATTCTCAAAAGAAGTGGCGGGGAAGGTAAGGGAGAAAAAGATAGCATTCAGGAAGTATAAGGAAACACAGAAGGAGCAGGACAGAGAACTGTACCAGTTAAAACAGAAGAAAGTGGGTAAGGCAGTCAGAATAGCAAAGGCCCAAACCGAGGAAAAGATAGCCAACTTGGTAAAGTTTGGGGATAAAACCTTTTATAGGTACACTAGGGAGCAAAGGAAGACTAAGGCAAGGATACTGAGGCTGAACAAAGAGGAAGGTGGTTGGGCAGAGAACGACAGTGAAAAAGCAGGGATACTGAACGAATACTTCTGCTCAGTATTCACAATGGAAAAGCAGGGGGAGATATCTAATCTAGTCAATAGAAGCACTCTGGATAGGGGATTAATATTAGTCCTTTCACAGAAGAAAGGGTTCTGAAAGAACTCTTAAAACTGAAGGTGGATAAAGCAATGGGGCCTGATGGGATTCACCCCAGAATTTTAAAAGAACTAAGGGAAGAACTAGTAACACCACTGACTACCCTTTTTAATAAATCATGGGAGGATGGTGTGGTACCTGAGGACTGGAGAAGGGCGGATGTGATTCTCCTTCACAAAAGTGGGAGCAAGACAGAGGCAGGAAACTACAGACCTGTCAGTTTGACCTCAGTGGTAGGGAAAATGATGGAATCACTTCTGAAGGAAAGAATTGTTGAGTACCTAGAGGCCAGTGGGGCACAGGACCCAAGGCAGCATGGATTCACAGCAGGAAGGTCATGCCAGACAAATCTAATTGATTTCTTTGACTGGGTGACCAAAGCAGTAGACCAGGGAGGGGCTGTGGACATGGCCTACCTAGACTTTAGCAAGACATTTGACACAGTCCTGCACAAAAGATTAATAAACAAATTATTCGGCCTGGGAGTGGGTCCCAGGGTGGTAGCCTGGGTAAAACACTGGTTGGACAACAGGACACAGCGGGTAATAGTAAATGGAGTCCACAGTGAAGAAAGGAGGGTTACTAGTGGGGTACCGCAGGGTTCAGTACTGGGGCTGGTCCTTTTTAATGTCTTTATAAGTGACATTGCAGAGGGACTGGAAGGGAAAGTATGTCTCTTTGCAGGTGACACAAAGATCTGCAACAGGGTTGATACACAAAGAGGCATGGAAAGGATGAAAAGGGACTTGGCAAGGTTGGAGGAATGGTCAAATGTGTGGCAGCTTAGATTCAGTGCAAAGAAGTACAAAGTAATATACCTGGGAAACAAAAACCCAGGGGAAGAGTATACAATGGGGGGTGAGATACTGACAACAACAAAAATGGAAAGGGTCCTGGGGGTAGTCATATCAGATGACCTAAAGTTGGGCCAGCAATGTGAGAAGGCTTTAAGGAGGGCTGGGGGGATACTGGGATGCATAGGGAGAGGCATCACCAGTAGAAAACAGGAAGCTGTTGGCCCTCTGTACAGACAGTTGGTAAGACCACATCTGGAGTACTGTGTACAGTTCTGGAGACCCTGTCTCCACAAAGACATGGACAGGGTGGAGGCTGTCCAGAGGAGGGCAACCAAAATAATGCAGGGTCTGCATCAGAAGACATATGAAGAAAGACTAAAAGAACTAAAGATGTATAGTCTTGAGGAAAGGAGGGGGGGGGCATGATAGAAACTTTCAAATACCTCAAGGGACTCAACAAAGTCCAAGAGGGCAGCATCTTTCAGAAAAAGAGATGTGCAAAAACAAGGGGGCACAATTTGAAGATAGTGGGGGACAGCTCAGATGTAATGTGAGAAGTATTTCTTCACAGAGAGGGTTGTGGATACATGGAACAGCCTTCCTGAGGAGGTCGTAGAGTCAAAAACAGTAGGGGAATTCAAGAATGCATGGGACAGACATAAGGCAATTCTAGTGGGGGGTAGGAGGAAGTAGGCTGTTGGTTAACTAGGATCTGTAGCTTATCCGTTGGGTAGGGAAATGGGCAGACTAGGTGGGCCAAGCGGTCCTTATCTGCCGTCAAATTCTATGTTTCTATGTTTCTAAAATATGTTTCAATGTTAGGATGCCTAGTTCCCACTCCCCCCACCCTATTGCCTATTACCTTCCACTGGAGGTCCCTCCACCTCCTGCATAGCAAAACAATCTTCCTTGATTTTCTATACAACCATTTACATCCTAAAGCCATGTCTGAATCTCATTATCATGCTTGAACCAACTATGTAACTTGTTTTGTAATTATGATGGTAACCTGTATGTGCCAAGTGTTTACCTGAATCTCATATTCATGTTTGTACCACCAATGAAACTTGTTATGTAACCCTTCTATGTAACCTGTATGTACCTACTGATTGCTTACTGTTTGACGTGGTACCTTTGCAAATGAGCCCCAACTCAAAGGTCTGTAATCTGAGACTTGAATAAATAAATAAATAGAAAGCTTAAAACTTGTAATGAAAGCTATTTTTGCAAAAGTTAAATAGCAGTCACAATATTTCCAATAGGTGTGTTACAATATTTTTGTACTGTGTGTACACCATGTTTAACAGCTCAGCATAAAGCATTCCGAAACTAAATCAGTCTGTCTGTTCTCATTTATTCAGAGAACATCAGTCATACAATTATTGCCATGTTACAAGAGGATTAAGCCACTTGAAAGGATGGGTGTACTGTGGAATTAATCCATGGTACCCCCCCGCCCCACAGTAGACCCATCCTTTCGAGTGGCTTAATCCTTATGTGGTGTTTACCATCTAATTTCCCATTGTGTAATAAACTAAAAAAAAAAGTAGAGCTTGAAAATGGCTTATATTTACCTACTGTAAGAGCTAAAGCTAAATGTTCCCTGATAAGACAAAGAGAGGCAGCTGCTTGTAACTAAATGTACAGGAGGGGAGTATATTTCAGAAGAAAACGAGCTCAAGAACAAGGGGGCATGATTTGAAGCTGTAGGGGGCAAATTCAGGAAAGATGTAAGAAAGTTCTTCTTCACAGAAAAGGTGGTGGATTCCTGGAACATTTGACCAGCTGAAATGTTTAGGGTGAAAACAGTGGGAAGGTTCAAGAAAGCTTGAGATTGGTATAAGAGAATCTTAGGAGAAAAGAACGAGGGGTAGGAGAAGGAACCACAGATCAAGTAGGGTCTCTTGGTATACTGTAAGTAGAAATTAATAGAAAGACTTCATGCACCAAGTAGTCCTTATCTGCCAGCAAATTCTGTTTCTGTGGGTCTGTGTTTTGAGCTGTGGCAGTCTCAGAGGTTTGTTTGAAATGATGTTTAGGGGTTCCAAACAGATTTCCACTGCAAATAGATCATACCTGGCCCCATTTTTATTACTGGCAACACCCTTATCTTTTGATATCACATTTTTTTATTGCATTATTGTTTGACTTGGGTTGATAGGCAGAGATGTGTTAGCAAGTGTTAGTGTTGCAGTTGGAACAAGTGCACCAAATCTATATGAGTCCTAGTAAAAGGGTTGAAACTCATATCTGCATTTAAAGTGCCACTAGCATAGCCAGCCCAGTGGCATGGAGGGCTGAGGCAGCTATACCTTACCTCCTGCCATGCCGCCGACCCATGTTCATGGTGCGAGCAGGTCGCCGGGGTGGGGGCGGCCAGGTAGGCAGAGGATCAAGCATCCGGAGGACATCTCTCCTCTCCCAAGGAGGGGTGGGGATGGAGTTTGCTGCTTGACTGGCCCTTAGCGGTGGCTGGGGTCCAGCACAATGGACCCACACAAGGGGGCAGAGACAAGCAAGACACCCGGCGTGCCACGTATGGAAGTGTGTGCAGCTCTGCCATTGGCATCATTGCACGCCTTAGCTCCACACTCGGGGGCGGGACAAAACCGGAGGAGAAAAGAAGCCAACTAGCGTGATGAAGCTGGTCTCCTCACCGCACCGGGTCAGCTGGTGCCTCAGTTGGTGAGAGGTGATGGCCGGCATGTCACCCAGTGGTAGTGATGGGGGGGGGGGCGGTCGGCAGGGGACAAATAAATAATAATAATAAAAAAAAGTGCCACTAGCATAGCCATGGTCCTCTAAAACAGTCTCATCCCAAAGAACTAACTATTCCGTGGCACTATTGCTTGGCTTTCATTGAACACAATAGCCTAGTACCTGGGCATTATTAGCTTCTTGGGGAAAAAAATATGATTGACCAGCTTGACCAGCTCACCCTTTTTTGAAACTCAGCTTCATTTAACTCTCGTCAGACACAAGTACAGTGAATATATACAGTCAGCAGAGAAGAAGTTTAACCAGCTGTTATAAAACCTGGGCTAAACTAGATGCTCAAGATACTACAGGTTTTGAAAAGTGAACAATTCACAACATATTTAATTACTAGGTGATCTTGATGCATAAATATCGTATCGAAGGAGCCCACACTTAGTTGCTGTTTGAAATGCATGTCAATTACTCTTTTAGGTATTGACTCACCATATTTTGAAACCATTCTCCAGACTCCTGTCTGACTGCTGCATAATACCAATTAATAATTTAGGGCATAATGACCTCCTGCTGGTCTTATTCATCTAACCTTCTCCATTCTGAAGTCCATCTTATGAGTCTCCTGGGCCACATACTCTTTGTTACCCTGAATTGAATATCCTTTGCTTCTTCAGTAATTCTGAGAATTAACCTGTCTCTTCTCCCGCTCCCTCTCTTATATTGTCTTGCTTTTTGCTGAGATCAGCTTGAAATCTGTCCCAGGGAAGCCATATTATGTTGACTTTTTCCAGTATCATGTTTAAATGTGTAGTGATACCCTGCAAATATTTGATTCCCTGTACTTTTGTCCACGATTCCAGCTGTGTTGGAGTCGATTCCTGTAGATTTGTACATAGTAATGCATTTTAATGTGACTACCAACTACTTCGAGAGTTAAATTTCTGCACCTGAAGGACCTGAAGGCTAAAGCTATTTGTTCTTTTTGTAACAGCCTTGTTTGACCAATAAAAGATATCAAACCAATTGTTCTGGATTACACCATGCCAGGAGTTGCACTGGAAAGGGAATCCCCGGCACCATATTTGGGAATGTAAAGGGGACCTCATTCTGCAGTATTTTCTGAAGTACTCCTTGGCTTTTTCTCTAAAAGGATAGTATTCTGGAACTATCCCAGAAGATATAGGAGCCCCTTCCCCACATTCTTTCAGCAAAGGGCTGTATGTGAGTCTCCAAAATGTTTGGTAATGTTGGGAGTGCAGGAAAATCTAATAACATGTAACCCCTAGGTGGCGCTATCCCAAGGGCTACTACCCCTGCCTGCGTGGCTAGTTGCAGGTTAACGGGCCTGGGTACTGAAATGGGTGCCTCCACCCGGAGGTCAGGTTTGTTAGTGGTCAAGCTAACCTGGGCAAAGCCCTCCGGGACACTGTAACCCCCCTCTTTCCCTTCTAGTGGCCTGAACAATACAAAATAATCACTTTCACAATGACCCTTATTCACCATGCAATTACCCACACTGTTTGCACTTACCACCAGGGCTGGTTCTTCTAGCTCAACCCTGGAGACCCCCTGTAAAACAAGGATATGCACAGCAAATAGCAACAATACAGTACTTTTGGCACAAACTGGAACCACAGTCAGGTTAAATGCAAAAAGAGTTAGATCTGATTTATTCAGGGGACTTGAACAAGGAAGGGGCGTAATCAGGTTGATTTGCTTAAAGGCTAAATCAATCAAACAGTCATGCATGCACTTCAGAGTCCCTACACAGTCACATACACACTGGGTACCCAGGTAGGAGGAAGGTGGGCTAGTCAGGATCGTTGCCCGGGGTAGGCCGGCACTGCAGCTGGTTGTGGCCCTGTGATGGGAGAAAGCAACATGCACAACACACACTATTTGTAATCCGGAGCCAGAGGGCTCAGTTCATGACAGAAAAGACAACAAAGCAATCAGATGACAACACTTTAGATTTAGCTGTTGTTGCAGGGAGCTACCCTGATGTCTACTCACATTACCCGATGCAGGACACAGGCAGGATGAAATCGAGACTGCAGGTTGTTGAGCTGGAGTGCCAGGAGAAGCAGGGCCCACATGAATCGCTGAGGCATCATTCCTGTTCAAAGCGTTGTGCAGGGGGCTGATCCCCAGGCAGGTCTCTCGTCGATGGCTTTCATTGTGCAGCAGGTATTCTGGCTGGGCCAGTGTGGCAAAGCCCAGGCCAAAGGGAGATGAATACAGATTCAGTCCGTTGGAGCTGGATGCAGCCTTCAGCGAGCAGAACACAGTTCAACACACAGTGGGGAACCAAATCACGACCCACTAACAGCACACAGCACATTTACATGTGAGAAATTCCACTGTACCAGGCAGATTGCATTCCGGTCACAATTACAGAGTCTCTGCACAAACTGAGAGTTCAGAGGTGGCTGGAAATCCCGACAGGTGGATCGCATTCAGCAAATCTTCGGTCTTCTTCAGGTTAAAGCCTGGTCACAGTCCAGTGGCTTAAATCATTCTCACAACTCGGATTCAGTCCGCATCAACTCTATTTTCCCTCTCAGGGACAGCAGGCAGACAGACAGGCCAAAAACTCAGCCCTTTCACAGTTCTCCCACACGAATCTACGCAGGGGCTTCTGCTTGAATCACTCAAGCTGTTACCTCTTCACTTCCCAACTCAGATCTGAACTGAAACTGCAAGCAGTCTGGGACTTTCCCCAGGAACAAAAAGATTCAGTTGGCTGATTTCTCTGTCAGTCACAACAAGGGCTCCTCCTCCAGGTTCATTTAGGCACAAAAAACCCCAAACTACAATTCCTACAGAATTTTGCTCCCACAAAGCCCCTGGGGACAGGCTCCATTTTAGAGTCCCCAAAAGTACTGATTGGCCCATTTCAGCAGTCCAGGACCAAGATGGTGGAGATGAGCAGAAATGTCCATGCTGCAAAGAAGGCAGTTTAGACAAACTGCAATATTATTACTATTCTAATAAATGATCAGCAAACAAGTACATCTTCTAACAGAGCTCCCTCTGTGCTAATAGCGATGGCAGAACGGAGCGATTATTTGGCAGCCCGGTTGGGATGCGAGCATAGAAACACTCAGCCCCCTCCCAGATTAATTATGACTGCAATCCAGGCAGCTCTTAAAGAGCAGTACACAGAGGCTATACAGGCACTCTCTGGCAATACATTTAAACTGCTAAAACACAGGACACCAGCCTGGCAGTGAGCATTTAGGCAAACTCAAGGAAGACTTTTCAGGAACCCCCATTTGTAGGGAGTTACAAACATCTTTCCAGTAAAACTAACTCCTTCCAGGTGGGAGAGGTAGACACTTGCCAGCCCTTTCCCAGTCCTGCCTCCCAGTCCTTCTGTGAAAATTGTACTGAGCTCTCTGTCTACCATCTGGCTTTACATTGTGTACTCTATGTTAAGGTGGCAGCATTCTGTAATACCATGAAGATCCCCGAGATATATCTCAGTCTGTAATTTATTTAAAACCTGTACGCTCTCTTGTAATTTTTGAAAGTATGCTATATTGTGATGTATCACTAGTAGGGATTAGAACAGTTCCTGGTTCTGTAAGTTATATTTTTCTTTGAGGCAGTCGAAAGGCATGCAGTGCCCCCCCCCCAACACATACACCCACACTTTGCACTGCACAAACCTTGTCAGCCTCTTCTGTTCCCATCTAGCATATTCTTTATCCACATTTGAAAACAAAAAGTTAGGGTCCTTCCTGATAAGTAAAAGGGGTACCAACTCCACTTGTGTCTTTGAGATCCATTTGAGTTTCACTAGACCTTCAAATGTATGTTTGATCCATGCCACAGGTTCTCTGCCCTATGCAGAATGGCCCCATCAAATGCCTTGAAAGGGGGTGAAAGTAGGGTTGCCTCTCCTACATCAGCATCTTTGATATCATACCATGCTGAGTCCCTATGTTTCACTACCCATGTTCATATAAACAAGGCATACTCCGCCAAGTAGTATCATTTTAAATCTGACAGCACAAGTCCTCCTTCTTGCTGTGGTGGAATCAACAGTCTATGGCATACTCAGGCCCTTTTACAACCCCAAATAAACTTCTGCACCTCCTTTAATAATTAATTCCAGAATTCTGCTGGGACTGTGATTGACTTGAGTTTGGAAAAGACACAGGCAGAGGCATCTCAGGAGGACCTTCATCTTGAGAGTTTTAACTCTCCCTGACAGTGACAGGAGTAACAGTTTCCACCGTGCTTAATTAGCTTGTAGGTGGTTCTATAATTTTCCGTAATTCAGTTGGACTATCTTTGTGAGGTCAACTGTGTGTATACCAGATATCTAACCTTGTTCTGAGATGCTCAGGCTGATGGGAATGTGACCTTAAATTATGGGGAGCATATCCCACTCGGTCTTAGCATTTCTGATTTAAATATTATTAGTTTTATATCCTGATATTTCCGTAAACTCCTTCAGTACATGTTACAGCACTTGGACTGAACGCTCTAGGGCACTGAGAAAATATAAGGAGTCTTTTGCATAGAGGGATATGTTTTGTTCTATGCCTTCTGCCATAACCCCCTTAATCTCTATGTTTAGCCTAACGCTTGCAGCCTGTGGCTTTAAACAGATGCAAACAATGGTGACAGAGAACATCCCTGCCTTGTGGCGCAGGAATTGTGAGAATCTGCCTTAGTTGGTTTCTTTCACCCTAAATACTGCCTCCAGTTTGGCATATAGGGCCATATCATTATGCATGACTTTAGGTCAAAATTCAGCTTCTTCAGCATACCTTTTGAAACTGCCCGTACACCACATTGAAAGTTTTCTCTGCATCCATTGAGAATGCCTGCTATAGTACTTCCAATTCTTCTGAGATGAGGTTATGTTTAGCTGCCTACGGATGTTGTCTTGTAAGAGCCCACCATTAATAAATCTCAACTAATCCTGATATATTACTGAAATTATATGCTTTTGTAGTCTTTGGGTCATAATCCCCATGAAAATGTTAAGATCTACATTGTAGCTCTACTTGTATTTATTGAGATTTTATCTTCCTGTTTACTATTATTTTGTACAGTGCCCTGGGCCCCTGAGATAGGGTGCTATAAAATAAAGTTGTCTTGCCTTACATTCAGTGAAGACATCAGCCAGTATGACCCACACATCCTGGGGTCTTTCCCAGGTTCTGGGAAGGTGGATTTTTATGCCTGTCACCAGAAGTCTGGGATGCTCTCTACCTCCAGGATCTCCAAGGACACGAGCTGCAGAAACAGCCTTGTCTCCGCTCAAATTACCTTATATAATTCTGATGGAAAATCATCCAAACCGGTGATTTATTGTTTTTTAGCCTTCTAACTTCATCTAGAATATCCTGTCCTGGTATGAGACTCTAGTTCCTATCTGCCCAAGTCCACTAGGTGAGGCAGCTGTATTTTATTGATGCATGCTGTGACTTTCTGCTATGTCTTGGCTATGGTCCTGAAAATATAAATATTTATAAAATTGGGAACAAAATGTTTAAATCTTCCCTGGATTACCTGTCTTCTAAATTCTTATTTGCTGGGTTCTGCAATTTTAATACAACCTGGTTTGCTATTTGTTTACAGAGTTAGTAGGCTATCAGTCAGTCAGTCAATCAATCAATCTTTATTTATAAAAAGCATAGTTCCAGTAGATCAAAGCGCTTGTACAGAGATTAATCAAATATTAAAAAACTATAATATAAAACATACAAACACCAATAAAACTCAATAGATTCTTTAAAACAACACAAACTATTTAAATAAGATCTGGAAAAGCTAATCTGAAAAGATGAGTCTTAAGAGCTGTTTTGAAGCTCTCGACGGTCAGGCACTCTCTAACCTAATAGGTGGCCTCTTCATTTCCCCCTCATAGTAGCACGGTTTTACCATTCTAACGTGCCCTTCTATCTTTTGTTTCTGTGCCCTCCCCTGATTTGGTGCGGTGGTTGTATGGCCTTCTGGCTGGGTGTGCTGTCCTTCATGGAGCTACAGGCAGAATGGGTATTTACCCTTTATTAGTTTCCCCTTTTCGGTTTCGTGTTACCCTGACCCAGTAGGGACGCTGGCATTTGGGACTAGGTACCTGACATGAGTGTGCATCAGCACAGTCTCCTGATACACAGCATGGCATCCCTCCTCCCTGTGCCCCGAGCACTCAGCCACCCATACTTCTACAGGTGACCATAGTGCTGCAGGATGCGGCTCCCCCTGTTGTGTATTCAAGACCTGGATTTGAGATTAGCCTTCGAGGTACATACAAGTACTGCATATCATTACATGCCTCCTTCCCCAAAAGGAGGAGAGCGTCTTCTGGGACACTCAGTCCTCCTCCCCTCTGCTAGCCCCTGATGACCCAGGCTTATTTCTGAACCCGAGTCACTGGTGTTGCAAGTGGTAGTCCTACCGCTGCACTGATGCGCCAGCTTGCCGTTCTGTCTCTGAGGTAAGACTTTGCATTAGTGCATCTCTTTTCTGCTGTGGAGCTTACTTCACTGTTAGGCCAGAGTAATCTTGTGCTCTAACTCTAAACTGAATATAGCCCTTTCCAGATCTTCCTGTTGCTGTATTTAGGGTTACCACCTGTCCCTATTTTCGCAGGACAGGCCTGATTTGGGCAACTGTGTCCTGCAGAAAGTTATGAAAAATACTACATGTCCTGACATTATAGTAGAAAAAATATTTTCTTATTTTCCTCTGAATGTTGCAAAAAACTATAGTAGCTTAACTAAAATACCTTAAAATAATAAGAAACAACTAAAAAACTACAACACTTAGTCTTAATTCTGATTATTTAGAGAAAACAAGTCTGTTGCATAGGTCAAGATTACATATTGTCCTGTGAAAAATCATGTTTCAGTAAGAAACTTCCCTCTTTGGGCTTCTTAAAAGGTGGTAACCCTAGCTGTAGTCCCTTTCTCTTACATTTGCAGGCATATTCAATATGTTCCCATTTTAACACTGCTTTTAAAGCATCCCATTGTATTGCATATGAGGTATCTCCTGACCTACTGTTTAGAGGGAAATCTGTTATGATTTGTTTGACTGTGGCTTTATTTGACATCTATCCTTCTCTGCCCATGTAGACTCTATCCTGAAACAACTGCACCAAAGCTCAGTGCTCTCTACAGGAATCACAGTTGCCTCCCACTACCGTTGAGATGCGAAATTGTGCAGAAAATGGTATTACCTACTTTCGACTACTATGATGTAGTCTACAGTGCTGCTCCCAAGACTGCTCTATCCAGACTGGACCCCCTCTTCAATGCTTTCTGCCGTTTTGCCCTCGATGTCCTCCCTCGCACCCACCACTGCAAGCTTTACCATTCACTGGCCTCCCCCCCCCGACAGCCGGCGCTTAATCCACAGTTCAAAATTTGCTTCCAACCACTGGCTCGGGTCCCTTCCACCCTGTCTCACCTCTTCTCTATTTTCTCCCCCTACCCCCTCTCATGCCCTTAGATCTACTGACTCCTGGCTGTTGGTAATCCCTCACTGCTGGACCACTGCAAGCCGATCAGCCTTCTCCTACTACCTCCCAAGGCTCTGGAATGACCTGCTGGTCCAAATCTGTCACTCCTCCTGTAGGCATTCCCTATCCTCTGCCTTGGCAAACTTCTATGCAGTAAACTGCTCATGTATCTGACCTCCTGCTCCCCTCCTCCACTTGCCACTTCCCCATCCTTGATTCCATGCGGCCTGACCAGCGGCTTTAGCTACGGCTATAAATGCTGGCATATATCCACCAACTTCCGCACTTACCCCCTCTGTACTTCTAGCCTTGTTTCTTGTTTCTTTGTCTTTCGTGTTACCCGTAGATTAGTAGCTGACATGTACAGTATGTATATACACTTTCTTTATGTCATTATGTAACCCTAGATGGTGCTATCCCAGGGGCTACTACCCCTGCCTGATTTGCCACTAACAGGATGAGGGGCCTGGATCCAATGGCGGGTGCCTCCACCCAGAGGTCAGGGTTTGCAATAGTTAAACTTACTTGGTCACAGCCCTCTGGGACACTGCAACCCCTTTCTTCCCACTAGTGGCCCACCCAATATATCAGAATTACCTTCACAGTATACACTTACCCCCAGGGCTGGTTCAGGCACTGGGACCTCCTGTAAATAAGATACAGTGCAACAATCACAGTATAATACTTTAACATAGACAAATACCTCAGGCAGTATAACTCTGCTGAAACAAGCAGCTCTGATTTATTTAGGGAATATAACAAGGACAGGGGAAATCAGGTTAATTAGCTTATACTTTACTCATCTACTATGGCTCTGTGCCAGGCCTATCCCTACCAGTTACTGTCCCTGGGTACCCAAGCCCTAGTGGCTAGTCCAAACCGTGGCAGCTGGTAGGGGCCCTTTCACACAGAGAAAAGAAAAATTAATTAAACAGTCAGCAGTACAGTAATTCTATTTGGATTCAATGTGGCAATTCAACAGGGAGCGACCCTGAATTAGTACTCACGACCTCCAAACAAGATAGGGTCCTTCAGTGTTAGCAGAGCTACTCTTGAGCTCCATGAGACTCCTCACACATTTATATGGCAAAAAGAAAGTGCTATACCAGGCAGGCTGCTTCTCTATCCCGATCGCAATTACTGCACAGTACCCGGGAGAACACACAGCAGATTCAGTTCCTGACAGACCGAGTGCAATTCAGCAATTTCTCCAGTCTTCTACAGGGTGAGCCTGGTTTCTGCTCTTCAGATATCCTTTGATTCTCTTCACAGGATGGATTCAGTCCTAACAAGCAGTTACACAAGCTGCAGACCGGAACTCTGGGCCTTACACACGTTTCCCGACTAAAACTGCACGCTGAAAAAGCACAGGGCTCCTTCGTTCTTCACTGCCAGAGCTAAAACTGAAACTCCAACAGACAAAACCAGGCACTTCCTTTGAGTTTCCTCCCAGTTCTTGACTGGATTGGCTGTCACTCACAATAGACTGCTCCTGTTGGTCCAAAAAGGCACTGAAGTCTAAACTACATCTCCCAGAGTCACTGCCCATACAATCCTCTTGTGGCTGGCTCAGATTATGAGTCCAAGTTCTGATTCGTCCAAGGCACCATTTTAGAGCTAGCTTACCCCACACTGATTGGTCCAGTTCAGCAGTTCAAAACCAGAATGGGGAACTAGGCAGACACAGTTCTGACTGCAAAGAAAGCAGGTTAGACAAACTGTAATTTCATTATTACTCTAAATGATTTCTGGCAAACAGTTACATCTTTCAGATAGGTTCCTTTGCACTCTAGTGACTGCAAAATGGAGTGAATTGGCAGCAGCTCGAGTGATACTCAAACAGAGAAGCACACAATCCCCATACAACTAATTATGTCTGCAAGCAGACAGCGCTTAAAGAGATAGTACCAGAGGTTCTAAAACACTCACTGATAAATGGCTTAAACGCCAAACACCATTCAGGCTTGGAGCATTCAAGCAAGCTCCTGAAAGTCTTTTGGGAACCCCCATTTGCAGGGGTTACACCCTTCCTGGTTTGGGAAAGCTTGACGCCCACGCCAAGCAAGTACCCATAAGTTTTAACTGCAACCATATACATTTGCATTAGGCTCACACATGTAATCATCAGTCAATATATCATTTTACCAAGAACACATTTCTGAAACATTGCAGTACGTCACTTACACAGTATTACATACACATTGTACCATAACTCAAGCTATTACTCTTGTACATGAAACCTGAAGAGAGGGGCCCTTCCTATCAGTTACCTTGGGGCTGGACGGGCAAGGCCACCATACTTAGAGGGCAACACAAGTAACTTGAGTTAGCACTGACGCCAGTTTGGGCAATGAGCTCGGGACACATACACCTTTATGGACAACATTGAGAGGCAAGTCCACAGGCCTCCCAAGGGAATCATATAACTGAGGTGCACCACAGGCTTTACAGCTTGACCAGTCTTTCTAGGGGAACTGTTACAGTCTCTGCACTCTGAGCCTCATTTTCAGCATTGTCCTCACTTGTCAGGGGAGTCTCCATGGGGGTAGAGAGGCTAGAACTTGGGGCACTTTCAGCTCCAGGAGTTACAGTTTCTGAGTCCACAACATTTGGCTCACATGGAGAGCTTTCGGACACTGGCAGTGGACTGTCAGGGCACTCAAAATACTCTTCTTGTTCTGGTGTATCACCAGTCTGACCCAATCCACCATTTTCCTCCCCTGAAAGCTCAAACAGTTCAACCATGCACAATGATTCCATTTCATCTGATCTGATGCTTTGCACTTCACTTTCTGGGAGCATTGGCTCCAGGGACGAAACTGGGGGCTTAGACAGTCCAGAAGGCCCAGCTTCATCTCCAGTATTGACTAGGGGATTGCCCCAAACAATTGACTCAGTTCGTAGAAGGATAGTATTCAACGCCACTCTCACTTTCTTCCGATATGGGACTGACAGTCATGCTCAACTGGGACTTGTGGAGGGGAACACTTTAACTTTGCTTCTGTAGGTGCAGACTTTCTTGATCTTTTCTTAGCAGCAGCTCTAGTCACTGGTCCAGAGGGGCATCTTCTGGGGCTCAGACTCAATCAAGATTTGTCCAATGGGCAGTAAATGATTTCTATGTTTTGTTTTACATCTTTTGAATTATTCTCAGGCCTTACTTTGTACACTGGCAGATCATCTAGTTTGCCCACTACAATGTGAGGGAGATGGTGTCATCTGTCAGCAATCTTGTGTTTGCCATGCAGTCCCAGATTTCTTAGCAATACCCGATCTCCCTCCTGGAGTTCCTGTGTTTCACCTTTTATCATACCTTTCTTTGTTGCCAAGATTTCTTTTGCAGCCATGGTTTGAGCCAGTTGGTACGCATGAGTTAGCTGGGCCTTTAATCTTTGCACATACTGTAAATAGTTGTCAGCTTGAACCCCATCAGAGAGAGACCCAAACACACATCTACCGGTAGTCGAGCTTCTCTTCCAAACATAAGGCGGTAGGGGAGAACCCAGTGGCATCACTTTTGCTGCAGTTATAAGCATGTACCAGGGTGCTAATTTGTTGGCTCCATCTAGGCTTGTCCTTTGGGTGCAGGGTGCCTAGCATATCTAGCAAAGTGCGATTGAAACGCTCAGGCTGAGGGTCCCCTGGGGTGGTAAGAAGTGGTTCTGACTCTCGACTCCCCCCAGAGAAAGCATCTCTTTGATCAGACGACTCCAAAGTCTCTCCTTGATCAGAATGGATTCTTTGTGGAGCCCCATAGTGAACAAAAAGTTTTCTACAAGTACTTTGGCCACAGTGGATGCTTTCTGGTCTTTGGTGGGAAAGCTTGGGCATATCTCGTGAAATGGTCGGTGACCACCAGCACATTACTGATATTTCTTTGATCTGACTTCAAACTCAGAAAATCAATACATACCAGCTCCATGGGTGCACTGGTGGTGATGTTAACAAGGGAGGCAGCCCTCCGGGGCAAAGCTTTCCTCTGTAAGCAGCGACTACAAGTTCGAATGTGTTGCTCACATCAGCCCCCCATCTTAGGCCAACAGAATCTGGATCTCACCAAGTCAAGTGTTCTGTCTATACCAAGGTGCCCCATGTGGTTGTGCAAGGACATCAGTACTGAGTCTCGAAGGCAGTGGGCAGCACTAGTTGTTGTTTGTCTACTTGTCCCCTCTGTCTACTGTTTCTGTGTATAACAGTTTATTGATCAGTTTCAACTTAGGACCTTCTTTGTATAATAGTGCAGTTCTCAAATCCTGGAGCGTAATTTGGACACATCTTTTCCTGCATAGAGGGCTTCTAAAGCTGCTTTGATCATGGGACGGGATTGAGCCCGCCGAATCACTGTCGTTGTCCAGCTGAGGCAGTGCACCAATGTTCTTGCAGAAAAGTGTCAACAAGCAGCAGGTATGCAATTCTCAGAGGGTCCCAAGCAATCCACCATGCAGTCCACTGCGTCCGTGGACATTTGTTCCTCCCTGTCAAACTTCGCAGAGTGCCCGAATGTCAGGTTCTGCCAATCGGACCCAATCATTCTGGGGAACAGGCCTCCGGGAGAGAGCATCAGCATCTATGTGGTTCAGTCCTGCTCGGTATTCGAGAGCATAGTCATATGTAGATAATGCAGAAAGCCACCTATGGCCAGTGGCATCCAACTTAGCTGAGGTCTGCACATAGGTCAAAGGATTATTGTCAGTTTTTACTAGTATTTTAGCCCCATACAAGTACTCGTGGAATTGGTCAACAATAGCCCACTTCAAAGCTAGGAACTCTAACTTATGTGCAGGATAGTTCTTTTCGGATGGGGTCAGGCTTCTACTGGCAAAGGCCACTGGTCTCAGGCCAATCTCGTGCTCTTGGTACAACACAGCCCCCAACCCTTGCAAGCTAGCATCAGTGTGCAGGACGTAAGGTTTTCTTGGATTGGCATAGGCCAGCACTGGAGCATGGATAAGTTGATATATGATCTCATGAAAAGCAGTCTCATAATCAGAGTCCAGCGGCCCCAAATACTTCACTCGGATGAAAATACACTCTTTCAGTCTTGAGGGACGCTGACTTTTGGTATTTTTTGTGGGTTGGGGGATACCCTTGAGTAAGGTTAAGTAAAGGGCGGATCACTCTTGAATAGTCCTTGACGAAACGCCGATAATAACCACAGAATCCCAGGAATCTTTGCAGTTCTTTTAGATTTTTGGGCTGTGGCCAGGTGGTCAAGGCATCAACTTTACTTGGGTCGGTCTCTATTCCCTCGGTGGATACTATGTGTCCCACATACTTTACTGATGTTTGAAAGAATTGACACTTATCAATGGACAGTTTAAGGCCAAAGTCCTCCAGTCGGTCCAATACCTTAAATAATCTGCTCTCATGTTCCTCCAGTGAGTTGCCAAACACAATAACATCATCTAGGTATACCAGGCACTCTAGTAAGTTCATGTCCCCACTGCACGCCTCTATCAATCGTTGAAAAGTGGCTGGGGCACCTGAAATCCCTTGAGGCATCCTCATGAATTCATAGAAGCCAAGCGGACAGATAAAGGCTGTCTTCTCACGGTCCTCTGGGGCCATCGGGATCTGGTAGTACCCACTGCGGAGATCCAGCACAGAGAACCACTTGCTCCCGCTTAGGCAGTCCAAAAGCATCCTGAATGCGGGCATTGTGTACTGATCAGGATAGTCCGCTGGTTTAAGGTGCTATAATCCACACACATCCTTACTGTCCCATTCTTTTTCCTCACTACCACAATGGGGGAAGCATAAGGGCTTCTGGATTCTTGTATTACACCAGCAGCTAACATCTCTTGCAGATGCCGTCTCACATCATCTATGTCAGCAGGTGCCAGGCGTCGAGACCTCTCACGAAATGGTCTTTCGTCATGCAGCCAGATATTGTGCTCAGCTCCTTGCACACATCCTACATCCCATTCCTTTAAAGAAAACACCTGGTCTCTCGGCAAGCTCTCACTGATCCTCACTTTCCATTCAGCTGGCAGGGAGTCGCCAAATCAAACAAGTCAGGCGTTACTCTGTCATTCTTCCTTGAACTCTTGTTGCTGGGTAGCACTGCAGTGTCTGCACAATGCACATTAGCCAGGATGCAACCTCTATTTACTCGAATGTCTCTTTCAGACACATTATGAACTTGGACCATTACCCTTCTGGCATAAGCATGGGCTCTAGCGGGCAAAATACTAGAGCTTGACCAGCAGTCCCTCTGGCAATTTTCCATCGCCTGGTGCATCCAACATTAATATTTTATTCATAACATCCTTTCTGATACAGACCTCTCCCTGTAAGGTACACTGGCATTTGGCGCCAGGATCAGAGACTCAGGATCCTTCTTCCATACAATTCTGACTGGTTCCTCTGTTCTATTTTTCAGCATCTCTCTGTGCCTCATAGGCCTTCTTAATTAAAGCGGAACTCTTAAAGCTCTACTAGTCTTTGACCCTGTTTTCATAACACAACTGTGCCAGCCTTCCGAACATATGAGCATTTGTTCCAATCAACAAAGGACACCATCATACAGTCCAGTGGGGACACACTAAGGCTAGGGTCTCTACTTGTTCGGCCACTCCAGCCACGTGAGGTGGGGAAAGACAGCCAAATTCGGATATACCGAATAGGGTAGGCCTTCTCACTTAACCCCCATACATGCAGTCCTTCTAATGGTTGTAAGGGCACGTCTGACAAATGCTTCTGATACCAATCCTGGAACATAATTGTCACTTGGGAGCCACTGTCTAATACAGCTCTTGTAGACACTCCATTCACCTTTACAGTGGTCTCTATGGAGGGACCCACTATTCTGGACCAGTCTGGAGAGGCGGTAGTGGGGGCCTGGGCAACTGACCTTGCCACAAAAGGACGTGAGTTAGCATTTTTGGTGCCCTCACTGGGATCATTTTGTGCACCTCTTAACCACTGATTTGTTCTCCAAGCTCTCCTTGTAGCCTATATGCAATTTTGTCAGTGTCTTTTGGGACCGCATTCCCTTTTCATGTGCCCATCTTTCCCACAATTATAGCAAAACATACTTTCTGGAGTTTGAGCTGGCCGAGGCACCACACTGGGAGCCAGGGCGGGGGTATTACTAACTGGAAACCTTGGTGCCATCTCTGTCTGCGGCATGATAAGCATTTGGAGACATCTCGTCAGTTTCTCCACTTCCATGGTCAAGGAATCGAGTTCGGAGCTGTTATCAGCAGGAGATACATGGGTGGGTACCCCCACCCCCATAGCAGATGCAGTCGGATATAGGTCAGGGCTCGTATTTGCAGGCGTCCTCATAAAGGACTGTTTTTGAATTCCCGGATCTCTCTCAACAGTTCCTCCCATTGTGGCATATCTTTTTCCTTGTCAGAGCACTCATTTACTGCCAACCTCTGCCCCTGACTTCACTTGATGGGTCGCCTCAGTCACTCGGGTCGTAGCCGCAGCTGTTGGTGCAGGTCCCTCCCGAGGTCGCCTTTTCTCAACTCCTCGAATTTCTCTCATTAACTCATCATAGGAGGGTGGGGATTCCAGTCGATTTGCCAGGCGTAACTGAAGCAACAGCAGTTCTGAGAAGGGGGCAGACTTAAGGATCCTGTCCAGCCTGGTTCGGTCCAGTTCAGTCGCTGGCAAACTACCCTTTCTGAGGCATTCTTGCAACAATTTTTCCAGCCGAGATACATACACAGACAACAACTCCCCTTGGTACTGTTGTGCATCTCTTACTCTCCACCATAGGTCTTCATCAGAATCTGGGCTCCCATACACATTCTCCAGGGCCTCAAGATAGGCCTGTGCAGTCACTTCAGGGTTACTGGCGTTTAGCATGGATGGTAGCCAGGGCAGGGACCTCGGAGGCCTCACTAACCTCTTTCGCTTTTCAGCTTCCGAGCATTGCCATTCTAGCACTTGGGGGGCAACATAGTCTATCCAGGTCTCCCAGTCATCCTCCCCTTGGGGGGTGGGGAGGGTGCCAGAGAAGATCCTCAACCTTCGGTAAGAGTCGTGACTAATGGCAGGTGCAGAAATAGGAGTCTGCATTGGTTCAGCCACCATTACGGGTACTGGAGCGGGAGAGGGTGTTGGGGGAGGAACACCCCCAGGTGGCAAGAATAGTTTCTTCAAGTCCTCCACAGTTTTCCTTCCCCAGCAACCATTTAGCAAATTTCTCCTCAAAAGTTTCAGATAGTGGTGGGGCTCATTCCCCCGGTCTTTACTGTCCTTAGTTATCACTCTCAAGCAGTGAGGGCTCCTTCTGGGGTAATGGTCTGTGGCACTTTGGAGCTATCTATGGGATCCTTAAACTCTACTAGGGCCAGGAAAGTGTGGGTGAGCAGATTAGCATGCCGACCCACCACCACAGGGTTTTGTAAACCTTCCACCTTGGAAAGTACTCCCTGCACAGTGTCCGTATTGATACCCAGGGGGATGTCCAGGATAAGCATAGCATTTTGGAGGTCGATCTCCTCCCCAGTACACCACTCCACCAGCCGGTGCACAGCCACTTCTGTTGGGGTACCCATTTATTTATTTATTTCCTTAACAGTGGTTTGTAAATATGGCCACTAGAGGACACACAATCCCAGCGGTGAGCCTCCAAGATGTAACCCCTAGATGGCGCTATCCCAGGGGCTACTACCCCTGCCTGATTTGCCACTAACAGGTTGAGGGGCCTGGATCCAATAGCGGGTGCCTCCACCCAGAGGTCAGGGTTTGCAATAGTTAAACTTGCTTGGTCACAGCCCTCTGGGACACTGCAACCCCCTTTCTTCCCACTAGTGGCCCACACAATATATCAGAATTACCTTCACAGTATACACTTACCCCCAGGGCTGGTTCAGGCACTGGGACCTCCTGTAAAATAAGATACAGTGCAACAATCACAGTACAATACTTTAACATAGACAAATACCTCAGGCAGTATAACTTTGCTGAAACAAGCAGCTCTGATTTATTTAGGGGAATATAACGAGACGGGGAAATCAGGTTAATTAGCTTATACTTTACTCATCTACCTATGGCTCTGTGCACAGGCCTATCCCTACCAGTTACTGTCCCTGGGTACCCAAGCCCTAGTGGCTAGTCCAAACCGTGGCAGCTGGTAGGGCCCTTTCACACAGAGAAAAGAAAAATTAATTAAACAGTCAGCAGTACAGTAATTCTATTTGGATTCAATGTGGCAATTCAACAGGGAGCGACCCTGAATTAGTACTCACGACCTCCAAACAAGATAGGGTCCTTCAATGTCAGCAGGGCTACTCTTGAGCTCCACGAGACTCCTCACACATTTATATGGCAAAAAGAAAGTACTATACCAGGCAGGCTGCTTCTCTATCCCGATCGCAATTACTGCACAATACCCGGGAGAACACACAGCAGATTCAGTTCCTGACAGACCGAGTGCAATTCAGCAATTTCTCCAGTCTTCTACAGGGTGAGCCTGGTTTCTATTCTTCAGATATCCTTTGATTCTCTTCACAGGATGGATTCAGTCCTAACAAGCAGTTACACAAGCTGCAGACCGGAACTCTGGGCCTTACACACGTTTCCCGACTAAAACTGCACACTGAAAAAGCACAGGGCTCCTTCGTTCTTCACTGCCAGAGCTGAAACTGAAACTCCAACAGACAAAACCAGGCACTTCCTTTGAGTTCCTCCCAGTTCTTGACTGGATTGGCTGTCACTCACAATAGACTGCTCCTGTTGGTCCAAAAAGGCGCCGAAGTCTAAACTACATCTCCCAGAGTCACTGCCCATACAATCCTCTTGTGGCTGGCTCAGATTATGAGTCCAAGTTCTGATTCGTCCAAGGCACCATTTTAGAGCTAGCTTACCCACACTGATTGGTCCAGTTCAGCAGTTCAAAACCAGAATGGGAACTAGGCAGACACAGTTCTGACTGCAAAGAAAGCAGGTTAGACAAACTGTAATTTCATTATTACTCTAAATGATTTCTGGCAAACAGTTACATCTTTCAGATAGGTTCCCTTTGCACTCCTAGTGACTGCAAAAATGGAGTGAATTGGCAGCAGCTCGAGTGGTACTCAAACAGAGAAGCACACAGTCCCCCATACAAACTAATTATGTCTGCAAGCAGACAGCTCTTAAAGAGATAGTACCAGAGGTTCTAAAAACACTCACTGATAAATGGCTTAAACGCCAAACACCATTCAGGCTTGGAGCATTCAAGCAAGCTCCTGGAAGTCTTTTGGGAACCCCCATTTGCAGGGGGGTTACAATTATAATTCCTTGTACAATGTTACCCTCATTCCATGTACCAAAGTGTAAATTCCATGTTGAAATGTATCCCAGGTTACTCCTACTGCATGTTCTAATGTGTAACTTCCATGTATCATTGTAATCAGTTACTCTCCTCTGTACCACCCCCCCAGGTCGCACCGTGAGACGAGCATCTTTTTGCTCAGTGTGCCTTTTCTGGTGAAACATTTCAATAAATAAATAAATTATCCTCCATGAGTTGGGGAGCTGACTGTGTCTAAAACCACAGATGTGTGATCTTGGGGTTTCCTATTTAAGATCTTACACACTTAGGCGGTACATGCCCATTGTCTGATAGGCCCACAATTTCCCCCCTCCTTTCCCAAGAAACACACACACACAGATCTTGGAAGAAATGGCCACAGCCATGCATTTATTTAACATGCCAAATATTAATCTTTTATTGTTATTTCTCCTAGATCATACTTCTTAATATTCTATAATCTTATTACCATTGATCATCGTGCGCTGCCGGGAGGATGCGCGATACCTCAGGCACCTGCATTGACCATCAACCTGGGAAATCCCTTCTAGTGCATGCTAAAGTATCCTTCAGCAGTAGCAAGACAGGTCATGCTGCCAAAGTTCTGGTGGCGGCCCCCCATCTGGCGTCACCGACTTTGCAGTATGCACTGCTGAGGTTGGAACTAGACCCCCCATGTGGTGGGTACAGGTCTTGTGATACACCATCCTCACGCCGACCAGGGGCCATGACACCTTCAGGAGAACTGGCATAGTCTCCTTTTCTCCCGCTACCTTCCTCATTCACTCCTCCCACGCCGCACTGCCCTGCCACCTGGCTGCAACAGTTTGCAATACCACAACCATACTGTTGTATACATATGTATCCTTCCACATCCTCTACTATCATTACATTCCTTTTGGGGAGGCAAAAAACCAGAGAAAACCCCAGTAGGGAAAAACCGGGAAAAGTCACTCCCCAACCCCTAGTGTGGTCACCCCTAATGGGTCAAAGGGGGCTCTTCTCTCCTTGCTCCTAAACACCCAATCTCAAGAGCCAGGTGGGTGGGTGTTCCAGTGATCAGGAAAGACAGAGGATGGGACCCCGGGCAGCAGTCCAAGATATCCTCCTGGCTCCTCCCCACCCAAACCCCCCCAAGGGGCATGGTGATGCCTATCCCAGAGTGTGTCCAAGGCCTGCTGACCACTCACAAGGGTTGGCATCCCATTACTACAGCTTGGTCAGAAGGGTGAGGGGGCTCCCGTACAAATGGCCGGCTGCTTCAGTGCTTGGGTAGCCTTGTTATTCCATTGAAATTAGAAAGAAATCAATCCTTGAGTAGGAATTATGCCTTTGGGAATAATCTTTAGCCCCAGGGTTGAGATGTCTCCAGATTTTGGTGAGTCTCAGTTGAATAGCATGGCTTGTTATCACCTTCTCTGCTCTGTTTAACCCAGTGGTGCAATTTTTTGATCTGTCTGACTGTGGTAAGAGGATGTTGTTAAACTCTCCACCTATCAGATAAAATTTCTTAGGGTCAATGACTGTGCTCTGCAGCATATCCTGCAGGAAGGTTTTGTCTTTATCCTCATTGGGAGCATATATGTTTAAGAATGTGAAGTCCATATCCCTATAAGAGCTCTTCAACTTGGTCTGTAGCTACGTGTGAAATCTGTGTAACCCCCTAGGTGGCGCTATCCCAAGGGCTACTACCCCACCTGCTTGGCTAGTAGCAGGTTAAGGCGCCTGAGTTCTGAAACGGGTGCCTCCACCCGGAGGTCAGGGTTGGTAGTGGTCAAGCTAACCTGGGCACAGCCTTCCGGGACACTGTAACCCCCCTCTTTCCCCTAGAATGGCCTGAACACTGTACAGTAATCACTTTCACAATACCCCTGGAACACCACACAAGTGCCCACACTGTTTGCACTTACCACCAGGGCTGGTTCCTCTGGCTTGACCCTGGGGACCCCTGTAAAACAAGGTTATGCACAGCAAATAGCAATAGTACAGTACTTTGAGCACAAACTGGAACCACAGTCAGATTACATGCAGAAAAAGTTAGATCTGATTTCTTCAGGGGACTTGAACAAGGAAGGGGCAAAATCAGGTTAGTTAGCTTAAAGGTTATAGCAATCAAGCAGTTATGCATGCGCTTTGAGTCCCCCCCACACAGTCACACCTCTGGGTACCCAGGTGGAGAAGAGATGGGCTAGCCAGGACTGTTGCCCGGGGTTGCAGCTGGTTGGGGCCCTGTGATGGAAAATACAACATGCACAGTACACAATATTTGTAATCCGGAGCCAGAGGGCACAGTTCATAAAGGAAATGAAACAAGAAGACAATCAGATGACACACTCAGATTAAGCTGTTTTTGCAGGGAGCTACCCTAGTATTTACTCACGATACCCAAGACTGGACACAGGCTGAATAATCGAGACTGCAGGTGGTTGATCTGGAATGCCAGGAAGAAGCAGGACCCACATGAGTCGCAGAGGCGCTATTCCTGTTCAAGCGTGAGCAGGGGCTGATCCTCAGGCAGGTCTCGCCGATGGCTTCTGTGCAGTGGTAGTCTGGCTGGGCCAGTCTGCAAGGCCCAGACCGCATGGAGATAAATTCGGATGCAGTCCGTTTTGGGCTGGATACAGCTTCCAGCAAGCAGAACACAGTTCACACAGTGGGGAACTAACTCACAACCCACTAGCAGCTCATAGCACATTTACATGTATGGGAATTCTACTGTACCAGGCAAATGCTCTCCGGTCACAATCGCAAAGTCTCTGCACACACCGGGAGCTTAGGGGTAACTGAACTCCTGACAGGACGATTGCATTCAGCAAAATCTTCAGTCTTCTTCAGGTTGAGCCTTGCCCACTTCAGTAGCTTACTTTAGTCACACAAACTTGGATTTAGTCCAAAATAATTATCTTCTCTCCCTCTCAGGAGCAGCAACAGACATGCAAGCCAAAAATTCAGCCCTTTCACAGTTTTCCCATGTGAATCCACTCAGGATTGCTGCCCAAAATACACTTGAGCTCTTCTCATTTCACTTCCCAGCTCAGAACTAACTGAAAATTGCAAGCAGCCCAGGACTTCCCCAAGATCCAAAAGGTTTGGTTGTCTGATTTGGCTGTCAGTCAAAGCAAGAGCTCCCCCTTCAGTTGCAAAAAAGGTGCAAAAAGTTCAAATTATAATTCCTACAGATTTTGACTTCAGACAGCTCCTGTAATCCAGCTACATTTTAGATCCCACCAGAACTGATTGGTCCAATTTGCAGTCCAGGACCAAGATAGTGGAGACAAAACAAAACAGTCCTTGCTACAAGCAAAGCCGGTTAGACAAACTACATTATCATTATCAATCTAAATGATTTTCAGCAAATAGTTACATCTTTCAACATAGCTCCCTGTCAGATTACTTAGGCTGCAATCAGGCGCTCTTAAAGAGACAGTACAAAGAGGCTACACAGGCTCTGGTAATCACATTTAAACTGCTAAAATGCAGGACACCAGCCTGGCAGTGAGCATTTAGGCAAGCTCAAGGAAGACTTTTTGGGAACCCCCATTTGTAGGGGGTTACATCTGTATAAGGGCATTTTTACTGATCAGAATGGCTACATCTCTATGATGTCTGAATGCCTCCTAGGAGGCTGTGTAGTCTTCCACTACCCATGTTCGGTGGACCTTTGCATGCTGTTGTGGTGTAAGATAGGTCACTTGCAAGAATGCCAGTGAAGCCCCTGTCCTACATACTGTATTTCCTGTAAAATCTTGGATCTTTTTATTGGGTTATTCAAACCTTTGACATTGTAATTGGCTATTTTAGTGTCTGCTGTCCATTTGGTTCACAATGGGCCCTGTGCACTAATGGGAGGGTCTGGCCTTCAGGCGCATACACCCGCACCTTATTGGCCTTGGACAGGTGCAGGGTGAGTGGCATGCATGACTGCATGCACCAGCGGTATGTCGTCCGTGGCCACGCCACCGCGGCGCAGGGTTGCGTGGTCAGTAGGGAGCGGAGTCAAGAGATCGTGGCATCCTATCGGATGCCCACATACCGGTCCCTAGTAGTTCCCTAAGTGACCCTGCAAGGGTGCACAGAGTAGGTGCCAGCCATGTTACACGGCGATGGAAGAACACCAGTCGGGCATTCGCCCGAGTGGCTGCCCCAGCCCTCCTCTGCATGTTGTGGGCTGGGGCACCATGGATGGCCATTGCCAGTGGCTGCTGTACATGGGGGCATGTATCAGGTTACACCTGGTCTCAGCTGGTGTATCTGGCACCTCCTGAGTCTGGCACAGTGTGGCTTAGTGAGTATCACATAGTGCAGGCATGCCCCAACACACCCACAGTGCAGTGCTCCCTGAGGGGCTGGGACGATGGGTGCGCTAGTGTCTTGTGTGTCCTTGGTGAATGCCCTTGGGGGTCCACAGGACCCCTGCTGCATGGCATTCACACGTAAGGTTGCCTACGTGCCTCGGTCATGCGGTGCATAGACAATTATTTAATTTGTGCTTAGGGACCAATATTTCCATCCCTTTCTAGTGTGATTGTTCACTAGTTTGAGTTGACCCTGTCTAAGAGATAGTGCTGATGCAGCGTTAAAAACATTTAAGCAGAATCAAGAGAACCAGGAAGCAACATTGGACCTGGATTTATCCTGCAGCGGGCTTAAGTGTGCTGTTCATCTCTGATTTTCTGATGCTCACTCAGCCCACATGCAGAAGGGCTAAGATGGGGTGTAAGATGCCGTTAGTAAAGTTAATTGAGGAGAGAAAAGTCAGGTCAAGAATTAGATTTGGAGTCTTCGACCCAGTGGTGTGGTAGGTTGTGGCGCCAGATGCTGTGCTACCAACCATGCCAGTGAGTCAGGTTCAGGAGTGGACTTGGATCACTGGGTGTTAGCCTGGGGTAGAGGATCGAGGGTTCGACAACTGCTCTTCTCTCCCATTAAGGAAAGGCAAGGCAATTTTATTTCTATGGCGCCCAATCCCTGGGACTCTGGGTGCCTCACATTAAAAACAGATAAAGTCAGAACAACACACAGATTCTGTAAAAACATATACAAAACAGCAATAATAACAGCAAATAATTCTCAGTATAACTGAAACTCATGTGATAAGTACAGATTAGTTGCCCTCATCGGGAAAGGCCAGGCAGAACAGATAAGCCTTTATTTTATTTATTTATTTATAAAATTTCGTTAACTGGGTAGGCCCACGGGGCCCTGAAGGTCCCTTTTTCAGGGGCGATCCGGAATTAGTTACAAAAAGCAGTGCACATACATAAAAGTGAAACAGTGCAGGACATAGAGTACAATAATACAAAGACAGTATACAGATATACAGTTTTCATTGAGGAGAGCGGTTATTTACAGCACAGTAGCTCCTTTTTAAATGACTCGACTCTCATGGCCTCCCTGACAGCAGCTGGAAAGGTGTTCCACAGGGTCGGCCCAGCGACATTAAAGACATGGTCACCAGATGTTTTGAGCCGAACCCTGGGAACATCAAGGAGGCCCCTAGTCGAGGAATGGAGGGAATGGACTGAGGTAGCAGGTGTAAGGTGTAATCAGATAGCCTGTGCCCAGCCCATGTAGGGCCTTATAGGTGAGCAAGCCCATCTTGAAGAGGACCCTCCACCTGAAAGGCAAAGCCACGTAGAGCCCGCAGGACTGGTATCACATGATTGGACCTAATCAGGCCTGTCAGCAACCGAGCCGCTGCGTTCTGCACTAGCTGCAGCTGGTGGAGGGTCCTTCCAGTGACCCCGAAGGATACAGCATTACAGTAATCAAGCCTTGAAGTAACAAAGGCATGTACTAGTGCCAGCAGGTCTTCGGGTGGAACTAGGGGCTTAATCCTGGTGACATTCCTCAAGTGGAAAAAAAACACTTTTGACCACAGATGACACCTGAGCTTCAAGTGTCAATCTGCTATTCAGGATAATGCCAAGTTCCTGCACCCTAAGGGATGTCATCAATGGAACGGATCCCAGAAACAATCCTGTACCCACTCCCATCATGCCTGTGACCTGGCTTAATCACCAGTACCTCTGTCTCATCTGGGTTCAGTCGCAACCAGCTGGAGAACATCCAGTCATTGATCTTGGCCAGGCAGTTGTTATTCACTTCCCCAGGGACAGAGGACAACTACAGCTGGGTATCATCTGCATAGCGGAGAAAACCCACACTGTAATGCCAAATGAGCTCTTCGGGGCAGCATATATACCACAAATAATGTCAGTGACAAGGCTGAACCCTGAGGTACTCTGCATGACAGGAGCTTCAGGGGTATAGCTGCACTGCTCTAGTACTACCACCCCACGGAGGCATGGTGGCAGGGCAGTTGGTGTGCCAAGAAGTTGGTGGCCAGTGAACACAGCTAATACAAAACAGCTAAGTCAAATACAGCAACTGAAAATTGACCCCCTCCCAGAGGTGCATGCCCCCCAGAGTTGGTATATACAAGAAGGGTGTGTGTGTGGGGGGCTTGCCCCCTACAAAAACAAAACCTACTGTATTTGACTGAGCTGTTTTATATTAGCTGTTTTTACTTAGCTGTTTTCACATGGCGCCAAGAAGTTTGGGGACTGTCAGCAGTGGGACACGTGATGTGTGTGTATCTCCAGATGCACATTTGGGCCACTGAATGCCACTGGCTGTAGGGACAGAAAAATGGAAATGGAGTCAGTGGATGATGCCAGGCTCACTTCCCAACCTGCACCGCCACCCAGGACTCCCCAGTGTATCTGGATGAGGCCACCTGGTGAGTATGGCCTCCATCTGATGGCCCTACCATGGGGTGAATCTGTGGGATTGCTGAAGGTTAAGTCCCAGGAAAGGCTGATTGTCGGTCGGGGGCTTGCTGAGGCACAGAGAGTTGACTGGCTATGGGGAAGAAAACACTTGATTAAGAAAAAAAATAAAAGAAAATTAGACAATCTGGAGGCCCCTAGGATAGGGAACTGGTTCTTTGGTGGATAGTAGGTAAGTTGGACCACTGAAGGAAGTTCTGGGCTTGGTGGGTGGATGGGCAGTGGGGATGAACAGAAGTAAAAACAACAAACATGGATTTATATACATGCAATGAGTAGCTCTCACTCTATTTTATTGCTTGGGGATTCTTGTCTGAGTGTATTATAAAGACTATGGGTAGTCTGTCAGCTTACTTTTTAAAATGCCCAGAACAGATCTCCATCCATGGTCATCATTTACTAACACTAAACAGTTGCCATATTCAACTTATTTGAAAAAGGGGTTAACCTAACTGAGCAAATTACTCCAGAAGTGGAATACTCAGCTGGGCACAGATTATTCACAGAAAACTTAGTTAAAATTTGTAATACCCTCCCTAAAAATGTCCCCAGCCCCCTGTTTCCAAGCATTTTCCTGGAAATGTAGGACCAGCTATTTTAAGACTCCAGGGGCCAGACACTGAAAAGATAACCTGGGCAGTAAGGGATGTTTGCCCGCGCTAACTAGGTTTTGCATCCAAATCATGGATGTGGTCTGTATTCAGACACCCCCATAGTGTGGGCAAAGCTCATTAACGCCCGAGCACTAACTTACTGCTGTGCCCATGCAAATGAGGGGGTCCTCCTCTGCATATAGACTCAGTGGGAAATTCAGAGGTTTGCAGAGGCAGTAAATGCCACCCGAACGGGTGAAAGTTACTGTCTTTGCAAATCAAAACTTAATGGGGCACAAGACTCTGGTGGCAGGCAGTGGTACTGCAGCCACCCCCACACTCCTGAACCCTGGCCTGTGTAAACATTAGATGCTCTGGTGTCCAGTGGCATTCCCCGCCTACTAATCAGTCACCCCTGTAAATGTGTTGTGTTGCCTGGTGTCCAGGTGGTGGGGTCAGGGAGCTTTTAGGTTGATGCATCACACATAGAATAAGGACTACTTTTCAGGACTCTGTTCAGTTTTACGGTATCCCATTCCATGCTTAATATTATTTCTTTAGATCCAGAATTGCTATGCCCTCCTGTGTAAGCTGCACTACTGTATAGTAACAGTTTTCCTGTAGACTACTTTCTTGTCATATGATACATAGAAACCCCATCGATCCGGGAGTCCACAATTTTTTGCGGTGTACTTGTGTCATACATGTGCTCCCTGTCATTCCACACGGCAGCTGGCCGAGGTGGTGAGAGGAGGGCTGCGCTAGTTGCCATATCAGATCCTCTGCTTGGCACTGGCCAAATAGGTATGGGGGTGGCAGGATGGTGTGCTTGGTGCAGGTGGTGCAGGGGGCAGGCCACTTGCCACCGGGGAGCAGGGTGACAATGGGATGGGTTCTCAGCAGGTGGGGGGTACCGCTAGACACCAGGAAATCAATATTAGTATGTTGACAGGCAATCAGAGGGTGAGGGGTGTCACTGGACACCAGAGAACACTGAATGATTATGGGGCTGGGTGATGGGAGAGTGGGTGTACCACTGGACACGAGGGAAATCATCATCGTTACGCGGCTGGATGATCAGAGGGCAAGGGCTGCCACTAGACACCAGGGAAAACAGTATGATTATGGGGACAGAGATTGGAAGGCGTGTGTTCCACGGGATATCAGGGAATATACAACATGTACCAGGATGGGTGACTGGAGGGTGGGGGGGGTGCCACTGGACTTCAGGGAACACTGAATGATTATGGGGCCAGGTGATTGGAGGGTGGGGGGATGCCACTGGATAGCAAGAAAACCTGAATGATTATGGGGACAGGTGATCGGCAGGTGGTGGGTGCCACTGAACACCAGTGACATTGCTAACATGGTGTTGGCGGGCAATCAGAGGGTGGGGGTGCTACTGGACACCAGAGAATACATGTACATTGAGGGGATGGGTGTTCAGGGTGTGGGAGGGGTGCTTGCCACCATGCCTGATGTGGTGGGCTGCTACAGGACAGGTGCAAACCAGCTGCCACTTCCCATGCAGATGAGCCCATAACAGGCATGCATATGGCCCCTTAGTGCCTTGCATGCCCAGTGGGCTCATTTGCATGTTGTGGGCTGAATGTCATGCCGTAGCTCCCTGCATTATCAGGTCTGGGGGCACAGTTCCCTGCAGTTCTCTATGGGCTGCATATTCGATATTCGGCTTAGCACCGTGCCAACATGGCACTATATTCAGTCAGATAGCACCGGTGCGGTATCCGACTGAATATAGCAACCTCTGGGCCAGGTGCAAGGGCAAGCACAGCACAAACCTTTGTGTTCTGCTTTTGCCCAAATTTGAATATCTAGCTCCAGCTGTGTTGGAACACTACATGGGGATCTTGCATAGCTTCTGCTGGAGAAAGTGTGAGGTTTCATATGGTGATCAAATGCACATATTCTGGTGCTGTCCACTAATAACACCTTACTGGCAAGGATTGCTCAAGTCTTAGAACAAATTTGTGACCTGATGAACCTGGTTACACCAGCCCTTGTACTACTTAATATCCTAGCACTGGAGCAATAAACTGTGAGGCAGGTCTCTTAAAGGGTAACGCCAGTTTATCCAACTCCCGTTAGGCTTTTTGCAAACAGAAAAATGTTGAGTTTGCACTTACTTCATATTATTTTCATAATCTCTGCCATCAGGTAACATGATGGGCACAGTGCAATGCCATCTAGTGTTAGTGTGTGGCTGTACTGCTCACATATATACCTCTCAGTACAAGTGAGTGGTGTGGCACCATGCTGTAACTCGAGACGGCACCGCGCTGCACCCACCATGTTACCTGATGGTGAATTTATGAAAATAATGTAAAGTAAGTGCAAGGCACTTAAAAGTTTTTTCTGTTTGCGAAAAGTCTAGCCGGGAGGCTTTGGGGTGGGGAGTTTGACAAACTGAGTTCCCTTGAGTTGTTACTTAATACTCACTTTTTTTTGTTACTTTTTTTATCCCCGGTCCTGGATGACCCTCCATCTCACTGACTCCCCAGCCCCATGCTCCCCGCTCACAGTGCACCTCCTGTCATCCTCCATGGCCCCCCCCCCCGTGGCAGGGTGGTGGGGATCCCGCAACCTGCCGACATGGATTCAGTTTTGGGAGGTGCCTGCCATTCGCGGGTGCAGCGCCTGCAGGGGTTAGCATACATCAAGTCGCCTAGGACATTTTCTCCTCCATTTTTCTCCCTCCCGCACCCACGTGATGGTGCATTTTTGGCATCAGCAATGGCCAAGCTGTGTGCGCTTCCGCCCACAGCATGCTGGCCAGCTACTCTGCCCCATCCCTAATGTACGGGACCCAGGTGCTCCAACACTCAGCCACCACTAGGTGTCCGAGATGTGCTGGCCTCTGCATCCCTTCCTTTCCAGGAGAGGAGAGCTGTCCTCCAGCTGCTTGATCCTCTCCCACCCCTGCGACCTGTTTGAACCGCAAACATAGGTCACCAATGTGGCAGGAGGTGAGGCATGATGCCTCAGCCCTCCATGCCACTGGGCCAGCCACTTTAATACTCACTTTAGCAAAAATGGTCCTTACATGTCTATAGATAAAAGCCACAGTCCTGACATTACAAATGTGGTTTAATGTCACAAAACAAGTGTATAAATTAGAATGTCGAACACCTATGTATACTAATACACAAGGTCCCTTTGATGACCTGCAGTATTGCTGGTTTTTGTTTTATGTAGTGGTGGATTCCGCCTTCATGCCATGACTGGCAGACTTGACATTGTACATTTGGCCCTGCTTCTTCTGTCCTCTCCATCAGTTGAACCTGAATGGATAAATGAAAAGACAGCTATGGTATGAACTGTTAATTTTACTGCATAAACTGATTATAATAACTGGTTATAGTTTTTTCCCATAGGGAAACTGGATTGTAATTCCAGCGTTATAACCAGCTGGTTATAATGACATTCACGTGCCTGGTTTCCCTACTTCTGCGCATGCACCTACCGCGAACTTCCCCTTTTCTGCGCCATCCTTTGTGATGCGTCAGTGCTGCAGTGTTGTTCCTCGACAGAAGTCATCAGTGGTAAGTTTTTTCTTTTAAAGAAAAAACATATCTCGGCACAGCAAACCTTCATCATGGCAGTTAAAAACAAACAAACAAAATAAACATTGCTTCCATTTACGGACAGCTACCTACCGCGCTTAAGTCTGGGCTTTCCAACAGTTGGTGGCTGAACTCCGTAGACACATACATTTTGTGTAATTGCTGGCAAGCGAAAAGCGATCCCCAGCAATTATACCAAAATAAAGATGGTAGCTAGTTAAAACTCGATGTTATAGACATCGGGTGGATGCTTTCATAAACCCCTCAAGCTTCATTTCTCGGGGTTTATGTGGCATCCCACCCCTCAGGGATGTATAAAATCCTTGTTATAACTAGCTACCCATCCATTATTCTCTATATTCTGACCTATGTCTGATTCTGCACTGTACTATTTCTGTATCCCACTGGACTATTTTATTTCTCTGAAAATAAAGTTTGAATTACAAAAAAAAAGAAAAAAGATTACCCTGCTAACCTCTGCTTTATCTTGTGTATGTCTGAAGGAAATTAGAATGCCTTACTTAAAGCTTAATTACTGAAACAAAGATGTGATTCAGACAATGTGTTCTAGTAGGAAAGGAACTGGGTTTTATAGGGCACCTTTTATGCAGACTGTATCACAAAGCAGTTTACCATGCAGAAGAGTAAGGGGAGTGACTGTTCTTTCAGGGACAGTGGCAGATTCAAACAACACAGACACATATTAAAGCGGTTAAAAGGATACCGTCAACCATTTTTGCATCATATTATTTATTTCTAGTTGAAAACTCACATTTTATGATTGCTTACCTTCTGTAAAATTCATTCAAGTTGCTGGTTGCTTTATCTGATTCTTAGTAGAACTGAAATGCATGCTGATGGTGTAATTATACCCAACCTTGTTTTTCTTTTTCAAACAGTTCATTAATTTCCCAAAGCAGTACATTACAACAAAACACTTATCAATGGTTCCGACAACAATACAAGCATATTAAGAACTTCAGTATTACATCAAGAAGAAAATCAAAGTGAGCTATCTATTATTACGTTACATTACTCTGATAAGCCATACTTCACAGTTAATTGGGTGCTTATAGTCAACAGGTTACAATTCAGATAAGGAACAGAGTAGCGAAAGATATAAACTGAGATAGTCCTCAGAAAAGAAAAGCACAGAAGGAAAAACATCCAAAACCATAACACAATACGTAAAGCACTTTGTGAACAAATCAGTATACAAAATGTGTTGGTACTGTTGAATTCACTTTTGGCTTTAGCACCTTGACACCCAGATAAGGGTGAAGGTGACCAGGGTTTCTTCAGTCTACTGGAACTGCTCCCACTCCCAGCTGCCAGCTGGACAGGTATTCTCCCAAGCTCAACCATTCACCTCCTACACCTCTGTCCTGCCTCTAGCTCTATAAGTTAGTAATTTCAAGATGAGCACAGTCTGCTAGCTTGCTCAGCCAAGCTTTATGTTCTGGTGGTTGCTCGCTCTTCCACTGTGTCAGTATTTCTAACTAGGCTCTTATCAGCGCTAGATGAGCAAATCTTCTAAGCCACTCAGTGTCAAAAGTTACCCAACCTGGGGCAGGAGAACACCATATGGGGCAAACTGTCTTTGTGGCACTTACATCTGGGGCATAATCCATCACACTGTGATGACATTTCTTGGTGTTTCTATAGGGTATAAAATGCAATGTAACATGAGAAATACTGAATAAGTTTAATTTTACTCTGTATAGGAATATACCACCCTTCCTCCTAGATGTCAGCTCAGTCCTTCTCAGCAACTGCCGTATCCAAGAGTTCCTTCCACTTCTGTCTGTAATCTATCAACTTGAGTTTCAGCCCTAGCAAAAGATGATTATAAAGTTCTGTGAGCAGCCCTCTCGTCTTGTTGGAGCCATCCGATATGTGAGCCAGCTCTGAGGGAGGCTGCAATTGAAGTGAGGTAGAAAGGACTGAATTTAAGAATGCCTTATTTGCTGGTATTTAAACCTGTGCTACTGGGATAATGTATATTTCAAACTTGATTCTGTAGAAGTTAAAAACGTACCCTGCTCAAACAGGTGGCCCATTAGCTGGATCCCTCTTTCCATATATAACCCTAGGTGGCGCTATCCCAAGGGCTACTACCCCTGCCTGCTTGGCTAGTAGCAGGTTAAGGGTCCTGAGTTCTGAAACGGGTGCCTCCACCCAGAGGTCAGGGTTGGTAGTGGTCAAGCTAACCTGGGCACAGCCCTCCGGGACACTGTAACCCCCCTCTTTCCCCTCTAGTGGCCTGAACACTCTACAATAGTCACTTTTATAATACCCCTGATACACCACACAAGTACCCACACTGTTTGCACTTACCACCAGGGCTGGTTCCTCTGGCTCGACCCTGTAGACCCCCTGTAAAACAAGGTTAAGCATAGCAAATAGCAACAGTACAGTACTTTGAGCACAAACTGGAACCACAGTCAGATTACATGCTGAAAAAGTTAGATCTGATTTATTCAGGGAACTTGAACAAGGGCGGGGCAAAATCAGGTTAATCAGCTTAAAGGTTATATCAGTCAAGCAGTTATGCATGCTCTTTGAGTCCCCCCACACAGTCCACCTCTGGGTACCCAGGTAGAGAAGAGATGGGCTAGCCAGGTCAGTTGCCCGGGGTTGCAGCTGGTTGGGGTCCTGTGATGGAAAACACAACATACATAGTACACAATATTTGTAATCCGGAGCCAGAGGGCTCAGTTCGTAAAGGAAATGAAACAAGACAATCAGATGGCACACTCAGATTAAGCTGTTGTTGTAGGGAGCTACCCTGGTAATTACTCACGATACCCAAGACTGGACACAGGCTGGACGAAAATCGAGACTGCAAGTGGTTGATCTGGAATGCCAGGAGAAGCAGCGCCCACACAAGTCGCAGAGGCGTCATTCCTGTTCAAGCATGGAGCAGGGGGCTGATCCCCAGGCAGGTCTCTCGTCGATGGCTTCTCTGTGCAGTGGGTAGTCTGGCTGGGCCAGTCTGGCAAAGCCCAGACCACATGGAGACAAGTTCGGAAGCAGTCCGTTTTGGGCTGGATATAGCTTCCAGCAAGCTGAACACAGTTCACACAGTGGGGAACTAACTCACAACCCACTAGCAGCTCATAGCACATTTACATGTACGAGAATTCTACTGTACCAGGCAAAGCGCTCCTCGGGCACAATCACAAAGTCTCTGCACACACTGGGAGCTTAGGGGTAGCTGGAACTCCTGACAAGCTGATCACATTCAGCAAAAATATTTGGTCTTCTTCAGGTTGAGCCTTGCCCACTTCAGTAGCTTACTTTAGTCACAGAAACTTGGATCTAGTCCAAAATAATTCTCTTCTCTCCCTCTCAGAAGCAGCACACCGGCATGCAGGCCAAAAACTTAGCCTTTTCAGAGTTCTCCCATGCGAATCCACTAAGGATTGCTACTCAGAAACACTTCAGCTCCTTCTTGCTCAGCTTCCAGCTTAGTTCTAACTGAAAACTGCAAGCAGCCCTGGACTTCCCCAAGATCCAAAAGATTTGGTTGACTGATTTGGCTGTCAGTCAAAGCAAGAGCTCCCCCTTCAGTTGCAAAAAAGGCGCAAAAAAAAGCTCCAAACTAAAGTTCCTACAGATTTTGAATTCAGACAGCTCCTGTAGTCCGCTACATTTTAGGTCCCACTAGTACTGTTTGGTCCAGTTTGCAGTCCAGGACCAAGATAGTGGAGACAAACAAAACAATCCTTGCTACAAAGAAAGCAGGTTAGACAAACTACATTATCGTTATCACTCTAAATGATTTTCAGTAAATAGTTACATCTTTCAATAGAGCTCCCTCTCAGATTACTTAAGCTGCAATTAGGCAGCTCTTAAAGAGACAGTACACAGAGGCTATACAAGCTCTGGTAGTCACATTTAAACTGCTAAAACGCAGGACACCAGCCTGGCAGTGAGCATTTAGGCAAGCTCAAGGAAGACTTTTTGGGAACCCCATTTGTAGGGGGGTTACAGGTCCACAGTTGAAACCCACTGTGTCTGAGAAAGTCTGGCAGTACAGGATTGTTCTACAGGGGTGTCAGGCTCATATACAGGGCCCCCATGCCTATAAGTTGGTGCAATTTATGCCATATTTTTAATACATGTATAAGGACTGAGTTATCATATGCCACTTCCAGCGAAATCCCCAAGGAACTACAAAGCAAATCCATAAGGTGTGTATTATGCACCACCTGTTGCTCTAAAAGAATGTCCTTAACACTTGCAGTGTACCGTATCTCATGCCAGCCTCTCAGGCCTGCCAGCTGTGCTGCCCTATAATATTTTCCAAACTCAGGGGCTACCAATCCCCCCCTTCTTCAAGAGAAGAGTCAGCTGGTCAAATCTTAACCTGGGCATTTTGTTTCCCCATATCCAATTGCTGAAGATGCCTCTCCACTGTTTGAAAAAAGAAGTTGGCATGTGCACAGGTAGGACCTGAAACAGGCACAAAAATCTAGGCAGAATTGTCATCTTAAGGACATTTATCCTGTTTGTCACTGATAAGGGCAATGTGGATCAGGTTTTAAACAGATACTTTGTGGTGTGCAACAGGTGTACATAATTAGCCACAAACAGATCCCTGTGTGGAATGTGATATTTAATCAATAAGGCACAACAGGGTGTGTGTTATTGTGTAATAATGTCACACTTGGGGTAGGTTGAAGCACAAGGTGAAGCCAAGTGCTTCCACCACCCCAGGAGTGATGTTATTACACAATAACACACATCCTCTGGTGCCTTATTGCTATTATACAATAGCTATTTTTAATTAAAAAAGAAAACAGAAAAAAATAAACATTTAATGGCTTTTCCCCAATTTTTTGTGTGTGGAAGTACTGTATATGTTTTTTTAAAAAGTCCACTATACTTTTCTACCAGTAGGTGGAGCTGCTACCTCAATGATCTCGTCTATGCAGTTACCCACGATTTATCATTGTTTCACTGATCTTTTTGACATCAGTATACCCCCCCCCCACATGGCTGTTCACCCGCCTGTTAAACCAGGCTGTATTATAACTTTGTTTCTTTTTTTTTCTGTGTGTATGAAAATTATAGGGTTTTCTTTTGTTTTTTTAAAATGCAGCCCTCTGTTATGTCAGCCGAGGAGCAGGGCAGCCAAGCTGATCGGGGAGCGTGGCTGGCGAGCTGAGGGATGAGTGCAGCTACTGCGGTGGTGTTGTGCAAAAGCCGATTACAGGTACGGCTTTGCTCTCACTTGTAATTTTGTTTTATTTTTTTATAAAGTTTGGGTCTAAAGAACAAACGAGTGTACGGCTAAGGTGAGCGAGGTGCTGTCACATGCACATGGTATAACGGCCGCACTTCTGCAACTTCAGGGCACTGAGAAGCCAGTATTATGACTTTCTTTACAGTTTCTTTAAGGACCTAGGAGTGAGAAGAAGGGAAGTATGCTTGTGAGGTCTGCTTTTCTATTTTACAATGATGAGGGGTAAATGGGACGGCAGTGAGTACACCAGGTTTGTACTGACACGGCACTGTTAAGCTGCAGTCTTACTGCAACTGGTAGTTGAAGATGAGTGGGGGCATGATATGTGAAGATGCCATGCAGTCATGTGTGTGCCTGGACTTAATACAGTGATGTTATTGTAAAATAACATCACTGTTCCAGGCACCCACTGACCAATCAGAATAAAGGAAATGTCCTTGCCATTGTATAATAGCTCCTGAGTATTTGGGACCCTCCTCAGATCACTGTAAAGGAAGGCCATCACACATAGCTTGATTCCCACGTGTGTACAATGGCATGACAATAGACTTAGATATATTTTATTTATTTATTTGCTTTTGTTTACCAGGTAAGCACGCTAGACAACTACGTGCCTATTTTCAGGTGCAACCTGGGAGGGTTACAATGGTAAATAAACATGAACATCAGACATATACAGGGTAAACTTACATAAGGATCAGGCACAATATAACATCGGAATAAGGTACAAAGATTACAGTAGGATCAAACACATTGATAAAGTCAGAAATGAGGTACATACAAGTACAGGCATGGGCGACAGGAGTCTCCCGGCGATCCAGAAGGATAACAAGGTACAGAACATCAGGATCAGTCAGATCAGGTTACATAGAGCATCAGGTAGATTAACAGGGTACAAAGCCTCAAGATCAGTAAGTTCAGGGTACATAGAGCATCAGGCTCACAGGCTACATCAAAAGGCAGATAGACAGAGTGGGACAGGCATGGTCAACAGTAGCATCCAAGCTGGCCGGCCACACCTCTCCGAAGGGTGTAAGAGGGATGCAGGATTATTAACCATATTACCCGCCCTAGCACCAAACGCATCCAGAACCTGCACCAAGGTGGGTAAGGATGTCTCTGGGTGGAGAATACTGATCAACAGATCATCTGCATAGAGCATCACAGGAGCTGTAATCTCATCTACTCCTATTCCAGTTATTATGGAGTGATGCCTAAGGGCCATGACTCAAGGCTGAATAGTAATATTGAATAAAAGAGGGGATGGGGGCACCCCCTATTGTGTCCCCCTCCCCAAGAAAATGTTACCAGACTGTCTGCTGTTAGTTTGTATCCTGGCAGTAGGTTGTGCATACATAGCTTTTACCAAGCCCTCAAATCCCATTTTATGATGGACACACCAGAGGTGGTCCCATTGTACCCAATCAAAACATGTGTAAACCTGCACCAATGGGTGCACAAACAATAACTATAAACTTAGAGGGCATTTGGTGTGCCAAAGACCACCCCTGGCTATCCACAGGGTATTATGTGGTACAACAGAATCTAAAAGGTGTGCCTGTGTATCAAGCAATTTAAAAAAAATTATCTCGACACTGCTGTGAGACTAAAAAGTTAATTACCAAATAAAGCACTGTCTGTCAGCTCCTTAGTGCATTAACATGGCACTTTGCTCCTGGGTTTCTCGGTAAGGGTCCCAGTTGCGGAAAAGGAGGAATCCCTACCTCTTTTGTTGTTACAGATGTAGCATCCTCCTCGGGTGTGAGGCTTACCTGGCGCTGTTTGTACCACCCATGAACTCCCTTTTCTTTGCTTGCTGGAGCCCCATGACTGCAGCTAGAATGGGGACTGGAGGAGCAACCAGGAAAAATCACTACATTTATGCACCACAGAGCACGAGCAGTCTTGTCAGCTCGAATGTGTTTCAGTGCTGGAAGCACCCACCAGGCAAAAGCCAGATCAGCCGCCACAGTCCTCCCCTAGTGTGCTCCAGTCCCAGGGACACCAGTAGGTATCAGGGGGTTTAGAGGCACTGGGGGGAGAGAAGGAAGGAACAGGACATTTGGTGCACTGCACCTTTAAAGGTGAGTGGCTCCCTGCTGCCGTGCAGAATCTGCCAGCACTTGGGGAGGGAGCATAGAATCGATCTCCCGATGGGGAGCTCATGAGCCAATTTCACTCCACGCCACCACCGGATAACAGCCCAGGGGGGCTGCAACTAATCCTGGGGCAGCACATTTAAAGGGGTAATCTAAAAATAAAATAAAGACTTTTGGAGCACAGGGCTCCATTCATGAGAGGACGGCTGCCATCTTTGAGACCCTTCACCAGTTAAGCCACCAATCAGAAGGTAGTAAGGCAAGCAGTGGATGGTGGGAGGATAATGCAACAGGTTTGTCCCATTTGGACTGGTGTTTTTTTTTAAGCCAGTGAGAGGGTAGGGCAAGGCAGAAGGAATGACAGATGGCCCTATCTGCCCAATGAGAGAAGAAATGAAGGGGAGAGATTGGCGGTGTTTGGATGAGCAAGGAGTGACTGAGAGAGAAAGTGAGAAGGATGAAACCTGCTGCTGGCGATAAAAAGCAAGAGGCCTAGCCATACTAAAGATTCTGTGAGCCCTCTAAAGGGTTCAAGCAGAAAAACCTTTGTGAGCCTTTTCCTGGGTTCATTCAATCTAGAGACTGTGCCAGATGAGCCCTAAGTGGGGGAAATTGTTGAAAAGTGTGAACCAGTGGGCCACTGCTGCATTCAGAAGTTGCTGTGTTAATCCAAGCATGAACAGAAATCTGCATTCTGCCCAGACTACTCCGGAGCCAGGTAAGGGGTCAGCTATCCCTTATCCAGTGGGGTGAAACGTGGAACAGGGAGCCATAGGTGTGTGCCTGAGTGCGGGTGTACTTTTGATCCATAGGGGAGTCGGACTGTGGGGTCTCCTGGGTCTGGGCTCCTTGGAAACCAGGAAAGTGCTGCGTAGTGCCCCTGCTTCATGTTTGTGAGCCAGAAAGACGGTTTCCTGACTGAATGGAGGCATGAGGGCTGTCACCATAGAAGTATGAAACAGAAGGGTTTAGCTGTTGTCATCTGCTTTAAAGAATCCAAGGCTTCTGGGCTGCTGTCCTGCTCCAGTGTGTTGCTCCCTGCATCTCCTGAACAGCGATTCTGCTCCAGTGTGCCACTGCTTACGTCTTCTGAATTGCTCTCCTGCCCCTGAATGTTGGTCCCAATGCTGGACATTCTTTAGACTCCATGGGTCACGTAAGTGTCTACATGGCTGCTGGGTTCTTTTCAGTTTTTCAGTTGGATTACAATTACTGCCTTTGGATGGTTGGAGGTTCCACTTTGGTTTCAAGTTCTAAAAGTTGTGCTAGCATAATATGGACTGTTGGGGGGGTTAAACTGCAAGCTTGCTAAATTTTCACCGACTGCACCACCATAAGATTCTGGGCAACTCTGCAATCAGGCCTACAATGGGACTGTGTTATAACACCTGGGTACCCAGAGTATAATGTTTAACATTGTACTTGTGTTTATAGCTTTATTATTGGTACCAGATAAAAGTTGTCACACCCTGTGTAAAATAGCCACCTTATGTGCCCTTTGCTTAGGTAGGTGTGTATATGCAGTGGGGTTTGAAGAGACTTGCCTGAGGGTGGTTGAGCATACTGCAACTTGTTATTGTCTAACCCCTGTTCTCTCCACAGTCTCTGGGCCTGTGTGCCAAAAAAAACAAAACAGTTTCATTTGTTCAGTTTTATCACTGTGTGGATATTCATTTTGTACATCCTGACTGAATTATTGTTTGGTAAAGGTAATAGCTGTTGATGGTCCCCAAGGGGTGATATTGTTCCGCTTAGGGAGGTGGGTAGGTACTGCATCCCAGGGGGTGGTACTATACACAACATCTGGCCTACTTATTCACTCTGGGTGGAGACACTGCACTGTTTACTAATTTGGGATGAACCCCCTCTACTACAAGAGAAAAACCTAAGCCAACCCCCTCAATCAGGTATGCCACGCTACAGTTACCAGGCAGGGGTGTGGACCCGGTCGCCATGCTGTCTAAGGGGGTCACACCAAGACAGGGCCAGTACCAAATAACCTGAGGCCTGGTTCTCCAGGTACCCCCAGACCATACCACCACCCAGAGAACTGAGTAGGATGTCCACATTACCCTACAATGCCATAACAAGTAACCAGATAAATGTAAAAAAACGGAAATTAGAAATTAACCCGTTATGCAAATCTCCAGCTTGGCTAACTCATCAATAATGATTATTACCCCCCCCAAACACAACCACTATTGTCCTGAAAGTTATACTATCCAAAGACTTAACTGAAGTCCTTCAATGCTGGGTGGCCAACATGCTTTGTTTGCCACTATATTAAACAATCCAGGAATGCAGAGCACACCACCCACCACCACAGTTGTTGCTGAATGGCCAGAGAAAAATTAGAAGCCATACCAGTCCCAAAGGAGAAGTTACTGAGCTAAACAGACAATATCACCTCTGTCCAAGCTTAAAGACAGCTAAACAATAATATGCAGTTCACTGGAACAGATAAAAGATCCTTGATTTGTAGCAGCAGTAAGTTTCACCACCAAAGAGGAACACATTCATGAAACTATGGCATCAGCAAAAACTGTTCCCACAACCTGTTGATATAGAAAACAAAGACACTCACATGATGCCCCTTAATCCTGTTATGCTGTTATAAAGTGCAGGTGTACCATACACAGCATGTGCCATGAGTCAGGTGATTCTAGAAGTGTTGCACGGTGGGTTCCTGACTCAGGGCATTACAAAACCCACCAGGGATGGGGCATTCCTTGATCTAGTGTTCACTAATGGGGATTGCTCTAGTGCTCACTAATGGGGAGTACGTACAAGAAATAAGGGTCAAGGGGCTACTGGGTGGAAGTGACCTTCGCACAGTGTGGTTCTGGTCAGGTATGGGCATGGAAAATATCCCCACTAAGACCAAAATCCTGGATTTAGGAGGGCAGAATTCATGAAGATGGTCAGGGTACTAAAGAGGCACTTGGCGGGCATCAGAGCAGATATGGGGGTGGACCAAAGGTGGTCCATCATTAAGAATGGAATAATGGTTGCCACAGAAGAGTGCAGTAGGTTCAAGGGGAAGAATTCAAGGTCCAATGCATCCAGCTGGTTCAGTTCTGAGGTTGCCAGACAGTAAAGGACATGGGGTTAACCAATAGGAAATTCAGAAAGACCAAGAAAGAGGTGGCTAGGGAAAATTCCCTAAGGCTGGCTAGTGTGGCGAGTAAGGTAGTCGGGCGGGCTAAGGCACAGAAGAAACTGCACATGGTTGAGGGAATTAAGAAGGGGGAGAAGGCCTTTTTTCACTATATAAGCAAGAAAAGGGACAAAAAGGATGGGATTGTTAGGCTTTGGAAAGGGGAAGAGTGGGTGGAGGAGAATGGGGGGAAGCATAGGTACTGATTGAACACTTCTGTCCTATTTTCACCAGGGAAGAAGATGGACTGGTGCCTACAGGGGGAAGAAGAGGAGCGGGGGGGGGCACAGATGTAGTGGTAAAGGAGGATAGAGTGAGGGAGGGGTTGCTAGCATTGAAGGTGGACAAATCACCAGACCCATAAAGACGGCATACACCCAAGGGTACTGAGGGAACTGGCAGAGGAATTTACGGGGCCACTGGTGAACCTGTTCAATAGTTTACTAGAATCGGGCGTGGTACTGCAGGACTAGAGAACTTCACATGTGGTGCCCCTCCACAAGAGCGGTCCCAAGGATGACCCAGGAAATTACAGATTGGCCAGTCCGACCTCAGTCGTGTGCAGGCTCATGGAGACCATACTTAAGGAAAGATTGATAGAGTATCTAGGGGAATATGGTCTCCAGGTTGCGAGGCAGCATGGGTTTATGGGAGGGAGATTGTGTCAAATGAATCTGATTTACTTCTTTAACTGGGTCACTAAGACAGTAGATGGAGGCCAAGCGGTGACATCCTTCATCCATTCTGGACTTCAGCAAGGCCTTTGACTCTGTACCCTACAAGAGATTGATCATGAAGTTGGCAGATCTCGGGGTTGGGGAGAAGACGACTAGATGGATACAAAACTGGCTGAGGAACAGGATCCAGAGGGTGGTGGGGGTGGGGGGTGAGAGTTATCTAGCACCAGGGATGTCACCAGTGGGATCTCACAGGGCTCAGTGCTGGGACCAGTGTTGTTCAGTGTCTTCGTCAATGACACTGAGGATGGCATTAAGGGCAAAATGTGCCTATTCATGGATGAATTCCTGGATGACCCCAAGCTCTGTGGGAGGGTGAACACAGCTGAAGGGATACAGAATCTACAGCACCATCTGAAAAATCTTGAGAAGTGGACTGGGATTTGGCAGTTTGGCTGTAATGCCAAGAAATGCAAAGTTATGTGCAATGAAGCTAAGAATCCCAGGACGGAGTACTACCTGGGAGGGGTCTGGGCATCTGCAACAGAGGAGGAGAAGGATCTGGGAGTGATGATTACTGGTGGCATGAAGCATTCCATGCAGGGCAAGAAAGCAGCAAGGGCAAATAAGATGTTAGAATGCATAGCCAGGGGGGCAGCAGTAGGTGAGAGCACCTTAAAAAGGACATTAAACTGCTGGAGATGGTCCAGAGGAAGGTAATAAAGATGACTGCGGGTCAGCAGGGCAAAGCAGACGAGGAGAGGTTGGGGGCCCTGAACATGTACTCCTTGGAGGAGATGAGGGAGAGAGGGGTCATGATTGAGACCTTCAAGTACGTGAAAGGGATAAATAGGGTGGATAAGGAGGGTTTCTTTAAGCTAAGTCACAGCTGTAACACGAAGGAACACAGTCTTAAGCTGGGGGGGGATTTAGGAGGGAGATTAGGAAGTACTTCTTCATGGAGAGGGTGGTGGCCAGTTGGAATATGCTACCGGAAGAGGAGGTCACATTGAAGATAGTGGGTAGCTTCAAGAGAAGCTGGGATAGACATAAGGGGAAAGTAAGTGCCATGGGAGGGGTGTACAGAAAGGATGGGAGAATTGGGGAGGGGTGGCAGGGTCAGTAACTCAAACTGTGGACCCTGCACTACGAGCAGACTAGATAAATCAAATGGTCCTATTTTGCTGGCTTCTTCGTATGTTTGTATGTAGGTGCAGGGAGGAGCTGATGAAAAAGAACCCACTTGGCTGGAGCTCTCCTCATCAGTTAGTCTCAGTTCATACTGCTGTGATGACTTTGGCCCTGTGAGAGTGTGCAGCATGGCAGAAACAAGGGGGCCGACCATTACCTCGGCACCATATTAATATTAACTGTACAAGAAAAAGGAACCCTACCTAGGCAAATCCTTCACTTTAAAATAAATGCAGTCAGCAATTCCAGCATCCCCAAAACAATTTATAAGCAGAGTTATGCCAATATGATGAAATAGCTGGGGGTTTACAAAGCAGAAACCTGAGGGGGGCCACATATCCATAAAAATATTCAGTAAAATAATAGGTTAAGCATAGTACCTGTGTTAGAAAAAAAATGGCATGCCCATAAGGGCAGGGTTATCCAAACAATGTAAATTGCTGTTCACACTACAAGGAGACAAACATAATTTCAGCATTACGATATCCAGTACCTAACTCCATCAAGGCAGGGCCTCCACATACTCTTCAGCTCTTTTATGATCTGTAAAAAAAGACTGAGCACATTATGTGTTATCCGGAGCTTTACCAGCATTACCAGTGCAAAGGGGATCTTTCTTTTTTCAGCTGCTCCTTAACCTTGCCAGACTCCTTCTTGGCAAATAGTTCGGCACTGATATCGGGGATATAAACCTTCCTCAGTTAGGGGGCTTACTGAAAGTTACCCTGATCGTCCCCTGTAGGTGGTACTAGGCAAGGTAGGCCCTAGATGGTGCCTGCCCTATGGGTGTGATAATCCTGCCCCTTTAGTGTATAAATTTGAGAGAAAAGAGTGCCTGAGGAGGCCGGCAGGACTGTGAACACAAGTGGTGGGCTGGGGGTTCAAAACTCCAGTCCGGGAGTTGCACCCTAACTCATGGGCACTGTTTCAGCACTCAAGATCTGGGGAGGTGTGCAGGGAAGTGGCCGTTGGGGATGGGAACCCCTTGGGAGAGGAGCTGTGGCCTGGAGAAATCATGTTTTGTGACCCTCCTTGTGCTCTGTGGTACCAGGGTGGATTGGGGCCTGTCCATGTTAAGAGGTGTGAAGCAGTGGGGGCACTGTGGTGGTGGCAGAGCCACAATATGGCCTAGCCAGTGGTAGCAGCACCGGGAGAGCCATACCCATGTGGCACACTGCCTTTTGTCTTTGGCGACCTGCCTAGAGCGAGAGAAGCTAGGCCCATCTTTCCTGGTGGTGAGTTCAGTTTGAGACTGGGGTGGGCCTCAGTATAAGGCCCAAAGTTCCAGGATGGTTGGAGACTGAGGGAGATGGCTAACTGAAGAGAACTCCCTGCTAGTGGGTCTGAGGGCTGGTAGGGTGCACAGCAGATTGGCCAGGCCGGAGTGTGACCAGGGGTGTGTTTGGAGAGCACTGGTGCATGGTAGGCCTTGGCCTGTTTGTGGCCCGAATTTCTGAGCCTCTGGGTTCATGTTCCATCTAAGTGGAGCTCTCTTATTGGCCTACCTAGGTCTAAGTTTTGTGCTGCAGCTCTATGCTGCTGAAATAGTTTTTTTTTACATCCGTGTGCCTGTCCTTTGTATGCCTCCAACCCCATGGAGCTGAATTTTATGTTTATTAATTAAATGAAGTAAATATTTTTTATTCTTTCAAAACTTGGTGCTCTTTGTTGCCTGTACGTCTAACCAGCTTGCCCCCCAGCTTCGGTTCCAGCCCCATACCTGCTTGGTTATTCCAGCTGCTCCTCATTCCCACTATGTTGTGAGGATCCATCTTCTCCTTGAAGCATGAATTCAAGTTCAAGGTAGGCCAAGCTAGTTATTTGAATTCTTGGGGATCTCGAATGTATTCCTGGCTCGTGCACCCCTCCAGCAGCTTTACCATCAGGACCCCTAGAAACCGTTGGTGGGGGGGGCGGTTACAGGGAAAAGTTGAAGAACATGGTCCTTGAATTTCCCATCACCCGCCTTGTGGGCTTTCCTCATGATCCATTTCTTTTTGGAATATTTATGTAATTTAAGTAGGAGAGAGATCTAGGCCCTTTCTCGGGCACGGGACAGGGATGGAGAGCTCTGTGTGCTCTGTCAATTTCAACTTTACCTTTAAAGCCCTCTGACTGCAGGGGCTGGCAGTATAGCCTAGAAGTTAGAGTAACAAGCTGTGAATAAGCTTGCTACATCCATTAGATCTGGGTTTGATTCCCACAACCTCTACTTGCATACTGTGTGACTCTGAGCAAGTCACTTAACCTCCCCAGTGCTCCCAGGTCACCCCTGAAAACAGACACTTGTACCTAGTGGGCCTTATCCGGTTATCAAAGACTAATATATAAAAAAATAGAAATCCCATATATACTATAGGCTCTGAAAAACACTCCTCAGGGTGGTCCCTCTCCAACCCCGCTGGCATGCCCACTATTTTTATATTCTCTAGATGGCTCCGGTTTTCCAGTCTGTCAGTCATTGTGTGAAGAGCAGCTATTATTTCTTGTCATACCAATTGAACAAGACCTCTAGAGATGCAATGCTGTCCTTGTTCCAGCTGATACTGGACTCCATCTGCTCCACACGACCATCCTGTTCTGTGATTTTATTAGTTAACTGAGCTATTCTGTTTTGGATGTGTAACCCCTAGGTGGCACTATCCCAAGGGCTACTACCCCTGGCTGCTTGGCTAGCAGCATGTTAAGGGGCCTGGGAACTAAAACGGGTGCCTCCATCCGGAGGTCAGGGTTGGTAGTGGTCAAGCTAACCTGGGCATAGCCCTCTGGGACACTGTAATCCCCCTCTTTCCCTTCTAGTGGCCTGAACAATATACAATAATCACTTTCACAATTACACTTATTCACCATGCAATTACGCACACTGTTTGCACTTACCACCAGGGCTGGTTCCTCTAGCTCGACCCTGGGGACCCCCTGTAAAACAAGGTTATGCACAGCAAATAGCAACAGTATGTCACAAACCCACTCAGCAGGTCAGGCCCTCTACTCCCAAAGTGCCAACCTCCGAGCGCAGTCTTGTGAACAGTTTAACAGAACAAGGTAACCCTCTTGTCTGTTTTGTGGGTTCGAATCAACCTTTGGTCTCAAGTCTTGGAGCGATTCAAACTGTGAACCTCTTGCTAGTGTACCCAATGCACAGGCTCAGATATTTCTGTCTTTGGGGGGCCAGATATCTTTGCCTATTGGCACCTAACCAGGTATACAGTAAATGAACCCTTAAAAACTTAAATAAAGACTTCAGATTATTCTTACCTTTCCAGTTTGGTACCACCATTCAAGCTTATGCACAGTGTCTGCTGTAACCATATACACCCCACTAACAACAGGAAAGAAATCAAAGACAGACCAAGTGAGCTCTAAAAAGAGTTTTACTAAAATAGATAAAAATATGTAAAACACAAAATAGAGAACTGTTATATCACAAGACATACAAATCTTTTAAAAGAACAAGGTTTAAACAGTACAATTTTTACTACAGGTCTTAGTCTCTAAATATCTGCTTAAAGTGCTCACAGGTGTTTTGTTGTCAGAGTCTAGATAAAAGTGTCCTCTGAAGGAAAACAGAATATATTAAAAGCTGTATTTGCCAACCCCTTTGTGGGAGGTCACCTAGCTCCTCCCTGTCAGAATATATAAAATATATACCTATCAGAAACAGGATGTAATAATAAGGCATTAAGATTCTGTGACCTCAGCATAATTACATTTCTCATATAACCCTTTGATGTAGAGGGTCTACTGTCCCTCACAGACATCAAAGAAACATTTATGACTTTGCACCCTTGTGTAATAACTTGGGTTTTCCTCCAACGTCATAAAAAGGGATATTTCCTTTCCTGCGAGCTGGCCAGCTAATTAAGCTAGATCAACAGGATATCCCTGATCAAGGTCTGTTCTACTCTGTCATTGGCTTCAGGCCTGCCATGTAACACTTGGTATCTAAAACCTGTGTGTGAGAGTGTGTGTGTGTGTGTGTGTGTGTGTGATCTCACATGCTGTTTCAGCCTTTTCTCATGGCTTTCATCTTTCACCTGAAACCTGGGGGGGTGAGTGAGGTCATTTCAAGAGTACCAGATTTCTCAGCAGAGAGAATCAGTAATATATTTTTATGTTTAAAAAAAAAATGATACAGCACTCAGAACTGGTTGTCCACATCACAGTTCCTCCCCACCTAGACTGAATTTGGGGGTTCTATCCCCTACATGGGATGAGCTTCCCAAATCAGTTCACTCCTCATAGATCCAGACAGCCCATCTGAGTTCTGGTTTTTGGCTCCAGCTCTATGTACGATTTTCAGATCATACTCTTGTAAAGCAAGACTCCATCTTAGCAGTCTGCCATTGTTTTTCCCCATCTGCGTCAGCCAAACCAGGGGGTTGTGGTCAGTCTGTGCCACAAAATGCTGCCCATACAAGTGTGGCTCTAATTTCTTTAGGGCCCACACTATGGCAAGACACTTCTTTTCCACCGTGGAGTACCCTTGCTCCTTTGGAAGTAGCTTCCTACTCAGGTACACTACTGGGTGATCTGTCCCTTGGCTAGATGTCTGACTCAGTACTGCCCCAATACCCACGTCTGAGGCATCTGTCTGAACTATAAAGGGCTTGCTATAGTCAGGACTTGTCAAAACAGGAGCACTGCACAGTGCCTCCTTTAGTTTGGTAAAGGCTTCCTCACAGGCTGGGCCCCAGGTAATTTTCATTGGCATCTTTTTCTTTGTCAGGTCAGATAGGGGAGCAACCAGGGCACTGTAAGTGGGTACAAATTTCCTATAGTACCCTTCTGTCCCTAGAAAGCTCCTGATCTGCTTCTGTGTTTCTGGTCAGGGCCACGCCTGGATCACCTCTATCTTTATTTGGTTAGGACGGAGCTGTCCCCAGCCTACCACATGCCCGAGGTATGCCACCTCTCCCATGGCCACCTGGCACTTCTCAGCTTTGACAGTGAGCCTGGCCCTCTGTATCCTGTCCAGCACTTCCCTAAGGTGGGATAGGTGTTCCTCCCAGCTGGTACTAAAGATGGCAGTGTCATCCAAGTATGCCACGGCGTACTCTTCAGCACCATTTAACACCTGGTTCACCAACCTTTGGAAAGTGGCCAGAGCGTTCTTCATTCCGAAAGGCATTACTTTAAACTCAAATAAGCCTATTGGAGTGATGAAGGCTGACCTCTCCCTAGCTCTGTCTGTCAGTTCTACCTGCCAATACCCCTTGGTCAGGTCAATAGTCGTAAGGTAGGTCGCCCCTCCCAACTTGTCCAGGAGTTCATCCGTCCGGGGCATCGGGTGGGTATCTGACTTCATGACTGCATTCAGTCCATGATAGTCCACACAGAAATGAGTTGAGCCATCTGGCTTGGGCACAAGGACTACGGGTAAGGCCCAGGAGCTGTGCGATCTCTGGATTACCCCTAAATCCAGCATCTCCTCCACTTTCCTTCTAATGTCCTTTTGGACAGCCTCTGACACCCAATATGCTGTCCACTGTATGGGCGTCTGTGTCCCTGTCTCCACATCGTGTGTCGCTAAAGAGGTTAGTCCAGGCTTGGCACTAAACAATGGGGCAAAGTCTGCTAAAACCTCCTGTACTTTCTGGATCTGGTCCAGGGCTAGCTGGGGAGACAATTTTGCTACCTCCACAGAGGACTCCCGCTTACTTTCTTCCAGCAAATCCAGAAGGGGGTCTCCTTCATCTGTCCCCTCCCCATGACTACACACAGCAAACACCATGTCAGCCCTATTTGCATATGGCTTCATCATGTTGACATGGTACATCCTTTCTGTCTGTCTTCTGTCAGGTAACTCCACAATGTAGTTCACGTCATTTACCTTCCTAACCACTTTGTACAGTCCTGCCCACTCAGCTTGCAGCTTGTCTTTCCGGACTGGAATAAGGACCATGACTTTCTGACCCACCATGTACGAGCGAGCTCTGGCTCTGCGGTCGTACTACACTTTTTGTTTCTGTTGGACAGCTTCCAGGTTGCTCTGGGCTGTCCCCATAAGCTCCTTCAGCCTTTCCCTAAACCTAAGGACGTAATCCACAGTGGGAGTTCCCTGGGTGGCATGCTTGCCTTCTCAGTCCTCCCAGATCAAGTCTAGGGGCCCACGTACCCAGCGTCCATATAAGAGTTTGAAGGGGGAAAATCCTATTGACTCTTGGGGCACCTCCCTGTATGCAGACAACAGGTGGGGAAGGTATTTCTCCCAGTCTCTCCCATGCTGTTCAGCAAACACCCGGAGCATTGACTTTAGGGTACCATTGAATCGTTCCACAAGTCCATTGGCTTGTGGGTGATACAGTGTCGTGCATCTCTGCACCACCCCACACTTCTCCCATAAACATTTCATCAGGTCTGACATGAAGGAACCCCCTCAATCAGTGATTATCTCCTGTGGAAACCCAACATGGGAGAAAATCCCAAGTAAGGCATCTGCCACTTTGTCCTCAGTGAGGATAGGGCGACTGCCTCTGGGTACCGGGTGGCATAATCCACCACAGTCAGGATGAATCTCTTCCTGAGGAGCTGTGGTATTTAAGGCCCACAATATCCATTCCCACCCTCTGGAATGGCTCCTCCACTATGGGAAAGGGAATCAAGGTGGCTTGGGTTTTCTTGCCCGCCTTCCCTATTTCTTGGCACCGGTGACATGACCTGCAATACTCCTTCACCTGCTGGGTGAAGTTAGGCCAGTAGAAATTCTGGGCTAACTGCTGTGTAGTGCGCGCGATTCCCAGATGACCAGACAGGGGAATATCATGTGCAGTTTTGAGCAACTACTAACGATACCCATGGGGAATGACAAGCTGCCTGCTTAGCATCCCTCCCTCTATCTGTACTGCTTGAGAATACATAAGTCCATTTTCCCAATAAACCTTATGTCTGCCATCACCTCCCTGTGTGCCGTCCGAGTCTGCCCAAGCCCTCAGCCTCTCTAAACTTGAATCACTTCTCGGAGCAGCTGCGAACCCCTCGCACATTCCCAAGGCAGGGGACAGATCCCCTTCAGTCGCTAAACTAGGGTCCCTAGCACTAGCATCAGGGCACTCAGGATCACTGTCAATCCCAACTCTCTGACAAGGGGTAACCCCTCCCTCTTCGGAGTAACCCTCTGTAGCTGTGTGGTCACTTGCTACCAGGGAAATTTCTACCCCCTCTTCATTAATCTCCATATCAGGAGACACAGGCTGGGGAACCAGCCCCTCAGTGGTTTCCACAATGGCTTCTGTGGGGTTCAGGGAACTACAATTTTCCCTTGCCGCTTGGCTATGGGTAACTGCACATACCATCCCCTGTTGGAGATTGTTACCCAGGATCACATCCACTGCTAATGTTTTGGCTACAGCCACCTGTTGCACAGTTCCCCCTGTTTCACCCCAGTCTAAGAGAACACTAGTGAGAGGCAATGTTTTCGCTTCACCAGTGAAGTCCTGTACAGTGACGTATTTATTGGGTATAAGCTGACCAGGATCTACCAGATCCCCCTTTACCAAGGTCAAGGATGCCCCTGTGTCCCTTAACCCTTGCGTCTGTACACCATTCACCATGACTGGATGCATGTGTTCCCTCATGTTCACTGGCACATGCTTCCAGGGGCACACAAACAACCTACTTCCTTTCTAGCACCCTGTTGTGTATTATTGCTTGCCTAGGAATTTTAGCCTGAATTCAAACTTTCTCAAAAGAGTTTAAAAAGGCATCCATATCCTCCCTCTCCTTAGATTCAACTATTAATTTGGAGTTCAATTTGTAACCCAGTCCTGCAGTCCCAGTTAAACCCAAGCCACTTACCTGCTCTGGTGCCGCTGGTCAGAGTCATATCTTCTCTAATTCATGTTGCCTCTGGCGCTCCTGCTCCTCACGGTCTGTGTCTCAGTGTTCTCATTCTCTCTTTTCCTCTACAGCTCGCTGGTGCTCACACTCCTCATGGTCTCCCTCCCTCTGTTGTCACTCTGCCTATCGCTGTTCCCTCTCTCTCTTCTCCTGGAACTCCAGCTCCATCCTGCGCAACTCAATTTGTAGCCTGAGTAACTCTGGATTCAGGATACTGGTGAACTTCTCCTGCTGCTGTGGCCCTTCACTGACAGTGCCCCTGCGATCCTCCTCACCGGATCTGGACACAGCACTGGCCACTAGTTCTGCCACATTCAAGGTCTGGTCCCTTTCAGTCACGGTCTGTGACTTGCTACTCTGGGTATCTGCTACCATCAGGGCCTCTATGAGGTTCTGCTTTTTGGCTGTCACCTCAAATGGGACTCCTCTGTCCCTGCACAACTGCTTCAAGTAATCTACAGTGTGCCTTCTGTAGTTGGAAGCCATCTTCTTCCCTGACTATGGCTACACTGACTTGTACTTTAGGGAAAAAAAATAAAACGTGTAGGAACTTGACTGTACACCAAGTGATATATAGTTCTGTTTCCTTTTAAAATAAAACTCTGCCTTTTTTCTTTCTTTGCAAGAGAGCTTACAGTCTCAAGCTGACACAGAACAATAAAAGCTTGTGATACCAAAATTATCCCACCTCTGCCACCAATCTGTCACAAACCCACTCAGCAGGTCAGGCCCTCTACTCCTAAAGTGCCAACCTCCGAACGCAGTCTTGTGAACAGTTTAACAGAACAAGGTAACCCTCTTGTCTGTTTTGTGGGTTCGAATCAACCTTTGGTCTCAAGTCTTGGAGGGATTCAAATTGTGAACCTCTTGCTAGCGTACCCAATGCATGGGCTAAGATATTTCTGTCTTTGGGGGGGCCAGATATCTTTGCCTATGTGCACCTAACCAGGAATACAGTAAATGAACCCATACAAACTTAAATAAAGACTTCCGATTATTCTTACCTTTCCAGTTTGGTACCACCATTCAAGCTTATGCACAGTGTCTGCTGTAACCATATACACTCCACTAACAACAGAAATGAAATCAAAGACAGATCAAGTAAGCTCTAAAAAGAGTTTTACTAAAATAGATAAAAATATGTAAAACACAAAATACAGAACTGTTATATCACAAGACATACAAATCTTTTAAAGAACAAGGTTTAAACAGTACAATTCTTACTACAGGACTTAGTCTCTAAATACCTGCTTAAAGTGCTCACAGATGTTTCGTTGTCAGAGTCTAGATAAAAGTGTCCTCTGAAGGAAAACAGAATATATTAAAAGCTGTATTTGCCAACCCCTTTGTGGGAGGTCACCTAGCTCCTCCCTGTCAGAATATATAAAATATATATCTATCAGAAACAGGATGTCCTAATAAGGCATTAAGTTTCTGTGACCTCCAACATCATAAAAAGGGATATTTCCTTTCCTGCCAGCTGGCTAGCTAATTAAGCTAGATCAACAGGATATCCCTGATCAAGGTCTGTCCTATTCTGTCTTTAGCTTCAGGCCTGCCATGTAATACCTGGTATCTAAAACGTGTGTGTGTGTGTGTGTGTGATCTAGCATGCTCTTTCAGCCTTTTCTCATGGCTTTCATCTTTCAGCTGAAACCTGGGGGAGTGAGTGAGGTCATTTCAAGAGTACCAGATTTCTCAGCAGAGACAATCAGTGATATATTTTTATATTTAAAAAAAAAATGATACAGCACTCAGAACTGGCTGTCCACGTCACACAGTACGTTACTCTTGGCACAAACTGGAACCACAGTCAGGTTAAATGCAAAAAAATGTTAGATCTGATTTATTCAGGAAACTTGAACAAGGGAGGGGCATAATCAGGTTGATTTGCTTAAAGGCTATATCAGTCAGACAGTTATGCATGCACTTCAGAGTCCCTACACAGTCACACACTCTGGGTACCCAGATAGGAAGACGGTGCGCTAGCCAGGAATATTGCCTGGGGTAGGCTGGCTTGCAGCTGGTTGGGGCCCTGTGATGGAAGAAAGCAACATGCACAACACACACTATTTGTAATCTGGAGCCGGAGGGGGTCAGATCGTGACAGAAAAGACAATAAAGCAATCAGATGACAACACTTTAGATTTAGCTGTTGTTGTAGGGAGCTACCCTGATGGTTACTCACGATACCCAATACAGGACACAGGCAGGACGAAATCAAGGCAGCAGGTTGTTGAACTGGAGTGCCAGGAGAAGCAGGGCTCACACAAATCACTGAGGCGTCATTCCTGTTCAAAGCATGAGCAGGGTGCTGATCCACAGGCAGATCTCTCATTAGTAGCTTTCTCTGTGTAGCGGGTAGTCTGGCTGGGCCAGTGTGGCAAAGCCCAGGCCCAATGGAGATGGATACGGATTCAGTCCGTGGGAGCTGGATGCAGCCTCCAGCAAGCAGAACACAGTTCAGCACACAGTGGGGAACCAGCTCACGACCCACTAACAGCACACAGCACATTTACATGTAAGAAATTGTACTTACCAGGCAGATTGCTATCCGGTTGCAATTACAGTCTCTCTGCACAAACCGGGAGTTCAAAGGTGGCTGGAAATCCTGACAGGCCGATCGCGCTCAGCAAATCTTCAGTCTTCTTCCGGTTAAAGCCTGGTCACAGTTCTGTGGTTTAAATCGTCCTCACAATTCGGATTAAGTCCGAATAAACTTCAGTTTCTCCTCTCGGGGACAGCAGGCAGACAGGCAGGCCAAAAACTCAGCCCTTTCACAGTTTTCCCGTGCTAATCTATACAGGATTACTGCTTGACTATCTTGAGCTGTTACACCTTTCACTTCCCAACTCAAAACTGAAACTGCTGCAAGCAGCCTGGGACTTTCCCCAGGATTAAAAAAGTTTGGTTGTCTGATTCCTCTGTAGTCACAACAAGGGCTCCCCCTTCAGGTTCATTTAGGTGCCAAAAGCCCAAAACTACAATTCCTACAGAATTTTGCTCCCACAAAGCCCCTGGAGACAGGCTCCATTTTAGGGTCCCGAAAGGTACTGATTGGCCCATTTCAGCAGTCCAGGACCAAAAGTAATTATGATTGCAAGCCAGGCATTCCTTAAGAAGACAGTACACAGAGGCTATACAGGCACTCTCTGGCAATACATTTAAACTGCTAAAATGCAGGACACCAGCCTGGCAGTGAGCATTTAGGCAAGCTCAAGGAAGACTTCTGGGGAACCCCCATTTGTAGGGGGGTTACACCCTTCCCTGCCTGGAGAAAACTTGGCATCCGCATCAAGTCTGTACCATCACACTATTGAAAATGCAATATAAACGAGACATATATGACATTAGCATGCTATGCAAATACTATCTGATACATTAGTTAACAGAAACTTGTCACATTACTATACATTTCAACATACTTCACAATACTTTATCCGTACTGACAATATGTATGCATGTTTCATACAGGTAATACTGATTTCACTATGATTAACATACTTTGAACATCACTATACTAATTCATGTAATAACTTCTTGTACATTAAACAGTGTAAGAGGGGGCCCTTCCCTATCAGCTAACATGGGGCTGGATGGAGCAGGGGCACCATGGTGAGAGGGAAGGACAAGTAACCTGGAGTTGGCTGTCAAGCTCAGTTTGGGCAGTGAGCTCTTGGAAACGTAAACATCTTTATGGACCACATTGAGAGGCAAGTCCACAGGCCTTCCAGGGAAATCATAACCGAGGCGCAATATGGGCTTGACAGCTCGGCCAGTCTTTCTGGGGGGAACAGCCACATTCTTTGTACTTTCAGCACTAGCTTTGGAGCTTTCGTCACTCGTAAGGGCGAGGGGTGCCTCTGCACGGATGGGAATGTCCAAACTGGGAACACTGTCAGCTCCTTGCTCTGTATACTCTGTTCCCACAACACTTTGCTCATTATTATCTGCTGATAAAGGCCCAGGTTGCTCATTTTGAGGAGGCTGTGGCACAATTAGGCTTTTCGGCACTGAAGAGGGGCTGTCAACACTCTCACATTGATCTTCAGGTTCTGGTGTGTCACCAGGGAGACTCGGACTATGAGCCCCTTCGGGCAATTCACACAGTTCCACAAAACACAGAGAGTTCGCAACCTCAGATGTGATACATTGCACTTCACTTTCAGGGAGCATTGTCTCCAAGGACGAAGCTGGGGTGTTAGGCAGTCGAGAAGGCCCAGCTTCATCTCCATGATTCTGCATAGGATTTCCATGAAACAACTGACTCAGTTCACAGGAGGGATACTAGGCAATGCCATAGTCACTTTCATCAGAGGTGGACTGACAGTCACTATTATTCTAGGCCATCTGCAGGGGAAACCTTAAATCTGTAACTGCAGGGGTAGGTTGACCTTGTCTCTTTTTTGCAGCAGCACGAGTCACCGGCCCAGGGGAGGCAATGTCTGCTGGCTCAGCTTCAATAATAACTAGGCTGATAGGCAGCAAGTGGTTATGGTGCATGGTCTTGACAGCTTTGGAGTTATTCTCTGGGCATACCTTGTACACTGGTAGATCATCCAACTTTCCAACTACTGCATGAGGAAGATGGTGCCACCTATCAGCAATTTTGTGCTTGCCATGTAGTCCCAAATATTGCATAACAACACACGGTCTCTGGGCTGTAGCTCTTGAGCCTTTACTTTCTTAGTGTGCCTCTCTTTGTTGGCGAGATTTCTCTTGGTGGCATTGTCTGAACCAGTTAATATGCATGGTTCAATTGAGCTTTCTGTTTCTGTGCATACTGCAGGTAGTTTTCGGCTTGGACCCCATCTGGAGAGACCCCAAAGCAGACATCAACTGGCAGTTGGGCCTCCCTCCCGAATATGAGGCGGTAGGGGGAGAACCCAGTAACATCATTTTTGGTGCAATTGTATGCGTGTACCAAGCTGCTAATCTGCTGGCTCCACTTATGCTTGTCTTTTGGATGGAGGGTGCCCAGCATGTCTAGAAGGGTGCGGTTAAAACGTTCTGGTTGAGGGTCCCCCTGCAGGTGATAAGGGGTGGTTCTTGACTTCTACCCCCTCACAGAGAGAGCATTTCTTTGATTAGCCTACTTTCAAAGCCTCTGCATTGGTCAGAGTGGATCCGCTGGGGGGCACCATAGTAGATGAAGAATTTTTCCACTAGCACCTTGGCCACGGTAGAGGCTTTTTGATCTTTAGTTGGAAAAGCTTGTGCATACTGTGTGAAATGATCCATAACCACTAACACATTGCCAATATTCCATTGATCAGGTTCTAAACACAAAAAATCTATGCAGACCAGTTCCATGGGGGCGCTGGTAGTGATATTAACAAGGGGGGAAGCCCTCTGAGGCAGAGCTTTTCTTTGGAGACAATGACTACAGGTCTTTACATGGTGCTCAACATCAGCCCCAATCTTGGGCCAGTAGAATCGAGATCGTACCAGGTCGAGAGTCCTGTCAATACTGAAGTGCCCCATGTGATTGTGGAGGGACCTCAGTACCAAGTGTTTAAAGGCCATGGGCAGGACCAATTGTTGCTTGTCTACTTGACCACTACAATCCACTGTCTCTCTATATAACAACTGATTGAGTAACTTCCACTTGGGGCTGTCTTTAAACAATAGGGCAGTTCGCAAGTCAGGGGAACGCAACTTAGACACATCTTTCCCCGCACGCAGGGCATCAAGTGTGGGTTGAATCATAGGATCTTGGGATTGAGCCCACTGAATACTGTCATGATCAAGTTGAGGTAGTGCACTAATATCTAGAGCAGAGAAATGGTAATAGGCAGCCGGTATGCAGGTATCAGGAGGGCCCAAGCAATCGACTAGACAGGCCACTGTGTCCGCAGACATCTTTTCATCTCTGTCAAACTTTTGGCACAATGCTCGGATGTCAGGTTCAGACAGCCTGACCCAATCACTCTTGGAAGTAGGCCCTCATGACAGGGCGTCAACATCAATATGGTCCAATCCTGGTCTGTATTCGGCAGCATAATCTTAGGTTGATAAGGCAGAAAGCCACTGGTGCAAAGTGGCATCTAACTTGGCTGAAGTCTGGACATAGGTCAATGGGTTATTGTCGGTCTTCACCAATATCTTTGCACCATAGAGGTACTCATGAAACTGAACAACGATGGCCCATTTTGGGGCAAGGAACTCCAGCTTGTGCACAGGATAGTTTTGCTCCAATGGGGTCAAACTCCTGCTGGCAAAATATACCGGTCTCAAACCATCCTTATGGTCTTGATACAGCACAGCTCCTAGGCCCTGCAGACTAGCGTCCGTATGAAGCACACAGGGCTTGGTAGAGTCAGCATAGGTGAGGATGGGGGCATGGGTGAGCTGGTATATGACTTCGTGGAAGGCTGTTTCACATTCGGATGTCCAGCGGGACCCAAAAGGTTCACCTGTGCAGAAGTACACTTTCTCTGGTTCTGTGACAGCCCCTTTCTTGTATTTACGGTTGGTAGGGGGGTAACACTGGGTAAGATTCAGGAGCGGGCGAATCCCCTTTGAATAGTCTTTTATGAACCTGCGGTAGTAGCCACAGAACCCCAGAAAACATTGTAGTTCTTTCAAGTTATGGGGCTGGGGCCAAGTAGTCAATGACTCAACCTTACTGGGCTTGGTCTCTATTCCTTCTGCAGATACTATGTGCCTCACATACTTCACGGAGGTTTGAAAAAACTGCCACTTGTCGATGGACAGCTTGAGGCTGAAGTCTTCCAATTGGTCCAGCACTTTAAACAGTCAGGTCTCATGTTCCTGTGATGTGCGTCCGAACACAATGACATCATCTAGGTACACTAGACATTCCAGCAAGTTCATATCTCCCACCGCACGTTACATCAGTCGCTGAAAGGTGGCCCGGGGTGCCCCAAATCCCCTGTGGCATTCTCAGGAATTCGTAGAATCCCAAAGGACAGATGAAGGCTGTTTTCTGACGGTCCTCCGGGGCCATCGGAATCTGGTACTATCCGCTGCGAAGATCCAATACCGAGAACCATTTGCTCCCAATCAAGCAATCCAGGGCATCTTGTATACAGGGCATGGTGTACTGATCTGGGGTGGTCCACCAATTCAGGGTTTGATAATCAACACACATCCTCATGGACCCATTCTTCTTAAGCACAACCACAATGGGAGAAGCATATGGGCTGCTTGATTCTTGTATAATGCCAACAGCGAGCATTTCCTGAATGTACCTCCTAACATCATCTATGTCCACTGGGGCAAGGCGTCGGGATCTATCTCGAAATGGCTGGTCATCCTGCAGGCGTATGTGATGCTCTGCACCCTGGACACACCCCACATCCCATTCTTTTAATGAAAACACTTGGTCTCTCTGGGCGAGTTTCTTGCTAATTCTAGCCTTCCATTCAGCTGGCAATGGGGAATCACCAAGGTTGAATAAGTCCGGGGTCACTCTTTCCTTTTCACCAGAGTACTTGTTTCTGGGTAATATAGCAGTGTCTGTGCAGTGTACTGTAGCTGGGGTGCACCTTCTGTTCAGCTGGACCTCCCGATCTGACACATTCCGAATCTGGACCATCACTCGTGCATAGGCGTGGGCATGGGCAGGCAAAATGCTGGGTTTAACCAATAATCCCTCTGGCAGCTTTCCATCAACCAGTGCATCCAACATTATTATTTTATTTTTCTCTTCCTTTTTAATGCAAACCTCTCCTGAATGGTGTACTGAGCATTGGGAGGGAGTACCAGAGAATCAGGATGTTTCTTCCAAACTATCCCCACTGGCTCATCTCTGTCGGCTTCGGTAGTCCGTTTTTGCAGATCATAGGCTCTCTTTATGAGGGCTGGGATTCTCAGTCCCCACCCAGTCCTTTTCCCTTGTTTTTCATGACACAACTGCGCTAGTCTTCCAAACATGTGGGCATTGATTCCAATGAGCAAGGGCATCCCATCATACAATCCCGTAGGAGGGCACATCAGGGCTAGTGTCTCTACTTGTTCATCCACACCAGTTACAGTCGCTGGGAAAGACAACCACAGCTGGACATATCCTAGGTAGGGATAAGACTTGTCGCTCAGGCCCCACACATGCAAACCTTCCAGAGATTATAGTGGCACATCAGATAAGTGTTTGTCATACCAGTCCTGGAATACAGTGCTCACTTGCGACACGCTATCGAGCACAACCCAAGCATGGATACCACTGACAGTCACAGAAGTCTCCATCGAAGGGCCCACTTTTCTGGACCAGTCTGGAGAGGCAGTAGCAGAGGCCTGGGCAGATGATTTAGCCACAAAGAAATTTGAGTTAGGATTTCTCAGTCCTGCACTGTGGTCATTTCTGATGCTCCTCGGCCATGGTCTCACTTTCCAAAGTTCCCCTTAAAGTCTGTATACAACTTTATCTAGGTTTTTGGGGACTGGCATTCTCTCTTCATGTACCCATCCTTCCCACAGTTATGGCAAAATATGCTTTCTGGGGTCTGGTGTGGCCGAGACATCACATTGGGAGCTGAGGCGGGGGTACTACCAACAAAAAACCTTGGTTCCACCTCTGTCTGCGGTGTGGCAAGCATTTGGAGACATCTCGTCAATTCTCTCACTTCCACAGTCAGGACATCAATTTTTGAGCTGCTGTCAGCAGAAAATGCCTGGGTGGGCACCCCCACCCCCATAGCAGGTGCAGTCGGATAAGGATCGGGGCCTGTACTTGCAGGAGCGGCTTTCATAAAGAGACTGTTTTTTGTTTCTCTGAACTCCCTCAGCAGTTCATCCCATGGCGGAGCATCCGTAGCAGTCCCTCTCTGGCTGGGCCCCTGGGGCTGACATTTAGTACTCAGATTCCATCATGTGATTGCGGTGATTCCAGGCCATCAGCGACCGACTCCGCACCTGGAACAGAGATTGCTGCAGCTACAACTGCGCAGGGCTCCGAAAAGCCTTCCTCCTCCTCAACTTCCCGTACCTCCTTCATCAATACATGGAAGGGCAAGGGACCAGATTTCCTTTGATGCAGTTGCAATTTGAGCAACACCCAACTGGAGTACCCAGAAGAGCAAAGTATATGATCCAGTCTTACCCAGTCCACTTCACTAGAGACCCAGCCTCCTTTTCGAAAAATGGTTTGTAGGATTCCCTCTAATCGAACCATGTAGACAGATAACAATTCCCCTGGCTATTGTCTAACATCTTTAAGTTTCCATTTCAAGGCCTCAACACTAGTGGTGCCCCCAAACACATTTTCAAGGGTGACTATGTACTCTTGGGCTTTGGCATCAGGGTCAGAGGACCTCAGGGAATAAAAAGTATGTAGGGCGGGTCATTTTTTCAGCCTCTGAGCATTGCCAGTCTTGTACCGCAAGAGTAGCAGAGTTTATCTAGGTCTCCAGGTCGACTTCCCCATTAGGAGTAGGGCGGATGCCAGAGAATACCTTGAGCTTCAGATAAGGGCCATGACTACTTGCTGGCTCAATGGCAGCCACAGAAGTTGGTGAAAGAACAGGTGCTGGGGTGGGTGTGGACAGTGGGGAGGTGACACTCCCAGGTGGCAGGAATGATTTTTTTAACTCCTCTACAGTTTTGTCCTCCTCCAGTAACAACTTATCTTTTAAGGGATCCTTGCTATCTTTGGTTATCACCTTCCGGGCAGCTGGGAACCCTTCTGGAGTGATAGTCTGGAACACCTTTGAACTGTCCAGGGGGTTGCTACACTCCACCAAGGCAATGAGAGTTTGGGCAGTTAAATCAGCCTGTCGACCCACCACTACAGCTTTTTTCAAACATTCAACTTTAGAAAGTGCCCCTTCAACAGTGTCCTTACTAATGCCCATAGGTATATCCAGTATTATCAAAGCATTATGGGGGTCAATCTCTTGCCCCGTACACCAAACCACCAACTGGTGCACAGCCACTTCTGTTGGGGTAGCCATTTATATTTGACAATAATTCATAATTTTGTCCACTAGAAGACACAAAATCTCAGTGGTGAGCCTCCAAGATGTAACCCCTAGGTGGCGGCATCCCAAGGGCTACTACTCCTGCCTGCTTGGCTAGTAGCAGGTTAAGGGGTCTGGGTACTGAAACAGGTGCCTCCACCTGGAGGTCAGGGTTGTTAGTGGTCAAGCTAACCTGGGCATAGCCCTCTGGGATACTGTAACCCCCCTCTTTCCCTTCTAGTGGTCTGAACAATATACAATAATTACTTTCACAATGACCCTTATTCACCATGCAATTACGTACATTGTTTACACTTACCACCAGGGCTGGTTCCTCTAGCTCGACCCTGGGTACCCCCTGTAAAACAAGGTCATGCACATGTAACCCCTGGGCGGCGTCACCCCCCAGTGTTAGACCCCTGCCTACTACCCTGGACATAGGCTAAGGGGTTTGGGTTCGCTAACTTATAACATTTTTTAAAACCTTTGCACAGTGCCTCCACTCAGGGTGCTTTACGTGGGTGAGATGGTACTGGGTGTAGCTCTCTGAGCTGCTACACCACCCACGGTGACCAGTTACCATCCCCAGACATGCCCCAAGATACAGCTCCCCACATTTCAACATTTTGAATTAAAGGCTCTCTCTAATAATATGCTCACACAGGATTTCAAACAACAACAACAATATATTTATTTCGGGGGGGGAATAAAGGAGCTAGGAAAGGGAAACAGGAGGAGTAGAGGTTATCTTACCGTATTTACACATGTACAGAGATCATTTTGGGTTTTGCTGGTGAACCCTCCAGCTGGATGGTTACAGATTAAAGGCATACATAAATCACATTTTACCATTTGACTTAAGACAGCCAGAGCCCTGGCTATCTAGCTGCTGATAAATCAGATGTTAAACATAATTATTAATAATACCCACACTGGTACCAGTCCCAGATACGGCAGAAACCCTGCAATCTCATACCATACTGGTTAAACAGATACCACAGTCCAAGATGTTGCAGGCCTGATGGAGTTGAAGCTGGTGCAGCTGGTCGAGGTGGCCGGCTATTAATTTGAGGGTGGGGGCAACTTGGGAACAGATTTTTGTAAAGCAGCAAATTACTATTTACAACCACAGCAGGGATTGCCCTGCACTTGCAGACAAATCAGGGATTGCCCTGCACTTGCAGACTTCTGAACATTCCAGAACAAACTATGTGGATCTTACATCCAGAACATTCAGCACAATACTTGAAAGTCCCATCCAAAGCAATAAGGGTGATACTTTTGTCAAGCATCCTATATGCAATTCAAATACGGTCACATTCAGTACTTTATATACCAAAAGGCATCCATCCAGAGTAAGTTGGCAACAACACTTTTATCAAGCATCCATACTTTAGTCACAGGCAGTCACATCCAGTACACTATATACCAAGTACATTATCCACAAGCGGAGTCCTATCCAGCACGTCTAGCCATTTAACGCTTATACCAAGCGCTCTTAGACGAAACTCTGTTCAGACACCGGTACATTTTCTTTAAGGTATCTTAGACATTAATATGCTCTAGGACCTCCTGTCTCATAAAGTGGCAAGCGTGTCTTGGCAGTCAGTTCCATGATGGCAGGACTCTAACCCATAGCTACACATTTATATGATTCACTAAGCCCAGCATCTTGCTGCACCTGCAACTTAGCCATTTGGGCCACAGACAAGATGCATCCATTACTTGAACTAGGCAGTCTCTTATGGGGTTAGTAGCCCAGACTGATAACTTCAATACTTTACACTTAACAGCACACATTTCTCAATGGGGCATGGAGCCTGAAGATTACTTGTTAGCTTCTCCTCGACCGGGGTAAGGTGGGTACTCACTCAGGTCCTCCATGGGTCTCATCTGCAATCGAAGGCATCCTGAAGACTTCTTCAGCTCTCTCACCGCTGAGGTGCTTGGTCAGCGCTCTCACCACTGCATAATGTCATCTGGTCTGGTCAGTGCTCTCATCGCTGCTGGACATGTGATCTTCGGTCCACATCTTTCCCTGACGTGGGAGGGAAGGCTAGCCTCTGGAGGACAGTACTGGCAACCTCCAGACTAGCTGTTGCAGAAAGCACAATTACTGTAACTAGTTAACTGTTAACTGAAGAAAATAACAAATGCCCTCTGAAGACTGAAAGGGCTTGAATTAAGTGGCCCAGGCCTGATGGCATGACTGGAGCCTGCTCTGCTGCTCTCTCTCTCCAAATCTCTCTCTGAATCTCCAGACAAACTGGCAACATTGTCTCTTTATAGAGCTCCTAGCTCAACTCCTGATTGGTAACTGGGATGGGGTGACATGTCTCCAAGTTGCTGAAGGACCTGTCAATCAGAATACTCGAGGCACAATTGGGTTGTAGAATTTGCGCCTAAAATAATGTCCCTGTAAGCTCCAGAGGCAATTTGGGTGCTTACCATGAGATGCAGAATGTCCCACAAGTCCTGGCTATCTATTGCTGCATTCTAATTGGCTGTACTGCTGGCAATGGCTGCTTAACCCACTGTCCCTTATAGCAGATTAGATACAGTCCTGAATAATGTCCTGGTGCAGCCAGAAAGAAGTAATTATTTGCCTCACATGCCCCACAGTTCTATAGCTTGAAGGCTGTACTTGCAGTCACTGTACAGTTGAAAAACATGGCTCTTTTACTTTTCCTGTCACTACTGCACTTATGCAAGCTCCCCTTGCAGCAGCTGACAGGCTGACACACAGAGTCCCAGATACTGGAATTGCCAGGGAAACAGTACTCATTTTAACTTTAAGCACTTTTCCCCACATGCACAGTATATTCCCAACAAGCAGCAACAGTTCCATTATTTAGAACATTTTAATTCCTTACTTTTCGGCTGGAGCTGAACATAGCTACCCTGGAGGCAGCCAGACACACTGTTATGCATTATTCAGATGACCAGGGCACTGCACAGGCATACTCAAATGATCCCCGGTCAGAACTCCTTTAATTCCCATCTGAGCAGTCCCCCAGCAGGCTGTCTGTGGTTACCGGGTCCCAAATAGATGGAAGGGATCCTGGGACCCACGGCACAGTCCCTGAGGCGACCAAAAAACAAGTAGCTCCACATCAAAGGCGCTTCGCGCGCCAACATGACTCCCGCTGCCCTGGAGGCAGCACTTTTGCAGCAGGAGCTCGAGGTCAGCAGTTTAAGCCCCAAGGGGCTGGATTTTCATTTGACTGCAAGCTGGGGCACACACGAGGGCAAACAGGACCTGGGAAGCCATAAAAATTAGAGGCCAAGTCAAGAGAAGCCCGAGAGACAGCGGGAGAAGGACAGAACAAAATGGGCTAAGGTAAACCCAGACTGGCATTTCTAGGAACCCCCATTTGCAAGGGGGTTACACACAGCAAATAGCAACAGTACAGTACTCTTGGCACAACCTGGAACCACAGTCAGGTTAAATGCAAAATAAAGTTAGATCTGATTTATTCAGTGGACTTGAAGAAGGGAGGGGCGTAATCAGGTTGATTTGCTTAAAGGCTATATCAATCAGACAGTTATGCATGCACTTTAGAGTCCCTACACAGTCACACACTCTGGGTGCCCAGGTAGGAAGACGGTGGGCTAGCCAGGATCGTTGCCTAGGGTAGGCCGGCTCGCAGCTGGTTGGGGCCCTGTGATGGAAGAAAGCAACAAGCACAACACACACTATTTGTAATCTGGAGCTGGAGGGCTCAGTTCATGACAGAAAAGACAACAAAGCAATCAGATGACAACACTTTAGATTTAGCTGTTGTTGCAGGGAGCTACCCTGATGTTTATTCATGATACCCAATACAGGACACAGGCAGGACGAAATTGAGGCAGCAGGTTGTTGAACTGGAGTGCCAGGAGAAGCAGGAACCACACGAATCACCGAGGCATCGTTCCTGTTCAAAGCATGAGCAGGGGGCTGATCCCCAGGCAGATCTCTTGTAAATGGCTTTTTCTGTGCAGCGGGTAGTTTGGCTGGGCCAGTGTGGCAAAGCCCAGGCCCAATGGAGACGAATACGGACTCAGGCAGTGGGAGCTGGATGCAGCCTCCAGCAAGCAGAACACAGTTCAGCACACAGTGGGGAACCAAATCACGACCCACTAACAGCACACAGCACATTTACAGTACATGTAAGAAATTCTACTGTACCTAGCAGATTGCTATCCGGTCGCAATTACAGAGTCTCTGCACAAACCGGGAGCTCAAAGCCCCAAACTACAATTCCTAAAGAATTTTGCTCCCACAAAGCCCCTGGGGACAGGCTCCATTTTAGATTCCCCAGAGGTACTGATTGGCCCATTTCAGCAGTCCAGGACCAAGATTAATTGTGACTGCAATCCAGACAGCCCTTAAAGAGACAGTACACAGAAGCTATACACCCACTCTCTGGCAATACATATAAACTCCTAAAACGCAGGACACCAGCCTGGCAGTAAGCACTTAGGCAAGCTCAAGGAAGACTTTTCAGGAACCCCCATTTGTAGGGGGGGGGGGGTTATAGATGGCCATGAGTTTGTCGTTGACTGAAGAAAAGCCCTGTTTCATCTTTGCCAGTAGCTCCACATACAGAGGCTCACCAGTGTATCTGTCCAATTCTCCTGCTTGAATTGCTGGTGGTGGGCTGTGCTGCTGCTGCAAATGGGATCAAGAAGCCTTTGAAGGCATACTGTCTGGTATAACACAGAATTCAGCAATCGACTGCTGTCCTTTGGCCATCTTCTGTTTTTGACTTTGTAGCTTAGCTTAACTTTCCTATTCCTCTTAGAAGCCACGATAGCATCAGGTAGCTAAAAATAGGCCCAGATATTGACTAGCAGGCTTGGAGCTCGATGTGATCACTGTTTACAGGTCAGTGGCCCTCTTGGAACTCAACTCAGCCTTGTTTTGTTTTAAATCCTTGTTCTACTCATAATGCATACTTTGTGAACATTAGGAACACCCCTACTTAGTGTAGCCACTCATGAAGTAATTGTCTCCACTCCTCCCACTGCATCATGAGTAGCTAGACTGTGCTGGGGGTGTTCCCAAGTCCTGAAAAGAGGCAGTGGGAGTTGGTCAAGGACTGTAAATAGGTTTTTGTGTGGTAACACCAGTATGGTGGACAGTCTGGTTTTTTTCACTTTTTAAAAGAAAAACAGGAATAAGAATTGAGCTGCCAGCTACATCAGCAATCTGTAAAGGATGTGACCAATCATAGAATGTGTTTTTTTTATGTTTGCTTGCATGCATGTGCAAGAAACATAGTGCCACCATACAAGTTTTCGTATATGTGCCTCCCCCACTTCCAGTGCCCTGCTCCTTTTTGCAGACGTGGCTGCACCGCACCATTGAATGTCCGAGCTGTCTATGACAGCCATTCAGATGCAGTGGCGTACAGTTCTGAGAAAAACACTGCTACAATCAGCGGTAGTAACGTGTAGGCAATTTGCATACTGCCGTTGGCAGTATGCAAATTACCAGGTTATCAACACTGCATCTGAACTGTCATAGACGGTTAGTCCCCCGACACCTACATAGCACCCTGGGGCCCACCCCAGCATGCTAATGCTCTCCCTCCACCCCTGCACACTGTATGACCGACAGGGGTGCCCAAATCCCCATTGGCTCCGCTGCCCCCAAAAGCAAACTTCCTGGTGCCTTGCTGGGAGCCCACTGAGCGTGGCAAGATCCCATGTCTTGTATACATGCTGGGAGCCCTTGTACGGCCGAACTGTGGCCACAGAGTGCCCAATCCCCCATCGGCTTCACTGCCCCTGCCCCAACAAATTCAGAAGTACGCTGGGAGCCCATCCCAGCGTGGCAAAAATCCCAAGTCATCTTAAAAAAAAAAAACCCTAGAACAAAAGAAAATGGTCCTCGTTGACTCTCTTGTCCCTCAACCCAACCCGTGCCCACCATTTGCGTACTCCACCTCCCCACACCTCCCTCACCCCATACTTACCTCTGAAGGCCAGCACGACAATCTTCAGTGGACCAGGAACATGTCTGCACTCTTCAAAGTTGACCGCGAACTGAAAAAATGCCGGTAAGCTGTATAATGACATAAATGTTTTTCTTTTCAACTGTGGTGCATATCTCAGACATTTTGGGGAATTGTTTCACCAAACTTTCAACATGGGGTTCTTGGGACCCCACCTCATGAACACAGCCACTCTTCATTTTGTTATTCGGTCCCAAAAGGTGATTTCACAGTCACTGCATGGAACCACGTTTTGAAACTGAGTAATGAAATGACAGTGTCACAGTTCATGAAGCAGGTCCCCCAAAACCCTATGTTGAAAATTTGGTGAAAAAATTCCCAAAAATGACTGTTTTATGAGCGTGCATTGCGCAGTTCCTACGCATGCTTGTAACTTCGAGAAGTTTTATTATTTTCACTCCAGATTTACAGCATTGCCATTTTACCACACCTCCTTATGAGCAGTACAGATGTCATTTTTCACATCTTGCCCAAAATGTGTTTTCACGCATGTAGTGCACAATGGTGCAGTTGGTGAGCGAAATCAATATTCGGGACAGATTAAGAAAGTCAGAGTGACACTATTTATGAGCAGAGGTCTTAAAATGGCTATGTTGAAAATTTGGTGACAAAAGTCCATAAAATGACTGTGTTACTAGCGTGCATTGCGCAGTTTCCACGCACCTTCGTGAGTTCACAAATTTGTAATATTTTCAGTCCAGATTTTCAACATTGGCATTTTTCCACACCTCCTTATGAACAGTACAGCTGTCATCTTTCACACCCTGGCTGAAATGTGTTTTCGCACTTCTGGCACAGAAATGCGTGGTCGCAGTGGGAAATAAGTGTTCAGGACAGATTAAGAAAATCAGTGACACTGTTCATGAGCGGAGATCCCAAAATGCCTGTGTTGACAATCTGCTGTAAAAAAAATCCCCAAACTAATTACATTATGGGTGTGTGTTGCGCAGTTTCTATGCACACTCATGACTTCACCGGCTTTTTTTTTTATATTTTTACTCCAGATTTTCAACATTGCCATTTTTTACACCTCCCCATGAACAGTACAGCTGTCATTTTTCACATCCTGTTTGAAATGTGTTTTTGCACCTGTGATGCCAAATGGCATAGTCACTGTGCAAATTCATTCACAACGAACTGACATTGCCACTGTTCATGAGGTGGGGTCACAAAAAACCATATTGAAAATTTGGAGTGAAATTACCAACCAACGCCTGGGAATTAGGGTTTCAACCATAACGCCTCACTTGGGAGACTGACAGGCATCAGGGTGACTTGGGATTGTCGCCTGTAATGCTCATGCCATTCCACCCCCACCCACACCCTGCAGCCAGTGACAGGCATTGAGGTGTGCCTTGGACTCTTCGGCCCCAAAGTTCACCCCATTCTCCTATACTGCACCCATCTCGCCATATTTCCTTATGGAATTGGGTGAGCATGAGGCCCAAAGACCCCAAGGCATACCGTGACATTTGTCGGTGTCTGCAGGGTAGGGTAGGGTGTGGTGAAATGGCATGGGTGTTATGCCTGATGACCCAAAGGCACACCCCAATGCCTGTCAGTCTGTGCAGGGTGGTAGTGAGGTTGGCTTCAGTTCAGTACTTCACTGCCATTCCTATTATGCCTCTCTCTAACTCCTACACTATCAAGCCAATGCCAGCAAGCAAACATTTGGCATTGACAAATGCTTGTTTAAACTAGGGACAATTTAAGGCCTAAGGGGTTGACAGTGTGCTTTTAAGCAAAGGATGTTAAGTGAGTGCATGAATACTGACTGCATGCATGAGGAGAATAAAGTAAAAAAAAAAATCACTTCCAATGAATAAGTAGCAAGTGTGGGATTCAGACATGGGTCTGTAGATTTATAGCTCTGCACAGTAACCACTAGGCCAAACTACCTCCCAGTACTAAGATTTGTGCTGTCACTTAGATTTTGGTGAGATGTACAGTAGGATAGTTTGCTTTTAGCAGTACACACAGAAAACCAGTTCAAAGTCAAGTTTCAGCTATGGACCTTAGTTTCAAAATGTTCTTGTGATTTTTCTGTAGTTTACAGTTTTATGTTATTTAAACAAATGACCATCCTCACACCTCTTGCTACCAGTTGACTTCTACTACTTCTGGGTCACATCCATGGCAGAGCTGGGATATGGAGGTCAAGGATGGACTAGAGCCTTCACTCACAGCTGGGAAGTGGTTTGTTATCTGCTGGAAAGGGATTTTTTTTTGTCTTTATCCCATTCTGTGTGACATCAGTATTCAGGTACTCAAATGGAAAATTCTACCAACATACTGCCCTCCCATCTCTCAAAACTGTGTAGCCGCTTCTCTGCTTCCCTGTGCCACTAAGACCCTATACAAACTAGGGAACTTAAAATTAGGGTTGGGCAGACCCAAAAAGGTCCTGACCCTTATTATCAGGATCAGGATCCAGGCCAAAGTCCTGACAAGTTCTGATTAGTTCTGATTCGAATCAGAACCTTTTGTAAAATGTGATGAAAACTGCAAATCTGCTATATAATTGCATAAAACAATACTGACATTTGTGACGCACACATAGAATTGTAGTCAGCATTTCAGGATATGAAAACTGTGAGTTTATAGCACTGACGTGCTGGTCAGTTGAATATGGCAGTCATGTAGTTGACCTCTGTCTGTTTCCTGTCTCAGTGTCAGTAGTACTAGTGCTGCAACTGTAAACTGAAACTGACCTGTCTGGCCTCAGAGGAGGAATCCATTCCCATTTAGTAGCACACACTATACAATGGACATATCATAGAAACACAGAAACATAGAATTTGATGGCAGATAAGGACTGCTTGGCCCACCCAATTTGCCCATTTCCCTGCCGATTGGATAAGCTGCAAGTTTTAGCAAACCAACAGCCTGCTTTCTCCTAACAGATATCAGTTTGGTATTGTTGTTCCAGTTTCTTCTCTGCTCCACTGAGAGTCATGCAGTTATTTTCTATGGCAAGGGTTCCCCTCCACCCACCCAAATTGATGACACATTTAGGGGACCCCTACCAAAAGAATAACTGCATGTCCTTAGGAATCCAGAGACCTAGCTACTATGTTGGAAGGGGGAGTGTGGCTGTGAAGTCGAGCCTGTACTGAGTGGGCAGAGGCCTACATTCAGGTAATCCAAAAATGCAAAAATTAGACAAGTCCATTGGTACATACTGAAAAACGTGTGCCATAATGTTCAGGCAATCCAGAAATTAGGACATACTGAAAACATTCTGCCATCAGTCTCAACTACAGGCAGTCCAGAAATTACACAAGTCCATTAGGTCATGCTGTGAAAAGTGTGCCATCTAGTTCAGGCAGTCCAAAAATTACACAAGTCCATTAGGGCATGCTGCTAAAAGTGTGCTGTCAGGTTCAGGCAGTCCAAAAATTACACATGTCCATGAGGACATGCTGCGAAAAGTGTGCCGTCAGGTTCAGGCAACCCAATAACTAGCAAAGCACGTGAGGAAGACATGCTGAAAACATTGTGTCATAAGTCCCAATTTCAGGTGATCCAAAAATTAAAGACGTCTATTAGGACAAAATGCAAAATGTGTGCCATCAGGTTCAGGCAATCCAAAAATTAGCAAAGTCTGTTAGGACATGCTGAAAACATTGTGCCATCAGGTACAACAATTGTGCAGACCACATATGGGCTTATTTGAGTATTAATTTATTTTTCTGAATAAACAGTGATCTTTCTACATAGGTGTAACCAGTCAATGGAAAGTTTATTTTTAAGAATGTTAACTTCTCAACATTTTCTGGGAGTAGCCTAGATCATGTATCTGTTGCCACATTTCCTGCACAACTAAAGAGTCGCTCTGAAAATACACTGGTTGGGGGACAGACCATATACTTCAAGGCTACCTGCACAAGTGCAGGCCATACAGGCTCCTTGCTTCGCCAGTACTTAATGGGATCTTCATTCTATTCAATACCTTTTTCTGCTAAATAACAGTCAACCATGGCATGGGCAGAAGCAGTGACATATGGAGAAGGAAGGGCTGATTTTTCCAGGACGACAGCATCCAAGTGACCCCAAAGATGACTGCTGGGTCTAGAACGAATGGCAGCAGCTGACTATTTTGTAGTCTGCCTGAGAAGAGAGTGCTGTGAAGGTGCAGGAGGAATGGATGAGGGGGCTGCTTTTGTTGTCATTTTTTTTTCAAAAGCAAATCTACGTCTTGAATAATTTTCTCTCTGCAGTTTCAGAACACATTTGGGTCATTCTGTGAGAGGTGTTTCATCTTGTACTGTGGGTCTAGTACTATTGCAATAATGTAATGTTCTGCCGCGAGCATTCCACCAAGTTTCTCATCATCTCTGACTTTTTTAAGCATTCTATGTACTATGTCTTTTTAAATTGTGTGTGGCAAGTCCCTTTCAGTTGCACTAGCCTCTCCCATCTGAAACTGACTTGTTGCACCTTCCAGCTCATCCCTGATTGCATTCAGCAGAAATCTAAGAATCTTGATCAATGGGATTATTTGGCTGAGTGTAGCACTGTTGGAACACACTTCCCTAGTAATTTCCTCAAAGGGTTGCAGGATCTTGATGAGAAGTTCTAAAACAGCCCACTGCTGAGGATTAATGTACACATCAGCATCCCCTATGTTGTTCTCTAGTGTATGCTATCTTACAGCATTTTTTTGCTCCAGTAGTCGTTGGAACATATAAAAGGTAGAGTTCCACCTCGTTGCAACATCCTGGATGAGTGTATTAGAAGGCAGTCCATCCTCTTCTTGTATGGCCCGAAGACGTTGGCATGCTTTGCAGAAATGGCTGAAATGTATGCATATTCATTTTGCCACATATGTGAGAGCCTTTATATATCTGTCCTCTTCCATAAATGCATGCACAATCAAATTTAGGCAGTGTGCAAAAAATCAAATGTGGACAAAGCCCCCATCAAACAATGCTTTCTTTATGTTTGAACCATTGTCAGACACAATAAAATCTACAGAAAGCCCTTGTGATGTCAGCCAGTACTGTGTCTCTCTGTTGAGCTCATCCAGGATGTTTGAAGCTGTGTGATCCTACGAGATATACTGGATGCGAAGGGAAGCCAATTTCAGAGGGGACTTGTCAGTGTCACTACAGGGAGTAAATGATACCCAATGCTCAGTCAGGGACATAAATGGTTCTGGCTGTTAACTTGTCCATATGTCAGTAGTCAGATGGACAACCCTAGCAACTGCATCTTTTAAAGCATCTTTCAGTTTAGCACTTACTAAATCATACATCTGCGGTATTGCAACAGTCAAGAAATATTTCCTGGATGGTATACTGTATCTTGGTGACAGGTGATTCAAAAGCCTTTTGAATCCTACATGCTCCACAATTCTTTAAGGCTGTAAGTCCAGTGCTATCATCTCTGAAATTAGTTTTGTTATAGCAATTGCCTCAGGATGAGTACGCTGGTACTTAGCTTTACGTTCAATTGTTTGTGAAATCGTGAGCTGTTGTCTAGCAGTTGAAGTTTTCAGATGGCCAATATTAGGAGTGCTGGATGATGATGAGGGCAAAAGGGGACTGTTTGTAGTACTTATTCTAGAAGAAGACTGAGAAAGAGTTGGCGGTACAACTGAAGCAGCAGGGCTGCTGCTATCACTTGATATAACAGGTGCAGGTATAGTCTGACTTAACTCTGCCTGCATGTTATTCTCTCTGACCAAAAAATCACGCCTGAGACGTAATGGGTGACATTTCTCTAAATGTCTTTTTAATGCTGAGGTACCCAAAGCACTTTTTTTGTTCCCTCTGCTGATGGTCTTTTTACATATTGAGCAAACAGCTCATAATTCATTATTGGCAGCCAGAGAAAAGTAAGACCACATGTAAGATGTCACCTTTTTTGTTTTAGTACCAGGCATACTATACCGTCCTCCTTTGTCACTTCCACTATGTTGTTCTTTCTCAACATGGGGAAGCTGCTCATCATAGTCTTTTTCTGTTTCACCATTATCATCATCCAACAGCTCCTCCAGGCCAGTGACAGAACCTAAATCTGAATGCACTTCCCCCTCATCTGGTTTCCCATGCACCTGCACCACACTGTTCATGCCCAAACTGCCCATCTCATCATCCAAGTCCAAATCCTCACATTCATCCTGCATCTGTGCAACTGACACCTCTACCTCATTCTGGCTTTCCATTTGCTTCTGCTTTTCTCCCTCCTTGTTTAGATCCACCATTTCATAATTATTACTCTCATCAGAGCTCAATTTTCCCCCTCTGTTTCATTTAAATCCGTACTGGTACTACAGTACACATAGGTACCATATCTTGGCTTGCCACTCCTTGTGGCGCCACTGCCAACTACTACTTCAGTTTTAATTAAGGTAGTTTTGACCTTTCCTGTCTGTTTGGACAGCATTGTAGAAGAACCACTACTGCTACCAGATGACGTACCAGCAACTGTATTTTTACCAGTCAGACTGTGCAGTGTTGTTTGTGACATACGTTTCCCCATACCTTTCCCCATTTTGGCCTCGTCCTCGGCCTCTCTGGTGTACATTTTCAGCTTTTTTTTTTTATTACACACAAAAATGCTTTTTCCTGTAAGTGTTTTCCTTTTGTTCAATCTTCTCAGTTGTTTCCAAGTTCCTCTGCCCACTCAGTACAGGCTCAGCCTCACAGCCACACTCCCCCTTCCACCAGTTTTTTTTTGGTACACACAATGCCTTTGTCCTGAATTTTCTTTTTGTTTAGTCCTCTCACTTGTTCTCAAGTAATTCTGTTTTCTCCTGAAGTGCTCGATCTCAGAGGCACCCTCCCCCTTCCACACTTGTAGCTATTTTTTTTGAATGAAACAAATACAGCTTTTTACAGTAGGAATTTTCTTTTTTTTTTTTACTCCTCTCACTTGTTCTCAAGTTTGTCTGTCCTCTCAGGAGTGAACAGGCTCGACCTCACAGCCACTCTCCCCCTTCCACCAATCTTGCTAGGTTTATTTTGTTTTGAGTAAGACAAAAAATGTTTTTTCCTTTATGTAGTTTTTTATTTTTATTTTTCAGGGAGCATGCAGGAATGATATAAGCAGTAAGCTATGTATTCACAACAGCAGCAGGTAAACAAACACACAGTCAGTTGTTACACACAGGCAGACTGGCAAGTGAAATTACAGTATACAGAAAGTCAGAAAATATATATTTTTTAATTAGTGCCTTTCAGGCAAGACAAAGTACAGCACTGCAGTAAAAGCAAACTAGAATCTTGCAGCAATCTCCTCCCTACTTCAGAGATTCACTTCACTTCACTTGAGACACGGGTCGGGGGGGGGGATAAAACTAACTCACTGATGTTTTATTATTTATTTAGAAAATGTTAAAGGAGGCAATAAAAAGCTCAGCTAACTTGAAAAGAAAAAGCAGGAAAGATAGATTCAGGCACTGAGAAAGCAGGGAGCATTCAAAGCTTGCAACCTGCCAGACTGATGGTGATCTGCTTTCTCTCTCTCTCTCTCTTCCCCTTTTATTCTTTTCTAGTAAATAAAATATGCTACGCCTACTAGGCTCTGCTTGCTTTTGTTTTTTTAATACAGTTCTGGCAGGCTTTACATTTAATAATCACAGAAAAGGAAGAGCAGAATAGATGAGATCTGATAAACACGAGGAGATAGGCCGTCGGCGTCCACTGTGAGTGACGAGCACTCAAAGCTCCATCTCCCAACCCCACCACACGATTGATTCTTTTATCTCCCCTTTTTTCTTTTTAGTTGTGTAGTATATTTCAGTAAAAAGAAGTCAATCAGTTGGTGGATATTTTGGCCGAAGGTATACTAAGTAAAGTACTCAAAGCTCCATCTCTGTATCTCTCTCATAGGCACTGCAGTCAGCCACGCACTGAGTAATTCCCGCCACACATAGCCTTTTATATACCCATCTCTCTACGCCTCCTGACCGACATATAGCTAGTCAGGTGGTGGCAGTCTGGCAGAGGTGTGTCACTGTCATGTGTGTCTGCTGTGTGTGGCGCAAGCGCAATCACTTAGTTTAAAGGAGAATGGTAATGTATATATATCAGCGTCTCAGCGAACAAATCCACAAAATTAAAAAAAGTTATTTATTTCGCGATTGTACTCGAGTTGATACAGCAGCATGTTGACCAGCTGCCTCAAAGTATTATTGTTTCTGCACAGCACTGCACACACACTTTAGTCTAGACTCTAATTAGATTTGTGCAATAATTTTGCAGGACCTGCTGTTGTACACATAGGTTCATGACTGTGGAGGATCATATCGTAACTCATGCATTGTGCTTGTTTTTTTATTGGGCAAAATCTAATTAGACTAAAGTGTGTGTGCATTGCACTGTGCAGAAACAATAAGACTTTGATGCAACGAGAGCGAGACAAGACACGGCAGGGCAACACTGGTTGCAGGTTGGGGGGGAGGTCATTCTAAGCAGAGTGCAACTGCAGAAGACCGTAGAAAAACTGGAAAAAATGCCTCTAATTGTATGCCAAATTTCCACCACATCAGGCATTCAGGGCAGCAACCAGTAGCACTATGCGGCCACGGCACAGGGTCTCTACAGTGTGGTCCATTGAAATAATTCCTCAGTCAGTTCAGCAGTGGGTGAGGGACCAGGGTTACCATGGAAATGGTAAACTGTCAGGGGTTTGGTACATATTCGGTTCGGATGGGCAATGGCAGCCAAGCCTATGGGGCCAATGTTCTGCTTCAGTCCAAACTCCATCTGACTGACTCTCTGGCTGCTGTCTCTTACTGTCTTCTGGGGTCATCTCCGATAAAACAGAGTGGGATGCCATGGAAATTGTCACACGCGCTGGCGGCCCGCACACACTAGCACAGGAGGAGGAGTCTACAGTCACACTGAGTCAGTGACTGACTGCCTGGCTGTCAGTGATCCAGTGTCCATGGTTGGATACTTTACCAGGAGAGGAATTCCTTGAGCTTTTGAACTTCGGCCCCGAAGTGTGGCATCTGGGGAAAAAAGCTAGAAAAAGGGAAACAAAAAAAAAATGCCAGTTCCAGCCACGGGCGGGACATGTTTTAATCATCTAGTTATACATGACCGGCGGACCCAGACTCGGTACACTTACCAATGGGTTCTTATTTAACCAGGTCAGCTGGGCCGCTTTTGATCCAGGGGGGAGGGTTGATTTTAGGCGGGTCGGTCCGCCCAACCCTATTTAAAATGGTTTTATTTATTTATTTATTTGCTTTTGATAACCGGGTGGGTGCACTAGGCATGACAATGCCTATTTTCAGGCACGACTCGGGAGAGAACAGTTTGAACAAAAAAAATAATACATACATAGGGGTGCATGGGACGCAACACATGCAGAAACAGGGCAACAAACAGGGTAAACAAGTTTAACAGGTAATACAGCAACAATACTATATGTACAGGTAAGGCATTTCAAACACTTTGAGATATACAGGTAATGCAATTAAATTCCTTAAACCGCTTTAAGCTCTTCAAGTATGGTTTGCATACACACTGTAGTATGGTTACAACCATATTCTAAAATCCTGCCAGGGAGGTAGCCTTTAGCATGGTTTTAGACAAACACAGTTGCCTCAATCCGTGTTGACAGCAGTGTGGATGTGATCTGTGTTGTAACATGGGTTAAATCAACTGTGTTTAAAAAAACTTGAATTTAGCCGCAGTATAATAAAAAAAGTAATGTATCTGGCAGTGCACCCAATGTGTTCCTGATTCTGGTAATCGAATTTTCCCCTCGATCCATTAGAGCGCCTGATTGCAAATATCCCATCATGCATTGCTGCACCTGCAATGCTTTGTGCTACTGCTGCTGTCATGCCTTGGAACTTGCTGGGGCAAGCACAGTTGTCAGAGTGCAGTGTGGATGCTCTGATAGCTGTGCTAGGGACTGGTTTATAAAAAATTTTAAAAACATTTAAAAATCATTCCCTATTGTGGACGGGGTTGGCAAACACACACAAACAAACACTGCTTCAAGGTTCCCAACCTTCTCCTCAGATGAGTAGAGAATCTGTTTCGTTGTTGCACCCTCCCTCACAGACTGGCCTGGCTGTCTTGAGTTAGAATCCCTAGTCCCCCAACTGAAATCTGAGCCACATAACAACACATTGGCAAATAGGGATTGCTCTATACCAGGAACTAGATCTGGCACCTAAGCTTTTAGAACATCAACACAGATGCCTTCTCATGGTAAGGAAGGCAATCTGGAGAAAGTTTGAGAGCTCAGCCAGTTGCAAGATTTGACAGGTGTGACAAGATCCTAGTAAACTTGCTGCAGACTACCAGCATATTCATGCTGTAGAAAAGCTTTTGTTGGCTCTGATGATTGACATATTCTCTGGAGAGACCACAGAGGCCAAATTACTGAGGCCCAATGTGGGCTGTTGATTGTTTCCCAGAGCCTTTTGGAAGTCATCAATTTCAAAAAAGTTCATCATAGTTTTCCTGCTGAGCTTTCCTTGTTCTGAATTAACACTTTGTGTCTTTATTGGAGCCCCAACGTGTTCTTCTGTTTTTCCAAAACTCAGATTTGCACTGGGGAGCAGCTGTAGTTCTGCAAGGACTGAGCAACGAAGAAACACAAACAAGTGGTTGTGTGACCACTGCTGGGATGGCATGAAGTCTTCTAGATGTACTGCTTTTTAATTGTTCCTGTTTAGGTGTTGCTGTACATGTATTTTTCTTTGTTTCCATTTGGTCTTTTCTCCTTTTTTCCAGAGAACATTAGCACTTCAAAAACTGGTGGAATGCTAAGCACTGTGACTAGTTAAATACAAGCTGCTGCCAAACTGACATAGGCAAAATGTCTGTCTTTCACTCTGTCAGTCAGTTTGTTCAAGTCCATTGAAATTATTTTTTACTGTTTTCCCCCTTCTTTTTTGAATAATGATTTTTTTTAGTTTGGCAGATTCATAATCATCTGTTGCTACAATAAAATAAGAACTGGATTTTCCCAGTGTACACGTGGAGTGCATAATAAGTGGTATTTACATAGCAATATGTATTTAGAATTTGTCTTAAAATTACTTTTTTGTAGTTAATAATTTTTACTGAATATTCGGTTTAGAACTGACAATTCTTGCAAGCAAAGTTCCAGAGTTTGCATGTGATGAATGCTGATAACAGAAATGGTATTGGAAGGTTGTTGGAAACAAATATTCCACATGGGGTGGACTAAGTTGGGTAGATAAATCATGCTATCTTGGGTATAGGGAATACATCATGGAATGCAGTGGAAATACACATTTATCTCCATTAGCAAGTGGTAAGACTCAACTCATGAGTGGCAAAATGATACATGTGTTATTCTACCACAATCCATTATGTGTTTGATATACACCACACCATTTGTAATGCTTTTACTAGTGTTTTACCTTGTTTTAGCTTAAAATTGCCTATCTTTTCATCGTTAACTCTCTGTTTGGCCCATTGTTCTCTGAGCTGTTTCCTGATTCTAAGTAGAAAAAACATGTTCTGAGTGAAAGAAATTAGGTTCTTGGTGGAATAAATTGGGTTTCACATGAAAATATGAAGGTGCTGGCAGTATAGCCTAGAGGTTAGAAAAATGAGCTGTGAATAAGCTTGATACATCAGCAGACCTTGGTTTGATTCCCACAACCTTCACTTGAATACTGTGTGATCTTGAGCAAGTCACTTAATCACCACAGTGCTCCTGGGTTGCTCCTGAAAACAGGGCTTGTACCTAGTGGGCCTTACCCTGTTACCAACTATAAAATAAATAAATAAAATATTCAAAAAAAAACATGATCTATTATCCCAATTTATTCACCACAGGTGTGGTGTATATAGGGGATATTCCATGGGTTGGTCACAGATAAGGCTTTATTCATTCTGGAATGTTGTCATTAATGCTGCCTAGCAATGAGTGGCATGGCCATGAGTGCCAGTCTGCATCGCTGTTACCATGAAAGAGTAAATAAAAAAGCTTATTTATGATCAGCCTGTGGTATTTCCTGTGTATACCATGGGCAGGTGGGTTATGTTGGTAGTTTTTTCACTGCTCAGTACATTAAAAAGGCAAGTAGTTATTTTGCCCCCTCCCCTCCAAGCATCGCAGATGCTGAATGTTCATCATATTAACCAAGGTTAGTGTGGGAGCCTTACCCCTATATGTGGGTTGTGGAAGCAGTGTTCTTGGTTCTGCCATGGCTAGCTTATGGCAATGTGCATTTTATAGGCCTGGATTAGCTGAGGAAAGCAGTTGGAAAGGGCTGTAGTGGAACCAGTGGCTGCAGTGGAAATAACATGTTATTTTACTCATGCTGGATACCAAGGCACAATAACCCTTTTTATTTACCAGTGTTATTCATCACTCCCTGTTATACATATTTCTTTTCACTTAGAACATGTTATTACAGGGCCAGCCCAGTGGCGCTGAGGGTTGAGGCACTGGACGCCACACCTCGTGCCATGCTGGCGACCCGGGTTTGGGAACGAGCCTGGATCACTGGGGGTCAGCAGGGGAGAGGAAGGATTGAGCATCAGGAGGATGGCTCTCCTTCCTCGGGGGAATCCAGGGACTATGTCCGGCACAGTGGCGACCTCTGGTGGAGACCGGAGGTACCGCAACACTTCAGGGCCAGAGTAGAGAGTTGCGGAGCCACGGCAAGATGTTCCCTGGCATCATTGCACATCAGGACTCCACTAGGGGAGGGGGGAGGATGTAACCAACAAGGAAAAATCCTCTGCTCCAATAGATAAACGAAGGCACCACCCTACAGCCACACTCCACTGGCCGAACTCATCTAGCCCCTGGGCCGAGCCCAGCCTAGCCCGAATTTACAGATAGAGTGCCCTGGGAGGATAGAGTGGCCCCACCTCTGGAGGGCTCAGAACCGAGGGGATAGCTGGGCTGGTGCCAGGTCGCTAGTGAGTTTCAGGCCAGGAGGTAGAGCTGCAGGCGAGTGGATGCCTGAGAGAGTTCGCTGGGGCTAAAGTGGAGCCAGAAAAAGAGTTAGAAAAAAAAAAAAAAAAACGTTATTACACATAAAATGTGTTATTACATCTAGAACTTGTTATTTCCATTTAGAATCTGGAAACAGAACACAGAGAATGATGAGTCAGATAGAAAGTTTACATTCTGAAAGAAAGGCAGTTTTAAGCTGAAACATGGTAAAACAATAATAAAAGCATTAAAATAATTTAGTATGTATTAACTATATAATGGGTTGTAGTGGAAGAACACATTTTTATCTCCACACATGAGTGGTAAGACTGTCATTACTAACTTGTGACTTCACCACTCGTGAGTTGTGGGTCTTACCACTCACTAGTGGAGAGAAATGTGTTATTTCACTGCAAACCCATTATGTATGTCTTATTTATGAAATACAACACCCGAACAATTGGAATCTTTTTTTTTTTTTAGTTTACCATATTTTCTTTTGGTCCCGGCCCCTCCCACTTAGGGGATCGGCCCCTGCCACACACGCCACTCCCCCATGCCCAGGCTTACCCCCCTGGGTGGGGCCTCCAGACAGGCACCCCCTCCCCACAGACAACAGTCTCAAGCCCTGGCTTTCCCCCCAGGGTAGGGCCACAGGAGCGGCCCCCTCCCAGTGGACACAGATTGCAGCGGGAGGAGCGGCAGGCAGGGCGTCAAGGACAGGGGACAGATTTTTTTAGTAGCTGTTGTGGAGATCCCTGGGGGTAAGGATGTGCAGTGATGACCAGCGTCCACTCCACCCCCCCATGCGTGAGACGCCGGCAGTGGCAGTACCCCCAGCCTCCACCAGAGGTTCACAGACACTCTTCCCCCCTCCCCCAGGAGAAGAAAAGCTGTCCCTGGGATGCTCAGTCCTTCTCCCCCTGGCTGGCCCTCTGACTCCTGACTTGGTCTCCAAACACGGAATGTCAGCGCCGCAAATGGACGCCATGCCACTGTGCCAGCGGGCTGGGACTTAACATATTTTTTTTTTTTAATATCTCTTGATTAAGAAATGTTGTAACAATGAACAAACATAGATGTAACCACCCCCCGTTACTTTACACAGTGAGCTACCCCTTGGTACCCTCGACTGGACTCCCAAACTACTTTGGACACTTTTTGGTACCATCCTTAGCTTTGGGAATGTATACCAGACTTGTTATTTCTAGAGGTCATAAAGGAGTGGAGGTGTACAAAAGCAAATACTACAAATGTGACCAAACTACCCAGGTCCTGAGGAGAGATTTTTTGCTTAGGGCAATGCTAGGTCTGTACTTCTAGAGGGGTACCCAGTAATTCCACACAGGAGGCAGTAATATGATTGCCCAAACCAGGTTGGGGTTCTAGAGTGTGGCTTTATTCCAAAGATGGTACACTAAAGCAAAGGTGGACCCCCAAGTATTTATACTTCATGGCACAAGGCAATGGCAGAACAACAAAAGTCTGTAGCAAACAGAAACTCTACACATCCCATTTGTCATAGGACCTTGAACTCTCTTCAGCGGCAATGGCCTCAGCTGAAACACAATTTCTTCTAGTGGCACTGGCCACAGCAGAGCACACAATTTCTTCCATTGGCACTGGCCACAACTTAGAACATTTCCCATATGGCATAGGATTAAAACTTCTAGCAATGTGGCAACTGGCCACAATGGAGCACACTGGTGCTCAAATTAGAACAAACCCACACTTGGGGTAAACTCTCTCTCTTCAGGCATTGGCCACTATATCCTGAATAAGCAGGTGCCCTTACGGAACCTGTAGTGCTGAACTGGTCACTCCAGATGGAGGGTTGCCCACCTTTTGTTTCCATGTCCATACCCAGCCATTCTTTCAGAGTTACACCTCAAACTTTTAGTAAAACAGTAGAACTATGTATCTTGGAATGACTTTCACATTCTGCATTTGAAATACACTACTTCTGAGTGTAAACTAAAGTCCTGAACAATATGCCAAGTCTCACTGGGGACTCCACGATTGTCAACCAACTTTAAAGTCAGATGAGAGAACAGTCTCAAACTAGAACAGAACTTGGTGTATATTTCCCTTTATCAGAGTACACCCCAAAAGAAAACAGGTGCAGCCCTCCTGTGATACCCAAAGTCAGATTACTCACAGTTGTAAAAACAAACAGGCAGCTTCAGTGTCCTGGATCAAAGTCAGGGGATTACCCCTCGGATCCATTCTGCAGTCCTTCTCATCTCACAGGGGATGAGAAAAATCAGGAACTCCTGCTAGACAGTTTCCATCACTTCTACTGGCAGGCAGATGGTTCTCAGCACTAGGGTGAGAAAATAGGCTCTCCTCAGAGAGCCCACACTGCAGCTCCTCACTCCTCCAACTGCTCACTCTGGCTGCTGGCACAGAACTCACTGAAAATTCTAAAGCTCCCACTCACAGCTAGCTACCGTGGCTTATGCGGCTGTGAGAGTTCTGAATGACATCACCTCTCTCCTCTCAGCTGAGACCAAGTAAACAGAAAGGGAGCAGGTGAAAATCTATTTAACTTGTTATTCACCAGCTGCCTTCCCTACCTAGCACTGACACTGATGGGAGTCTAGTAATCCCAGGGGACCGGGGGGTTACACTCATCCCTAGCCAGGTAAATGACTGTCCACAGTCATTTCTCTACCCAGCAATAGGCCATCCTACTCTCTGTGTTACCTACGGGGAGGTAGCACTACTTCTCCCCTACCATGTGCTAGGCACAGGCAGGCAACAGTAAAGGCCCAGAGGCCGGCTGATGAAACTTCAGCCCCTATTCTATGATCTGTGTATGGATATTCAGTGGCTCCAAGAAACTGCCTAAAACATACCCTAATAGACCAGAACTGAGGCCCCTACTGCAGGTCAGAACCACAGCCTGTCTATCCCCCTATCCCTCTAGGGCAAATCTGTCTGACCAGGCTGCCCTTCGGGGAACCTCCCCCAAGTGCCCAGGGTACCTGCAAAGAAAAACAACATGGAAACAGCACATGCAATGCGTTACGTTTCCCAAAACTTTCCCCACAACCTCACACCTGTGAAGAAAAACACATGTTAACACCCTGTTAACCACAAACAATCCTAAATTTCTAAGAAAAAGAGGAACTCGGCTGAGCTCCAGCATCCTCTTTTCTTCTCTTCTTCTCTTCTTCTCTCCTTTTCTTCCTCAGGAACACCTGCAAGATAAGAAAAACACAAAAAACACATTCTGCATACCTCACAGTTCCTAAACCTCCACCTGAGCACTAGAGTCCCAAAAATATTTTTCTATGAAAAGTACAAAAGTAAAAAAAAAATGGAATGCCCTAAAGAGTCCACACTAGTGACAGAATGTTGTTGCCTGAAAGCAAAGTCCATAAAAGAGTCTCTCCCATGCCGGAGCTTGCTGAAGAACAGTCCTGGAACAGGACAGGGCCTGAAAAGCACTGCAATTCATGGGGAGAGTCTTTGAGAACAATTCAAACAGTTTGTGATCAGTCTGCCAGTGTAAGGAGTGTTGTGCAAAGTCAGTTAGACAACAAAAATTGGCCTTACCAGTTCCCTGAAGACCGAAAACAAAGAATCACCGTACTTCTCTGAGCTGAGGATCCTTTTCCTTCAGACCAGATAGCATTTTCAGATACAGCTGGATTGATGTCCTCTGGAAAACCAGGCGATGACACAGGAAAACAGCTGAACTGATGTCATCTGGAAACCAAACAATGGAACAGGAAAACAGCTGGGTTGATTTCATTTGGAAGGCCAGGCGATGAAAATGGAAGAACACTGCTGGGCTGACACATCTGGATGCACCTGAAGATTTCCGGAATACAAGTAGAGCTGCATCTTCCTCCTTGGATACTGGTGCTGCTGGATGACAGACACTGGGCTGCCACTGCTCGCTTCCTTCTAGGCATGCTGAGCATATTCACAGGGAGTGGCACCATTAAGGGTAGTACCACTCAAGGTGAGGTGCAAGAACTATGACACCATCTGGGCATTCAAAGTTGATGTTATGGAATGTCACATTCCCTGCCTTGTCCACAATTTGCACAGTGTCCATAAACAGAGTTCTGCCCAATTTCCAGAATTTAAATCGATCATTTATGACTCTGTCCCTAACACATTCTGCTGCAGCAGAGTACAAATTCTTGCTTGCCTCTTCCATCAACCAGGATTGCCTGTTCAATTTCCTTCCAGACTCTATGAGGAAAGGTAGGAAAGGACTTCCCATAGATGATGTCAGCCATCCTATGTATCAGTCTCTCCTCCTTGCTACTCTTCACAAGTGTGCAGCCCATGGCCCGGCTTGGTGGTAGCCAGTCCTGGTTGAGCCAGTGCCGTATACGTTAAGAACGAAAGAACTTGTCCCTGACCATCTCTGTGTGCAGATTACTGGAGGCTTCTTTTTCTTTTACTGGCTCCTCTGAGGCAAGAGCTTGAGGTGACTCATGGGGACCCTCAACATGAAGATACAGATCTTCATCCTCCTCTTCCTCACTCAGGATCTGAGCCCAGGAGTGAGCCGATGTCCTCACTCCCAAGACAGTCCACTCCTCACTGGGTGCGGAGGTAGACACCTTCCAGTTCAGTGTCTCTTGCAGTTCATCCTCCCCTACTAGGCTAGGACTTGGACCCTGCTTCCATGGGTCCACAGATCCTTCCGTTGCACTGTCCACCTGGGACACGGGTGTGGAAACCCTTCTCTGTGCCTGCCCTTGCAGTGGATCAACATTGCTCTCTGCTTCTGTGCCACATTCTATGGGGGCTTCCCCCAACAGGTTCAACCTGGTGCTGCATGCTACTACTGGCAGAGTTTCCTACTCTGGCCCACGTGGAAGCCAAATGAATTCGTGATGCCCTCTCTGGCACTGCACCCCTGCTTATACCATACTTCACAAGGCAATCCAAACAGTGAGGTATCAGAAACACATCCCTTCCAGCCTTGAGGCACATAATGCACAGTCTCACTGGATAGCTAGGGATTGCTACATCTGGAGGCAACCCTTCACCATAGAAAGTTCTTTCTATTTCTCTTAGTGCTGCCACCTCCTCTGCGATCATAGCTCGGGCATGATCCGGATAGTGGGGATTTCCCAAAGCCATGTTTGAAAGCAAACATATGAAGGTTGGTTGTTACTGAATTGCTCACTAGTCTCTTTACAGTCTGACAAAATGTCTCCCTGCTGCTGTGTTTACATTTGCTAACCCCGCCCTGTAATGGCGGTGGTAGCTCTTCTCATGCATCAAATCTGTTTCTGACTCAAACTGCGTTTTCGACCATTCTTGGCTACTGAATTTTGCTCAAAAACTGTAATTGATTGCACTGGTTGTACTCTCTCAGCACATTCATATGATTTTAACTTGACTTTGCAATCAGCATCAAATCAAAGAACTATTTACACATGCTCAAAGTCACTTGCAAGCCCACAGTATCTCTATTGCACAGGATTGCCTGTTTGCTGCAGCCTAATATACAACTCACAGTTCCTCTTTGCTTAGAAACTTTTGACTGTTGCTGAACCCATTATGAATGCTCACAGTCTATGCTCAGAATTTTTGTTTCTTGCCTTTCTGTTTCAACACACAATCCTTCTTTGCAAAACAATCACACTGCTTGCACACAGATTCAGCTGGCCTGAAAATCACACACAGTTTGATGCTCAGTTAGCTGGGTTTTACTCACTGAAATCAGTAGCTGGCTTTCTCTGGTGGCAATTTTTGGCCTGGTGCCAATCCTGGAAGGCCTCTGCGGTGAAACAGGCTGGAAGGTCCTGCTGATCTTAGCCACAAATGCCACATTCACTTTCCAGTCGGTCAGACAATGGGTTGAGCCCGAATTTGCACAGCAAAAGTCTGTTTTCTACAGATTAGAACATTTACACGCCCTTCGATGGTCGATCCTGGTCTGACCAGCTCGCATGCCACTCTCTCTTTTCTCTCTCCTCAAACACTCGGCTGCACACAGAAGCTGGCTAGGGGCCGGGACTGATTGCAGTCGCACCAATCACTCAGTGCCATGCAAATGAGCCTCTTTCTCTCTTTGCTCGCTCTTCCTTCATGGCGATCATCGAGCAGGAGAAAATTTAAACTGCAAACTGTAACTTTTTTTCTCAGCTGCAATTTCAGTGGTGGAAGCGCCATTTTGACCATTTTCTCCACAGATTCTGGCAATTTCTCTAGCGACTACCCCAATTTCCACACAAAGCACATGAAACTTCCAGGGCACATTCATCAGTCTGTTTCCTAAAGTCCACACTATGTTTGGCATTTGAAAATTGCAACTTAAAAAGTTCTGTAAACATTTTGGATGCAGAGACAAGAAGATACACTTCCAGGCTTTACTATCCATTGCAAGTTGACAAAACACACAGCAGCACTCTGTTCTTTCTGTACCAGCAGGCATGACACTTGGCCAGCTGGTTCTGCTTGCCCTATGATTTTTGTAAAATAAAAATGTAGTGTGATTGTCTGTCATGAGAAGTCCTGTGCTCCTGGGATGCCCCCCCCCCCAGGTATCACTTCAAAGGACAGGATATGTTAAACAGCAGATCTCTGTAAGGTGATTAACTTCCCAGTTTGCTTTGATGCCAAAAAGAACGAAAATATCCATTTTATGACATTTCAGAGGAAGCACAGTTAATTTCACTTGGTGTTACAAAGCATATTACACCTCAGTGAGATCTGGCAGAGTTAGTCATAAAATATCCCTTTGATGTCTTTGAAGAAGAAGGCTCATAGATCAAAGAAGGAACTGGACAATTACAGACTTAATTAAGAGTGTCATAATTTTGGAAATGAGTTTTGCTGAACTCACAGTATTTAAAATACTTCCTGAGGAATGGGACATCCTGTGTGTATTAATTTTTATATTTCACAGGGAGGAGATAGGTGACCTCATGGAAGGGGCAGGTTTAGAGACACTTTAAACTTGTATTCTGTGTTTCTCAACTGACGCATTCCTGTTGGACTCTGAAAAAACATCTACTTGAAGCACTGTTAGAAGATATACATTAGATAGACAAGTCTAGTTGTATGGAGGTAGGAATTTGTTTGCACTTTTTTTGACCTTGTTCTTTTAAGTGATTGTATACATTGTGATATATTGTTCTGTGGTTACATTTTACATATTTTATTCATTTTAAGTAAAACCTCTCATTTTAAAGAGACTCACTGTGTCTTCCAATTCCTTCCTTTTTGCCTGTGATGCCTGGATGGTTAGGATTTTGATAGCACTGTTCATAAGCTTAATGATATACCAAACTGGGAAAAGGTAAGACTTTATCTAAGGTCTTTCATAGAGTTTTTAAGGGTTCATTTTGTATACCTGGTTAGGTGCCCTTGGCGAAAGATATCTGGCACTTCCCCAAAGAGCAGAATTATCTGAGCCTGTACATTTGTGTATACTAGCAGAAGGTTTTCAGTTTGAATCGCTTCAGAACTTGAGACCAAAGGTGATTCAGACCCACAAAACAGACAGGAGGGTTACCCTGTTCTGTTATCCTGTTCACAATACTATGCTCGGAGGTTGGCACTGTGGGAGCAGAGGGCCTGACCTGCTGAGTAGGGTTGTGACAGCAGGCACACAAGCAGCACATTCGGATGGCACTCTCCTGGACAAAATCCTTTTGTGCAAAGCTTCCTTTACTGTTTTGGGCTACCATGCTACCAGATGGACAAACACTAGTCATACCCTCAACAAAAATGCTGTAGTTCTCACCTCAAATTAAACAACATCCCGGTCGAGCCCCCATTTTTTTGCAACTACCCTCCACTACTTTACACAGTAAGCTACCCCTTGGTACCCTTGACTTGGCACCCAAACTACTTCAGACACTTTTTGGTACCATCCCTAGCTTTGGGAATGTATACCAGGCTTGTTATTTCTAGAGGTCAGAAAGGGGTGAGGTGTACATAAGCAAATACTACAAATGTGACCAAAATACCCAGGTCCTGAGGAGAAAATGTTTGCTTAGGGCGATGCTATGTCTGTACTTTTAAAGAGGTACACAGTAATTCCACACAGGAAGAAGTAATATGAATGTCCAAACCAGGTTGGGTTCTAGAGTATGGTTTTATTCCAAAGATGGTACACTAAAGCAAAGGTGGACCCCCAAGGGTTTACACTTCATGGCACAAGGCAACGGCAGAACAACAAAAGTCTGTAGTGAACAGAAACTCTACACATCCCATTTATCATAGGACCTTGAACTCTCTTCAGTGGCAATGGCCTCAGCTGAAACACACATTTCTTCTAGTGGCACTGGCCACAACGGAGCACACAATTTTTTCCACTGGCACTGGCCACAACTTAGAACATTTCCCATATGGCATAGGATTAAAACTTCTAGCAATGTGGCAACTGGCCACAATGGAGCACATTGGTGCTCAAATTAGAACAAACCCACACCTGGGGGTAAACTTTCTCTTCAGGCATTGGCCACCATATCCTGAATAAGCAGGCACCCTTATAGAACCTGTAGTGCTGAACTGGTCACTCCAGATGGGGGGGGGGTTGCCCACCTTTTGTTTCCATGTCCATACCCAGCCATTCTTTCAGAGTTACACCTCAAACTTTTAGTAAAACAGTAGAACTATACATCTTGGAATGACTTTCACATTCTGCATTTGAAATACACTACTTCTGAGTGTAAACTAAAGTTCTGAACAATGTGCCAAGGCTCACTGGGGACTCCACGATTGTCAGCCAACTTACAATCCAGATGAGAGAACAGTCACAAACTATAACAGAACTTGGTGTGTATTTCCCTTTATCAGAGTACACCCCAAAAGAAAATGGGTACAGTCTTCCTGGGATACCCAAAGTCAGATTACTCACGGTTGTAAAAACAAACAGGCAGCTTCAATGTCCTGGATCAAAGTCAGGGGATTGCCCCTCGAATCCATTCTGCAGTCCTTCTCATCTCACAGGGGATGAGAAAAATCAGGAACTCCTGCTAGATGGTTTCCATCACTTCTGCTGGCAGGCAGGTGGTTCTCAACACTAGGGTGAGAAAAATAGGCTCTCTTCAGACAGCCCACACTCCTCCAACTGCTCACTCTGGCTACTGGCACAGAACTCACTGAAAATTCTAAAGCTCTCCACTCACAGCTAGCTACCATGGCTTATGCTGCTGCAAGAGTTCTAAATGACATCACCTCTCTCCTCTCAGCTGAGACCAAGTAAACAGAGAGGGAGCAGGTGAAAATCCATTTAACTAGTTATTCATGGATCTATGATGCCAGTTCGACAACACTTTTGTCAACTGGCATCACAGCAACAGGATTTATGTCGACCGCAAGTTGCGTTCAACATAAATCCCGTATGTTCCTGGTCCTGTTTCTATCGGGAGCTTTGCCCCAAACCCCCATGGAGGTCTCGCCCCTGCACCCCCATACTTTAGATTATCAACTCCAGTCAGAGTTGATTCAGGAAGTGGGTGCAGGACCGGGAGACAGTGTGCCCCTGTCTCAGGCACACCAACACAGCGACCTGTCGGCCAAGTGTTGATTTTGCCGACAGAGAGGTATGTCGCTGTGTTGGTGTCACCATTGGGTTGGCATGCCGTTATTCACCAGCTGCCTTCCCTACCTAACACTGACACTGATGGGATTCTAGTAACCCCAGGGGACCAGGGAGTTACATAGAACAACAAGCACAAGGATGTCTAGGTTCCAAAAAGAAATCCAAGTTAGGAGTTCAGTTTTCCATATTTTTAACAGGAACAGATGCAGTTTACTAGAACAAAAGATTACAAGACCTGTCATTTGTATAAACACAAAAATTTGTTCAGATTTCATTACTGCATTTATACAATCTCGGTGAGAGTCATACTTCACAGATAAATGATTTATTTTAGCAATGAAGCATTCTAAATAAAGATATAACAAATAATGTATAGGCACCAGTGTGGAACACATTTTTTTTACATGCCCAAGGTGAGTGATAACACATAAACCTCAAGACTGAGGGTTGAGTGGTTTACTACGTGTCAGGGTTTACTATGTGTCACACCAAGAATGTAAAAAGAAAGACAGTTGAAAACATTGCTTCCCATGCTTTATTTTAGTTTTGTTTGTATTTTATTTGTAATTACATCTACTACTTCAACAGCTTTGTTCATGACTGTGACATCCACACAGAATACAGTGGTTCTGGCAAGTGGTGGGTAAGTCTCAGGGAATGTAGGTGATGGGGTTTGGGTCAATCTGAAAGGGGCTTGTTGAGTCAGATCAGGAGTAGAAACTATTAATAGAAACAAAACGTGAGACACTTTTTCCTAAGTGAACATACCAGTTGATTTGAATTGGTTTTATGTTGGAAACTGAACAGAGTATACTGGTTTGAGGTATTTTCACTTACTGGACAATTCAGGAGTAGAGTAATGGAATCCAGAGTGGTAGCCATTAGAGGAAAAGAGGAAACAGAATGCTAAACAGGCGTGACTTTTAGTAAAACATTCTGGGATTCCTGCATTAGCCTTCTTGTCAGAAGGCTGCACCTGAGGTATCTCGCATGTTAACGTAAGGGTTTCAGAATGTTGACAACCAATCGGATTGCAGCATTTCTAAGACCTTTTCTATGGCTGCAAATCACAGCTATGTTTAACACAACCACAGGCCTTCCCTACCATACTGTCCCTTGATGAGGGGGTGCTGTCGGTGACCCTGAAGGTGAGTCCCATATCTAGGAGAATTTAGATGGAATGTCTCGGTGGGAGCCACACCCTGTGTTTTGTACAGCTTTGGCCTTGTCCCCACCCTGGAGGCATAGCCCACTGGGGTGCAACTGTAAAAGTCTCTGTGCACCCTGCAGTCCTTGCATCAGACAGACTGCCTGTGCCCCTTTGGGGAGAACTTTATTGTTAGCGGCCTCTTATTGGTTGCACCCCTGGGATTCTTCTCACTGCTGTTTTTACTGCTGGCTACGAAAGCCCTTAACATTTTTCTTCATTACTTTGGCTCTGGGAGTAAATGGAGCCACCTTTGTATGTCAAAAAAGAGATCTGATTGCATTCACACTGTATTCCACTACTGTCCCCTCCTCGCATGGCAACTTAAGAAAGGCCTCAACTCTTTTTAACTGTAAATCCCATAACTTTGTCCCCATTTGCATTAGTTGTTACAATCACAGTTATACACTGTACACTTTTTGTACATGCACAGATACAGGGCATGATACTTAGACATAAACTTCATGCAAAACTCCAACATTTTGTTACAGACTAATATACACGCAACGTTAGGTAGTGGTGAGTGTGTAGCCGCAGCTCTGGGTTTGGCCTAGTTTAAGTCAGCAACCATAGCCGTGATTTGCCCCAATCATATTTGGCAACAATCACTTTTACTGTACATGGCTCTTGACCATCTGCCTGCAAGTCCAGTTCTCATTAACAGCATAATTATTTGCAACCTGTTTACAGCCCATATCACTGTTCTCTCCTACACAGACTTTCTGTTAATTGCTTTTACCCATTCCCAGGTGCTTGGAGGTGGTACTGCAGGATTTCCCTTTTTGTTTCCTGTCTCCTCAGTGCTGTGAGTGGATTGAGGACATTGTAGTGAACCCAAACCTGAATGACACATAAGAGACTGATTTGGTGCCTGTTATGGTGGTCAGACGAAAGGGTGTACTCTTTCATAACACACACTTTTGCACTAAATGAGATACATTGTTACCTTGGTCACTGTGCCTCCATGTGGGTTGTAGTGTGTGCCAAATGGTCACAGATAACAGCCGCTTACTCACCTGATACCTGATTCATTTCTTGCCCCTGGGGATTCAGATCATTGGTGCCAACTGAGCTGATCTCCCCACTAGCCAAGGCTCTTTCAGCCATAGGCCCCTGCTAGTTCAAGATTCTCATCCACAACCTCTCCACTGACTTAGATATCTGAGACAGATGGTATGAAAGCCATCAAGAGACCTTGAGGGTGAGTACCCAGCAGGTCTCCACTGTGCCCTTATAATGGACCCCAGACAGGACCCAAGCCTCCACAGACTTGCACTGGAGGAAGCCAGTGCCACCCAAAACCAGGAATCTTGCCACCATTACTGGGCCTACAGGCCACCTCCATCCAGTCACAGAGGGAGAAGTAGTGCTAAACTGGAACTGTTTTGGGCTGGCATCCTGAACTGGAAACCACACTGAAGAACTGCTTTTGGTGGACCGGAGTCCCCATTCATATGTGCCTATCAGGCAGGAAACAGTGCCTGGGAATCCTCCCAGCCAATGGGCAATTGCAGGTGCAGCCCAGCACTTAGACATACAGTCACGAAGCAGAAACACACGGCAGTAAAAGGATGCAAATCATTAACATTTCAGAATCTTGCTCCCAGGGCTAGGATTAACCATTTCCAGGGCTAGGATTAACCATTTAAATGCACTTGATCACAGGCCATCGTCATTTCAGGCCATATGTCATAGCCCCAGTGTAACACCTAAACATTATTTTACATACAATGATGATCGCTCATCCCTAATTTTGAACTTCCTTTGTTTATTGGCTTTGTGTGTAAATCCCAACTTTAATGCAGTTTTTTTACTACAATGGATAAACAGACTTTGTAAGAGCTTCAGAAGAGGGTTACCTGTAGCATAAAGTGAACCCCTGGTCATGATGCATATTCTAAAGAGAAGAAGGAAAGCTATAAGTACAATATTTGGAAATGGCTCCAAAGCAGTGTGATTATGACTGGCCCTCCAGTGCAGTGGTAGCTCTGCCACTCGTGATGTTTGGGAACAAGCCTCAGTCATTGAAGAGACAGTCGGGGAGGTGAGAGGAGCTTCCTAGAGGATGATCTTCACCTCAAGGAGCAAGGGAGTTCAGTCTCTGCTGCATTTACGCCACCTAGGTGACCACAGGTGGTGGTGGTGCGGTTGGAGCCGATGATCAGGGTGAGAGGACGCTGATATGCTCCGTTGCGCAATGCACGCAGTTGCATGTGCATGCATCAGTGGCTCATCTCGACATCCAAGTAGCCAAAAGCAGACCCACTCAATCACTGCAAAAGGACATCCACCACTCACTGCATGCCCCACACTGTTGACCACAGTGCTCTCTCCATGCACAGGAGAATAAAATCCATCGGAGGCCTGGGTCCATCCTCAGTGGCCCTACCCTGGAAGGCAAGCCAGGGTGGAAAAATGGGAAGTGGTACGTTCTGGGGAAGGCCAGTGATGGGGTTGGGTGAGAGGACTAGGATCAATGGTGGGCCATTCAGGAGACACGGGCAAAAAGCATACTAAATTTAAAAAAATAACAATGTGATCATAGGATTAATTAAACAAAAATTAGATTTATTACTTAATGAAGAAAATAATTAATTTGTTTATTTTTTATGGGTTATATAATGACACTTGTTATTGCTTTCTTTCACTCTTTTGTACCAGTTGATAAGTTGCACATTGCAATATTCCAGACTGAACCTGTAAAGACAAAAAACGTGCATTATAAGCATGCTGCAGGCTGTAATTGCTGTTTGTATTTATATGTCAAGAGGAAAACGGTAAATCTCTCATTTATTTTTAGTTTGCAGACATAACTATTATGTAGTGGTAGCAGATGTCATTTTAAACTTATTAAGGCTGTGAAGCAGCTTTGTTTGAATGTTTTGTTTTCATCAGGTATCTAAAACAGGAACACATCTTATAGGAAAACATCTGTGACTTAATGAAAGCCTTACTTGTAATTATGAGTTTATTGCTAGCTGGGCTGAGCTGTGCTCGCTCTATAAATAAAACTGAAATTAAGTCTTTGCCTTCAGTTAACCGCTTTTCCTGTAAGAAAATGCCATATAAACCACACAGTGGTACAAGAATTTAGTGCAGAACATTGACTATGTGTTCTGTGTGATATAATTAATCTGTTCTTATCAAAAACATTGCTTGCGGGCCAGGCAGCTGATTGAGTTCCTGGAACTAGTTTAAAGGGCTATCCTCAACAAAGGGAATGAGTTGTAATACGACTTTAGTTGTAATTAAATTACTGAATGCTTATGGGAAACTTCATTTCTTGCTACATATCTTAATGCTGATGCACTTTATATTTGTTGTACCAACAAAAAAAGTTTATTGCAGTATTTCCAGAGGTATACTAGAACCTCAAAACACTTACAAAATAAAAACAGTATTGCTTTGCTCTCATGAGACAAAAAAATGCATTGCATATCTGCATGAGTCATAGTGTCAGATTCTGAAAGAGAAAATTGGGATTTTCATAATTTTCACAAGAGATATTTGAAATGTCTGTCTACTGAAGTTGTATAGGAATGTTACATGTCACTCATATAGACACTTTTTATATGCTTCATTTTTTCCTCAGTTGTTTCCCCCCGAATCTATCTTTAACCTTGCAGTTCCTCCAGGTACGCCTTTGTGCAGTTCTGACACCTCCATCTGCTCCAAGTACTCTATAGTCATCCTTCTGACCTTTAACTATGACCAGCTGCAGTTAATCACCACTGTGATAGGCCCCCTCTGGGCGAGAGAGGACCTAGATGTAGGCTGAGGTCGGTCAGAGAGAACAACTCTGAGGCATGCAGTTTTGCAGTGAAAGCACGGTATGGCAATCCATTGCCATTAGGAGATGTCAGGAGGAGGGTTCCGTGCAGCATCCCCCTCTCCTCAGCCACCAGTGGCAGCCATGTAGCAGTAGAGGACTCTGACCCTACCTGGAAGCAGTGTGTGTTCATGCAGACTGCATTTGCAGGCTCAACCAGGGAGTTCAGGCTCATAACTCAAACCCAGAGCTAAGGATGAACTGATGCCAAAGTTGTATTGGATGAATGTGCCAAAATCTGGTGTTTTTGACACTGACTAAGCCGGTTCAAAACAAATCACTTTCTCTTTGGCATTTTACTTTTTTATCCACAGTTGCTGCACCCCACCACAACCTTCACGCCTGACAGCTGTCAAGTGCCACATGACACATTTGACCCCCCACTCCTTATCAACCTGTACTCACCTGGCCTCCATGTAGCCTTGAAATGCCTCCCCAGGTGGGGTCGGGGTGAGGGGGATGTACACCCATTAGTGGTTAGCAATCAAGCGGTTGTACGGCAAAGACACTGGGCCCAGATATACAGGGATCTGTCATCCTCAAGCATCTGGGCCTTTTTCTTTTACTTTTTTTTTTAAGTTCCTCCCCTGTCAGCTTGAGATTCCATGTGTGAGCATGCACCTGAAGCATGCAGCTGCCTGGCATTGGCTAGCATCTCCCCACCCTAAAGGCATGCTGACCAGCAACACCACCCATGTGCATCCAAGTAGTGTTTCTGGTATGGCTTCTGACAGCCTCCCTCTCTGGAAAGGGAGAGAGTCTTCCAGGATGCCAGATCTCTCTTCCTGGCCAGCACCTACTGCTGACCCAGGCTCAAACCCAGGTCTCTGGCATTGGGAGGTGTAGCCTGTTTACTGCATCAATGAGCTGGCTTTCTCTGTGGCATTTTGCTGACATGACAGCACTTTTACAAGGAGCATATACTGGGCATGTTCAAGTTGTTGGCATCCACGTGACCTGCAGCCAGGCCTGGGTTAAGAATAGTGGGGACCTTCAGCCAGTCCATTGGAGCAGAGGCAGCATTTCTGATTACTATTCTGGTGACTCAGGTTCAAAAACAAGTCTGGATCATCGAGGCTCGTCGGCGAGGAGGAACGAGCTTCCCAGGGGACGCTCTTCTCCTCTGCGGATGGAGGGTCCTTAGCCCTGCTGCTCTATTGACATCTGGGTGACCACAGGTGGCAGTGCAGCAGAGGCAGTTGGGCAGGAAGGGGATGATGTCCAGGGATGGGCGCTGTACACGCTCTGCATAGGTATGTGCATTAGTCCCCCATGTGTGCCAGCATCATCAGTGGATGGGGGGAAGAAAATGGAAAAACAAAAGGCCCTGGTTCCAGCTCCCCAGAGGCCCTGGTAAATCCAGGCTGGTCCTGCTGCCTCAGGTCCACAGCCTGACACATTTGTCTAATGGGGTGTATCCCCCTTCACCCCATACCCCATCTTGGGGGGGCAAATTAATGCTCCATGCAGGCACAGTACAGACAAGAGAAGTGGGTGGGGACCGGGGGAATGCTCTGGGTATCTAAGGGCTGGAGTTCAAGAAAATGGGGGAAGAAACAAAGAGTTGGAAAAAAAAGAATATTGGGGTTCTTGTGCCATTAAAGTTTGAGGGGTCCACTTGGCATATGTAAAAAGGCTGGGGGTGTGGCTTAGAAAATATTTTCAAACTGACCTTTGTATGAAATGATGTCCAACACCAACAAATTGAGTTAATACATTAGATGTGAGTTGCATGGGTGGGGGACATATCTTTCAACTGTCCAACACTGTAAGGTGTGTCTCTCTTTTAACCCTTCAGAACTGCCTTGTCCCACAGTCATCCCACATGGCCTCTCTTGTCTTAGGCTCCTTTTGGACTCATAGGCTACTCTTCCTTCATGTCGTTATCTATACACACTGGCCCCAGCCAGCCCTGATACTACCAACTGAGTGCTCACCACTAGTGCAGCTAGATGCCCAACCTGGACACCCACACCATAGACTAAACCTACTCTCCTCCTGATGAGTGTGACCACCATTGGCATGATCTGCAACTGCCGTAGCCAACTAACTCTCTCAGCCCACCTGCAGCAGCCTTACTCAGTCCATCTTCGATGACCCAACCCCACTGCTGTCATTTGTACTCATCTACCAAGAATACCAAATAAAATTCATGGCTGAAAAAACTTTATTGATAGAGGGCACCCTGTTTTGTAGCCGTGCCTTCTAAGTGGTAAATTCTGCAGATGTTGCAACCCCTGGTGCTCCCATTTCCATCATGGTACTGTTCTGCTTCTAGCAATTGTCACTCACAGGCACTGAAAACAGGTTGGGACATAAAGGGGAAGTGATGTCTGAACTGGAACTGCAACTGCAATGGTAGCCTCCAGATGGTAAGAGAGGAGAAATATACCTTAGCCAGCAGTTGTCACTTTTGTGGATAGCCTTCGAGTATTAGTTTTTGGCTACAGTCACCTGGTCTGCACTCATTCTCTCACTCTCCCCAAAGGCAGCAGCTGCAGTGACACACTGGTTGCGGGCGTCATTGATCAGTCAGATTAGAAAGCAAAACAAGTTGTCGGAGACTGAAACCATGTGGTCCATATACTTAAATGAAAGTTGGACTCTGCATTACCCTCACACTCCCTAACCTGCTCCTCTGAATCTGGCTCATACGTTACCGCCTGGACATCATCATAAGTTTAACAGTCATTATCTGTTACTGCAACTGACCCCACCCTTTGCAGTCCTCAGATACTGTATGCTAAATGCTGCTATGCTTAATGCTGATCTAAATTCTTCCATCCTTAGCTTATTAATTAAAGCTACCCCCATTATAAGCTGCAGCATAAACTAGAAAAATGCAATAGAAACCACAGCTTCTAAATGGTGAAATAGAGTAATTAGGAAAGTTAATGTTATAGAGGTGACCGACAAAGTCCCACCTCCCCCCAAAAAAACATGGTTTACAACCCAGGTGATCATATGTCTAGAAGGCTGACAGCCAGTAGCCTGCAGCATCCAACTTTGCCATCATCTGTATGCAGGTGAGTGGTTGATTTTAAGTGCAGACTGTGGTATGGGACCCATACAGATACTTATGGAATTGGTTGACAGTTGTCCATTTGAGGGCTGAAAACTCCAGCTTGTGTAAAATTTGTGATATTCATGCTCCTGTGATTAGACACAAAATGAAACATATAAAATCACCTTGGATAAATGAAAAGTTATTGAAACAAAGTAGGATAAAGAATAGATTATGGAAAAAGGTGATCAAATCCAAAACAGAAGCTGATTGGGTACTGTTTAAGAATAAAAGGAATCAATGTAAAAAAATGATCAGAGCTGTGAAATTCCGGTATTATAGAAATAAAATCGACTGTAACATGGAACCTAAAAAGTTTTGGAGTAATATAAATAAATTAACAAACCCTGGGGGACATAAATCTCAATCTAATTTGCAACTTAAAGAAGGATCTACCCTAATAAACAATTTGGGGGTTATTTTCAATTTGTTAAATGACTTCTTTGTGGATCTGCCCCAATGTGACATTCCTACTGTTTTAAACACTCAGGATAGTCCAGCTATGTCTATTTGTTCCTTAAGGAAGCACTCTCCTTTTAGATTTAAATTTCTAACAATCTCAGAGGTTAAGAGAACTTTATTAATTATTAATATACACAAGGCAGCTGGCGTAGATGGCCTCGAGGGCAGATTTTTAAGGATTGCGGCCCCCTTCATTGCCCCTGTAGTATCACACATTCTGAATTGGAGCCTTCAGTTGGATCACTTCCCATCCTCTTGGAAAAAGAGTAAAATTAGACCAATTTGTAAGGGAGGTGACCCAACCGAGGTCAACAATTACAGACCAATAGCCTTGCTTTCTGTTATGTCAAAATGTTTCGAGAAAATGGTCCATTCACAAATGACTGATCACTTAAATAAGTATGAATTGTTAAATCCTTATCAGTCTGGTTGTAGAAAAGGTTTCTCAACTTCTACTGCCCTACTGGAGTTCAGTGACTTATTAAATGTGTCACTGAACTCCAGTCAAGAAACAGCTGTGATCTATGTGGATCTTTCGAAGGCTTTTGACCTGGTGAACCACCCCCTATTGATCTCTAGACTGCAGGATATGGGATTTGTGGATTATCCTCTAGTTTGGTTAAAATCTTATTTGGCAGGACGTACCCAAAGTGTGGACATAAATGGGGTAACATCTAGGACCCGTAAAGTTATTAGAGGCGTTCCTCAGGGGTCCATATTAGGACCCCTATTGTTTTTGATTTTTAATAGCAATTTACCATATGTGGCAAAGCATACTGTCGTAAGGCTGTATGCTGACAACACCGCCATTGTAGGCTCTGGTAAAAACATGGAGGAACTTCAGTTAAAGCTGCAGACCAATTTTTCAAATATTGAGGGGAGGTTCACCAGGTCAAAGTTACTTATGAATGTTAAAAAACTAGAATAATGTATTTTTCTTTTAAAATGAACCGGGGCAGACTTGAGATTCTAACTAAAGATGCTACTATTCTTGAACAGGTAGACAACTATTGTTATTTAGGGGTCACTTTTGACACCAATCTGACCTTTGCACCACATATACAGTAACTAACACAATAGTGAAAGTAAATAAGAAATTAGGAATGTTAAAAAGAGCAACAGAGTTTTTGAATTGGTCTAGCAGAAAAAGGATTGCAGAACAATTAATTGTTCCCACCTTAACTTATGGTCAGTTAATTTATAGAACTGCAAATAAATCTTTATTGGTACGCTTGGATAAAATTCAGTTTAGGATTGCCAGATATGTGCAGAAATGCAGTTTTTATACACATCATTGTTGTTTATTAAGGAGGCTGGAATGGCAAAGTCTGGAAACAAATCATAACAGAACTTGACGGTTATTATTGCACAAATTAAGATAATCTGGTCATCCAATTTCCAGTCATCTATTCTTAAAAAAGGAATCTCTGAGAGAGTCCTTAATAGATCAGTACATTTAAATAAAATTCTGTCAACTAGATGCAAAAATAGGTTTGGGGATAGAAGCCTCTCTACAAGGGCAGCTGCTGTCTAGAATTCTTAGCCCTCAAGTCTTCGTGCAGTATTTGATTTTTCTAGATTTGTACAAGTTATTAATAATTCATTGATTGATGTATGTAACTGTTAGGTATGTATTTATAATTTTGTCTTTGTGATTGCTTGTAAGTGTTATTTATATTTTGTACAATAACTTTTATGATTTGTAATTCACAGGACTGTCTTGCAAATAGGACTAGTTTTGTCCTAATGACTTGTTTCCTATATAAAAATAAAGCTTTTACATTTTACATTTACATTACTGGCATCTGTGCACAATATGGTCACTGGTCAACTGTCTGATTATTTCTTCAAATGCTTCATCACAGACTTGAGTCCATCTGTGGCCAAACAGGTCATAAACTCGGTAAGAGACATACTCAGGCATGGACTGTGGCCACCCCTTGCATTTCTGGTTGGTAGAATGATACCCATGGGTCAGATGTTGAAGAGGCTTGACAATATTGGTGAAGCTCTTGATGAACTTGCGGTAACAGCCAAAAAATCCAAAGAAACTATACAGTGCGCTCAGCTGAGTGTGTTTAGGCATGGTCGTGACTGACTAGACATAGTCTGGACTGGCACAGATGCCTTCTTGGGGCGTGATGTGGCCAACGTACTTGACCGAGCTTCTGAAGAACTAGCATTTGTTGACTGACAATTTGTGGCCATACTCTTCCAACCTATGAAGCACTTTAAACAGCTGGGCTTCATGTTCTTCCAGGGTCTTCCCAAATACTATAATATAGTCCAAGTATACAAGGCATTCCAGCAGGTTCATGTCACCCACTACTCTTTCCATTAGCCATCAAAATATGACTTGGCACCCCTGAGTTTCCTAGTGGAATTCAGATGAACGTTTAGAACCTAAAGGGGTAGATAAATGCAGCCTTTCTCAGTCTTGGTCGGCCATGGAAATCTGATAATAGACTGATCTCAAGTCCATCACACTGAACCACAGACTTCTGTTCAGGCAATCTAATGCATCTTGGACTTGTGGCATAGTATATTGATCAGGCACAGTTCTTTTATTAAGAGTCCTGTAGTCCACACACATTCTTATAGCCCTGCTTCTGTTCCTGACAACAGCAGTTGGCAGTGCATAGGGACTTTGAGATTCTTGGATGATGCCTGTGGACAGTATCTCCTACAGGTGCTTCATGACATCATTAATATGAACTGGTACAAGCCAACTTGACCTCTCTCAAGGATGGTCTCTCATCAGTGACCCGCATGTGGTGCTGCACACCCTTAGTGCACTTGACATCCCATCCCTTCAAGGAAAATACCTTTTTCCATTGTACCAGCTTCTTGCTGATTCTGTTCTGCCACTCTGAGGGCAAGGAGGGGTCTCAGTGAGGGATCCAATTTTGCTGGATCAGGGTTATCTCTCTTCTGTGGCTGCACCATCAAATCCTTACAATAGATGCTGGTGAGGGTCCTTCCTCTTTGCATAGTCACTGGTCAGTGTTTTATGTTTGTCACATGTACCGTTATGTGTCAGACATGTGCATGAGCTTTAGCTAGCAAGATGCTAGATTTGACTATGAGTCCCTCTGGCAAATGAGCTTCCTCTGGGCCATCCAACATTAGCGGGTGATTGTGGCAGGATCTCTTGATGTGCACTAATGTGCTGTCATGTAATGTTACTAAAACAATTCTTATTTCCTATCTGTGCTGAGCAGGTCTGCTGTTTTTGAAGCGGATACTAATTTAGCTGAAGGCCATCCAGTGTCCTATTCCTCTCAGTCCAGATCCATGTGGTATCACTGCTGCACAACCAAGGAACCAAACCATGGGAATTTGAAATACTCTAGCTGCTGCCTCTGATGTTCCATACCCCTGTTCCTACTCCTCTGACCACGTGGTGTTGCTGCGACCAAGAACCAAAGCAGGAAAATGTCTTTGCATAGGATTGTCTCCACAGTAAATTGTTTGCATAATTATTTGTAGAACAGTTCTCCTCCTCTGTTTGCTGTGCTCCCTGCAATGACAGATATGTGGGGCTCCATTTTTGCACTGCTGGACAGCAACCCCACAAAAATGCATTAGTTATCTGTATACATGTATATGATGGCTCAAACAATGTGAAGTTTAACCTATTGGACTTTGTAATAATGTTTGCCTGTCAGTCATGACTTATGCAGCACAAGTAGCAGAATGTGACGTTCTCGTCTGCACATGAAGTGAATCCAACAAATCATAGTAAAGCAATCATCTATGCAGTCCTAAATGCCAATAGGTAAAAACCATTTTGTGCCAGTAGCACATTACTGCCCATTGCAAATAATCCCCCTAGGGCACCAATAAAAATGCTACATGTGCCACTGCTGGTCCCTGCCTCTCTCATCTACTTCTGTATCATGAAAGTTGTGCAACTGTTCATGCAGTGCACTTTCAATTTCCTTCCAAAATCCATCCTGTAGGTCCCCAGCATTCCAGTCATGTCCATCTGTACTGCACCACCAAGGTTCCTCCACCCCCTCCCACAAGGGACCCTCTGACTCAGTCACTCCAGTCAGACCTGTCATCACATTACCCCTGCTGTCAAAATCAGTGTCCCTTCAGGCAGGTCATGTTCTGTACCTGATCCACTAGTACTGTAAAGTTTGAAAGAATGATTGTAAAAGGAAACTGAAGGTGAATAAAACAAAAACAGTCAGAAAATATGTTCACTGAACTTTTGTCAACCTTCACACCCAGTAAAGAGACCCATGAGAAGAAAGTATTGTGTAAACAGGGAAATGTTTATGGTAAGAAAACAAGTTATAACACCAGAAAGAACTATAAAAAAACAGAAAACAAAACTTTTTACATAACAAACAACAACAACAGAATTATATACACTTATATAGGGTACAGCAAGAGCTCCAGACCAGCACTCACTGGTGGCCAGCAGCTGGCCTCTGCTATGGCCTCTCCCTGCCTGAAGGATTTTTAAGAAACGCAAAATGTGGTGCTGGTTGGCTACAGTTCTGGCCAGGCCAGCCTGCAGTACCACCATCTTTTTTTTCTATTTGGTAATCTCCATGTGGATGGCGCAGATGTCCTTCTACTGGATGGTTTTTGGTGGAGTGTCATTCTGGGCACTTGGTGCTGCAAGTGGTACTGGCCCTGGCACTGTGTCCTTGTCAGTGGGCCTGGCACTTAGGAGTTGGAGGGGCCAGGCCTACTGGTGTTTCTCCCTTGCTGCAGACTTCTTCAGCTTCTGCTGACTCTTTTCCAAATGGTTATTTGCTCATCTGCTGGTCTTGCTCTTGTTCTCCTGTGGCACTGATGGCAGTGTGTCAGTGTTGTCTGTAGTACAGAAAGGAAATATGCAGTTTGAACAGAATGAACTGTGAAAGTGTAAAATTAATGAAATCATCAGTAATTGTAGTATAGTATTCTGTCTGGTTTAACATTACTGTACCCTGACCATCTACTGATGGTTTATAGCCTCGGCCCTTGCCTAGTCTCTTTGGTCCCTGCTGTACGTGTGCCACCCCCACCCCATCCCACAGAGGATGGGAAGTATGAAGCTCATGAATATGTGAAAGCTGAGGTGTAAGCAATGTTTCAGCACCCACATGTTCCGATAGACTGTCCCCTCATCGGCACCTCAACAACTGTCTCTCTAAGGTGTACCATCCATTGAAAGGACCCTCCCCATTTACATTCATGTAACTTGTTTTTTTGTCAACCCCTCCACCTGTGTAGTTCCAAACATTTTATTACCATGTTTATCCCTTTCTGTAATGGGAATTTGTCTGTCAAGTGCATGTTGACCACACATCATGAACTCTTCTTTCTAGCCTGGGGTGACTGCATGTTCAGTGGACCAACCCGAGCCTCATACGATGTAAGTGGTTGAGTGGACCCACTACTCAGGATAACAAACAGTGTACGCTGCAACATGTATAGTGTGTATATGCCTGTCCTCTAAAGGACCCCATAACTGGACATTGGACACAGTGTTGTACTCAGGATGACATGTGCTGGTGTCTGCCAGAGGCTGTGGCATGTGTTTGACATAGGAAAGGAAACAGCAGCAGGCACTAGGCATGGGCAGCTTCAAGGGGAAACAAACAATGCACTATTGATAATAGTACGACAAAACACTGATGATGAAGATGAATTTATCAACAAGTTATCAGATCAAACATTTTATCAGACCACATGACTGACTCTAAATGACAATAAAATGTTAGGGGGTTTACAAGTGGTTACAGCAATTCAGCTGTGATTGTGCTCGGTACATCCAGCAGTCCTGAGTTTGATTCTCACAGCTTCCACTTGCAAACTGTGTGCCCTTGAGCAAGATTCTCAACCTTCCTGTGCTCCCAGATCGCACTTGTAAATTAGCGTAGTGCACAGTGGCCCTCTTACTTACCTGGTTGCCTAACACAGAAATACATAATTAAATACTGGTACAAATATGATTTCCTATAATTTTTAAAGTCTTGTCTGATCTCGCCCAGAGGTGGCAATTCTAGCCCCCTTACCCTGACTGCAACTTCTGCTGACTAGTTCTCGATATCTACCTGATGGCCTGGGATGGCCCTTCTATCGCATTGTCTCAGTTTGACCACTGTGCCGTAACACTGCAGGCCATAATCAGCCCACACCCCCCCTCAACCCACTAGCCATTCACTGTCCAAATTCTGCAGATGAAACACACTCCACTAACAGTTGGTGAGACCCCATCTGGAGGACTGCGTACAGTTCTAGAGAGCCCATCTCTGCAAGGACATAGACAGGATGGAGGCAGTCTAGAAGTGGGCAACTAAAATGGTGCATGGTCTGCACCAGAAGCCATACGAAGAGAGACTGAAGTATACCCTCATAGAAACATAGAAGCTGATGGCAGATAAGGACCGCAAGGCCTATCCAGTCTGCCCATTATTTCTACCTTATGAATGTGCCGTAGTTCTTTCCTCTGTCAATGGCCTATCTAGTCATACTCATGTATATTGCTCCCTTATGCCTATCCTATGCCTGTTTGAAGTTCTGCGCTGTATTCATATCCATCCCTTCCAGAGGTAGGCTGTTCCATGCATCCACCACCCTTTCTGTGAAAAAGAACTTCCTCACATCACCCCTTAATTGGCCTCCCTCTAATCTCATACTGCGTCCTCTTGTCCTGCTATTTTTCTTATATTGAAACATATTAGACTCTTTCACCTTGTTGATGCCCTTAAGATATTTGAATGTTTCGATCATATCACCTCTCTCCCTTCCTTGAGGAAACGATGGAGAGGGAGGACATGATAGAAACTTTCAAGTACCTCAAGGGAATCAACAAAGTCCAAGAGGGTAGCATCTTTCAGAAAAAGAGATGTGCAACAACAAGGGGACACAATTTGAAGATGGGGGGGCTCAGGAGCAACGTGAGGAAGTATTTTTTCATGGATAGGGTGGTGGATGCATGGAATGGCCCTCCTAAGGAGGTTGTGGGGTCAAAAACAGTGGGGGAATTCAAAAAGGCATGGGACAGACAAAAGATAATTCTGGTGGGGGTAGGAGGAAATAGGCTGTTGGTTAACTAGGATCTGCAGCTTATCCAATAGGTAGGGAAGTGGGCAGACTGGGTGGGCCAATCGGTCCTTATCTGCTGTCAAAGTCTATGTTTCTATACAGACATATGAATGTACGAAATTACCAGCAGGTAAAGGCCTTATGTTCTATCAAGTCTGCTTGATTGTGCAGCTAGCAGCCCTTATACTGCGGCTTCCCCTCCCCTGCCCCCTCTACGATATGTAAATGGAATTCCTAAACTGAGGATGACAACATTACATGCATTACTGTATATCAGGGTAAATGTTAATTTTTCTAAATTATTTATGACAGTCCATGTTGGAATTACAGGGGGGTTGCCAGGGCTTAGCCCCACCTAGCTCTGCAGTAAGCCCTGGTAGCTCAAGCTCATGCATCACTGTCATTCAGTCTTGTGTTATCACGGGAAGAGGAACTGTATTTAGCAGTTGTGCCTTTATGGGCAACCCCAGCTTACAGTCACAATTAAGCTCATAAAGTGTAATTCCAACACTGACTAATGAAGATCACTTTGATGGATTAAGTTAGTATATTCACTGGTTTTGCTGTCCTCTAGAAATATAGAAACATAGAGACATAGAATTTGATGGCAGATAAGGACATCTTGGACCACCTAGTCTGCCCATTTTCCCTACCTACTGTAACATCACAGACCATACTAGATCTCTGGCTTTACCCTTTTCCCTACCACTTAGGTTAATTTATGCCTATCCCATGCATTCTTGAACCCCATTACCATTTTCGCCTCCACCATCTCCTCTGGGAGGCTGTTCCAGGCATCCACCACTCTTTCTGTGGAGAAGTGCTTCCTCACATCTCCCCTAAGTCTACCCTCTCCAGTTTCATAGCATGACCCCTTGTTCTTGAGCATCCTTTTTTCTGAAAAATGCTACCCTCTTGAACCTTATTTATACCTGAGGTATTTGAAAGTCTCTATGATACCCCCCTCCTCTTTCCTCCAGAGTGTACATATTGAGGTCCTTTAGTCTCTTCTCATAGGGTTTGTGATGTAGACCCTGCATCATTTTATTTGATCTCCTCTGGATCGTCTCTACTCAGTCTATGTCCTTCCAGAGATGTGATTTCCAGAATCCGACACAGTACTCTAGGTGAGGTCTCACCAGTGGTCTATACAGCGGTAACACAACCTCTCTCTTTCTGCTGGTGATACCCCTCCTTTTGCACCCTAGCATCCCACTAGCTCTCCCCACTGCCTTGTCACACTGCCTGGCTACCTTTAGTTCATGAGACTTGATTACTGCCAGGTCTCGTTCCTGTTTGGTGGTCATTAATACCACTTCCTTTTGGCTCCAAAGGATCCTCCAGACTCTTCCTCTGTCCCTGATCCTGCATGGTGACCGCTCCACACAGCACCTCCAGAACTTGGGGGTCCCTTCTCTGGAGGTCATTTCACTTGTGTTTAATTGGAGGGATGGTCCTGGAGATGATTCCCTTCCCTGTGTGTCGAGGGTGGCCTTTATAGTGGCCCACAGTTGCTCCCTCTGCTTTAGAAGGAGTCTCTAGCCCATACAGTTCCTCATCATGGGTGGTGACCTCTTTCACCAAAACCACTTCCTCCTTATGGGAGAAGGGGGATGCTAGCTTTTCTCCATGTGCTCATGGAGGAAGTGGAGGCCGGCTGCTCTGGGTTCTGCTGGACTAGCACCACTCCATGGCCCTCTGGCTGCATGCTGCTACTCCTCTACCTCCTCCTTCTTCTGTCTCCTGCCCTCAGGATGCAGTGCTGTTGATGCTGTTGCTGCAGAGTCGGACATTTTTAATCAAAGAAATCAATGAACAGAAAAAAACCCAACTGAAAAGTAGATTTCCTGAGCAGTCTCTAGACTCCCTGACTGACACTGGTGGTCTCTCTAATTTCAGAAAAATTTCTGAAGTACTATCTTTGTCTTGTCTATCTCTCTGTCACACACTCTCTGTTACACACACTTTCTCTCTCTTAAAGACGCAGAACTACAAATATGTGCGATTTCCATGTGCTGCTATGCAGATTTTTTCTAATGCAGTTTACAGAAAGTTCCACAGTTCACATTGTGATACAGTTTACAAAGTGCAGAATTATTTTACTGCGGAGATGTGTAATATGTGGAGTGCATAAAATGTCACCGACTGTGGGTTTTGGGGAATCATTCCGCTATTTACCATGACATGCAGAATAATCTGTGAAGTGCGCAAAAAAAATCAGGGTACTAAGTGAGGTAGACACGAACACAGAGATGTCACTAGGGAGAAGCACAGGGGTAAATGGAGAAAGTGACAAATGCAGTAAGGACAGGGATGGGGCAAAAAAGGGTAAGGCCATCAAGAAATGGAGGTTAATGAGTACCAACGCCCGTAGTCTGGGCAACAAGCTCCCAGAACTGGTGGCCTTGATGGAAGAGGGATGCCTGGATATCATAGCAGTCACAGAAACATGGTACACAGAGAACCATGACTGGGATGTTAACATACCAGGGTACACAACCTACAGGAGAGACAGGGAGGGCAGGGGGGGAGCTCTTTATGTAAGGGAAGGGATAAAAGCAACTGAACAAAAGAGTAAACAGGGAGGAGAGGAGGCACTGTGGATCATCTTACAGACTGGAAATGGCACCACAATCCACACAGGGGTTGTATACAGACCCCCAGATCAGGGGAAGGGAATGGACAAGGATATGATAGAAGGCAGACTTAGGATGGCAGAGAAAGAGGAGATACTGTTGATGGGGGACCTTAACATGCCAGATGTTAACTGGAGCACCTTTGCTGCAGCCACATCCAAAAGCAGGGCCATTCTTGATACCCTTCAGGTGGCATGCCTCAGACAGCTAGTTTTGGAACCTACTTGTGAGGGAGCAATCTTAGACCTCGTACTCTCAAATGGGGACAGTGAGAGGATCTCAGATCTAGAAATGGGTAGCCATTTGGAAACAAGTGGCCACCAAACAGTGTGGTTCACGATAAACTCAGCTACAGAGTCAAGCCATACAAAAGTGAGGGTTCTGAATTTCAGGAAGGCTGACTTTAGCAAGATGGGAGAGTGCCTTAGAAAAGCACTAGCAAACAGGCTAGAAGGAGGGGTGGAGCAACATTGGGGAAATATCAAACTGCCATCACAGAGGCAACAAGCCTTTGTGTGAAGCAAATAAACAAATCAAAATGAAAGAAAAAGCCAGTATGGTTCTCAAAAGAAGTGTCGGTGAAGGTTATGGAGAAAAAGATAGCATTTAGGAAGTATAAGGAAACACAGAAGGAGCAGGACAGAGAACTATACCAGTTAAGGCAGAAGGACGCAGGAAGGGTAGTCAGAATAGCAAAGGCACAAACTGAGGAAAAGATAGCCAACTCGGTTAAGAAGGGGGATAAAACCTTTTATAGGTATATCAGGGAGCGTAGAAAGACAAAGGGAGGGATAGTGAGGCTGAACAGAATGGATAGTGGTTGGGCAGAGAGCGACAGTGAAAAAGCAGGGATACTGAATGAATACTTCTGTTCAGTATTCACAAAAGAGGAAGTGGGGGAGGTGCCTAATCCAATTAACAGAAGCATTCTGGAGAGGGGGGTCGATCCCAGTCCTTTCACAGAAGAAAGGGTTCCGAAAGAACTCCTAAAACTGAAGGTGGACAAAGCAATAGGGCCAGATGGAATTCACCCCAGAATTCTAAAAGAATTAAGCAGAGAACTAGTGACACCACTGACTACCCTTTTTAACAGATCATGTGAGGATGGTGTGGTACCTGAGGATACCTGAGGACTGGAAGAAGGCTAATGTGATTCCCCTTCACAAATGTGGAACCAAAACACAGGCAGGAAACTACAGACCTGTCAGTTTGACCTCTGTGGTAAGGAAAGTGATGGAATCACTTCTGAAGGAAAGAATTGTTAAGTACCTAGAGGCCAGTGAGGCATAGGACCCAAGGCAGCATGGGTTCACAGCGGGAAAGTCCTGTCAGACGAATATAATTGATTTTTTTGACTGGGTGACCAAAGTAGTAGACCAGGGAGGGGCTGTGGACATGACCTACCTAGACTTTAGCAAGGCATTTGACACAGTCCCACACAAAAGATTAGTAGTCAAATTAACCAGCCTGAGAGTGGGTCCCAGGGTGGTAGCCCGGGTAAAACATTGACTGAACAACAGGACACAGAAGGAAATTGTAAAAGGAGTCCACTCTGAAGAAAGAGGGGTTACTAGTGGGGTACCGCAGGGTTCAGTACTGGGTCCAGTCCTTTTTAATGTCTTTATAAGTAACATTGCAGAGGGACTGGAAGGAAAAGTATGCATCTTTGCAGATGACACAAAGATCTGCAACAGGGTTGATACAAAAGGAGGCATGGAAAGCATGAAAAGGGACTTGGCAAGGTTGGAGGAATGGTCAGAAGAATGGCAGCTTGGATTCAATGCAAAGAAGTGCAAACTAATGCACCTGGGAAACAAAAACCCTGGGGAAGATTACATAATTGGGGGGAGGTAGTAACAACAACAAAAATGGAAAGGGACCTGGGGGTAATCATATCAGATGACCTTAAGGTTGGCAAGCAATGTGAGAAGGCGGTAGGGAGGGCTGGGGGATACTGGGATGTATAGGGAGAGGCATCACCAGCAGAAAACAGGAAGTTGTTATCCTCCTGTACAGACAGTTGGTTAGACCCCATCTGGAGTACTGTGTCCAGTTCTGGAGACCCCATCTCTGCAAGGACATAGACAGGATGGAGGCAGTTCAGAGTAGGGCAACTGAAATGGTGCAGGGTCTGTAAGAGAAGCCATACGAGGAGAAACTAAAGGAGCTTAATATGTATACCCTTGAGGAAGGGGGGGGGGGGACATGATAGAAACATTTAAGTACCTCAGTGGAATCAACAAAGGCCAAGAGGGTAGCGTCTTTCAGAAAAAGAGATGTGCAAGAACAAGGGGATACAATTTGAAGATAGAGTGGGGATTGCTCAGGGGCAATCTGAGGAACTATTGTTTCACAGAAAGGGTGGTGGACGCATGGAACAGCCTTCCTGAGGAGATTGTGGGGTCTAAAACTGGGGGAGAATTCAAGAATGCATGGGACAGACATAAGGCAAGTTTTGTGGGGGGGTAGGAAGAAATAGGCTGTTGGTTAAATAGGATCTGCAACTTATCCTCTAGGTAGAGAAATGGACAGACTAGGTGGGCCAAGCGGTCCTTATCTGTCGTCAAAGTCTATGTTTCTCCGAATTACGCCATAGTGAGTATGTCTGTGGCAGATAAGTACACATTAATCTGCAAATAATTCTGCCTTTGCAGATAAACTGGACAATCTGTTCCGCGGAATTTTTTTTTTTACGAAATTTAATATAGATTCTCAGTATATACCAAAATCCCACAGTTCCAAGTCGGAATTCTGCGAAAGTTGCCAAAATGATTTCTGAACTTTTATGGAAGCAATATTCCAGCTTTTTCACAGAAATGCCGCGGTAGAAGGTTTTTTTGCATCCCTCTAGACAGGTGAGAAGTATTTCTATAACTCTTGGAATTCAACAGAAAGATGCCCAAAACATTATAAGCTGGGATGAGTAATCTTTTTAATTGAAACAAGCATTCGTCTACAAGTCATATTACCTCTGTTTCATGGAGACTTCTCACTGACTTATTTGATATTTTCAATTCATTCAATCTTGCCCTGCAGGGTAGTCCCTTTGCCAGATATCTGTAAGCCCCATTCTTCTCCTGTGCCTTGCAGGGTGTTTCTGGCCCTGGAATGAATTTCAGGGGTTACATGGGAATGGTCTAGTACTATGTCTGGGTCTATATTGAAGTTCCCTTGTAATAGGATGGGGATTATCTGGTCCCCTTGTGAGGAAGAAATCCACATTGTCTAAGTTATGGGCAGATAGGTTTATTAGTAGCACTTTACCCCCAGGGTATCTCATGGATACCATCACCCATCTGCCTTGGGTGTTTGATTTCGTTTTGTCTGTGGACCACTGGAGAACTTTCTTGGTCAAGATCATCATTCCTCTGACTTTGGATTGGGCACAGCTGTGTGATTATGTGGCCCACCCAGACTTTTTGGAGTCTGTGTACCATCCTCCTGGAGCAATAGCACGTCGGTCTTGAGTGCTTGCAGATGGTTTAATACCGTGTTTCTTTCCACCGGGGGATTGAATTCTTTCATGTTCCAGGAGACCAAATTCACCAGGGGGCCTGTCACTCTGCCACGCATGTCTGCCTCTCTCTGAATGGTAGAGGTAGTGGGTGATGTGGAGAACCTTGGCAACCTGATAACCCAATCTGCAGAATTGACAGTAAACAATGCTCTCTTTGTTGGTTGAGGACCCTTAAAAGTTTAAACACTTACTCTTAGGACTATACCAGAAGAGACTCTATAATACATATAAACTGAGAACGTTCTGTAGTTAACACAGCCTGTAACATCACAGTAATAGCACTACCCCAAAAGGGGGGCTACGGATGGGTTATTGCAAGGACTGATAGAAACACAAACTGTTATTAAATTTGAAAACTAGCAGAACTAGACAGGAAATATAAATAGATGCACTCCGAAAAAGGAGCTAATGACCTGTAAATCAGGTAATTTATATACCTACTGGGTGCTCATAAGGGAGTAAAACATTCTCCAATTCTGCCACAGAGACACCTACTATGGTGGTGACTGTGAACCTATGCTAGGCACTGTCATGACTTACCGTGTCATGAAAGCTCAGGTCATCCAGACGTACCTTTCATGCCTACAGTATGTAGGAGAGACCATGTTATCCCTGCTGAGCAGGTGGAAACTGCACTTCGGTGGCCTCTTGGTGCAGGGAGGGAGTATATACTTAGTCTGGCCCTTATGGCTGTCCCCCCCCCATGTGGGAGGGATGGATATTTGTAACGTTAACTCTAAATACTGAACCAGTGGTGTGGGAGGGACTCAGAGACTAATATTTCAGGTGCTGGTGCAAAATAATGGGGGAAGGGAAGGGGTGGGAAGGCAGGAAGTTGTGGGAGTCTGCATTTGATTGTACTCGGGCAACCTTCCCCTGCAAGAGTGTTTATGCCCAACCATATCTGCACCATTTGCCTATTCCACATTGTGCCGGTGCAGTGATGCGGCTGTTACTCCATGATGTGGGGAGTGGGGGAGTGGCAACTATAGCTAATGCACTGGGGTCTCAACAGCATACCTGATATCCCAGTGGGGTTGCCCCTTTCCCACCCGCTAGGGTTCTGTATATGCAGGCATAAGGGTACACCCAAAGGGGGAGTCAGGAAGGCACCCAATAAAAGTAACTGATTGCAGTATTATAGATGCACAATGGGACCCCCTACAGCAGTGATAGCGACTAGCTCAGGAGCCACATGAGCAGCCATGCTAGCCAAGGAGCCACAACATATACTTCCTAGTAAATTTTGGCAAACACACTCCAGTGTAAAAGAAAATATTTCAGTTTCTAAACATTTCTTTCATTTCATTTACTAAACATTAGTTAACATTTGCACAGTCTGACAGGGTGCAGCTTGCAAGAAAATTTGCAATAAACTTTGAAAATAATGCTTGCTGGTGTGCAATGCAGTGGCATTATAGTGCATCCTGGTTGATTAATGCTTTATAGTGTGGGAACTATTTGCATCACTTACTGGGAAGAGCCGCAGGTGATAAGCTGAAGAGCCATGGTCTGAGGATCACTGCCCTACAGTGACATTGTTTTGCTGCCAGATTCTGCTGTGCAGCAAAATATTCCCCAGCATGACATCTACGAGTTAACTAAACTTACGATACTGTACCAAATAAGCATATTACTGTGAAGTTCCTAGCAATCCATGATGGCCTACAGTCAAAATTAAAGGGTTCAAAGATACTGCATTTCAGCATCTGTGTTCTGAGTTCAGGGGGGAGCTCTAGCTGAAGTTGAGAGTGGCTTTACCCCTTGCATCAGTGAGGAGACAGCAGACAGTGACGTGTCCATGTCGTAATTGTTCCCCACTGTTGTTGCCTAAGAAAGGGCCTCTGGTTCAGCAAATGGCTTGGGGGCTCGTTGTTGCAGTACAGTTGGGGCCTCTAAGCTGGGACATAGAGGAAGGTTATGTGCTGATTCTTATGCTGTTTCCATGGTGGAGAGGAGTGGGCTGAGTTAGAGAATGGTGCTATGCCATCAGCACTTCTTGTCCGTGGTCTACTTCTGCCCATTCCAGTGGGTCTCTACCCTTTGTCTGTTTCTTGGGATTTATTAGCAGCAATACCCTTCCATCCTCCATCTCAGCTGTTGATTATTATAGTCTTATCTGTAGGCTGAGCCTGCTATACCATGATATTGGTTCTGAGGGTTTGGCATTATGGTGGTTTTGGTTCTCCCAAAGCTTTCTGATAGTTGAAGTCCTCAGCTTGATATCAGGCCACCACCTTCTGATGACTGCTTGGGCCTCTTGAGAGGATCTACACTCAATCTCCTAGCCATGTCTGGATATGTAAACATTAGCTAGGCCTTTGAAGTGATAAAGGACCCCCACTTCCCTGAGGACAGTTCTGAAGGGTGTGAATTCCTTTCACTTGTGAATTACTTTTCTTGAGTGTTCCAGGTGTAATAAAATATGTGCCCCTTCCACGGTAGCCGCCCCTTCTCCCTGTCAAGTTTCAACAGCTTTTCTTTTGCTGAGTAGTGGAGTGAATATGCAATTATTTGCCTCTGTCTTATGTTTTGTAGGGCCTCTCATTTGAAGTGCCTGCACAACCTTAAGTGGGCTGTGCCAGGCTGAGGAGACTAGTTGTGGCAAAAAGTCCTGGAGAAAGCACTCCCTAGTCGAACCTTCTCACCTTTTGGGATACCAAGGATCCGAATATTATTGCACTTGCTTCTAGTCTCCAGATCCTCCACTCAGTCCCAGAGGCCATCAAGGTGCTTCTCGTGTTTGTCCAGGTGGCACCAAATCTGCTGCTGTGCCTTGTTTAGGTCAGTTAAATGCAATCAGTGAGGATCCCGGCTTCTGCTGAGGTAGCAGACATGGTAGCTTTAAGTGTTGAGATATCCACCACCAACATCTCCAAGAGAGAAGTGGTGGCACCAGATCTACTGTTGTGCCTCGATTAGGCCCATTAAATGTGATCAGTGAGGATCCTGGCTTCTATTGAGGTGGTGGACATAGTTTGAAGTGGTGACATATCTGCAGTGAGCATCTCTGAGAGAGAAGTGATATACCCAAAGGAGTTTTTGTTAGGGGTGGCCACCACTCTGGAGGCCATATTGGAAGAAGTGAGCTGCCAGAATGTTTTGTCGACACCTGCCAGTACATTTCGTGATTCAGCTGCTCGTAAGTCTCACCAATCACTTACTTGCAACTTTATTTACCCGCTGAAAGCTAAAGACAGTGCACTAGTGAGGTGGTTGAGGGAGAATACGTTTGTCAGCAGGCCAGGACAGAGTAACAGGGCTATATGGTCATCATGAATGGCACCAATCCAGAAGCTTGACTTTTCTATCATTGTAACTCCTGGGTACCTGTAACTCTACAACCTCATTAATCTTAGAGTTCAACAGTTCCTCTATGTAACTTCTTTATTTACCTTTCCCGGCTCCCATTTAATCTTAACTCTCATATTCTCAAAGTTAGTCCTTCTGATGTTCAATTTTCTGGTTCTGGTTTTAATTTTCTTCCTACCTCTGCTTGTCTCAAATCTGACTATGCCATGATCACTAGCTCCTAGCTGCTCATTTACTTCCATACATCACCATCTCTCTTTTTTCCTTATCAGATGTGCTATAGCCCCTTCTCTCTGGTTTCCTCCCTGACATGCTATGTTAAAAAAATATCCAACAAATCTAAGAGCTCCTGCCCTCCCCTCCTATTAGCACTTCCCTTGTGTTAGTCACGTTCTAGATACAGTAGTAACAGTCCTAATACAGTAGTAACAGTGCCTTGTTTTTATTGTTCTGTCACTTGTTTTTGCCTTCTTGACCTGTTTGCCTACTCCTGGCTAAGCATTCCCTCTCAGTCTTGTGATCCATAGCATATATTCAGCAGTATTTTATTCTTGTACCCTTCAGCTACTTCTACCCAAGTAGACTGTGTCCCTCCTTTCACACTTCTGTTATGCTCCCTTTTCCTAGCCTTCCTTCCCTTCTCTGTGGACACACCACCCTATCTTCTCCTTATTCTGTCACTCCTGAATAATTTGTACCATGGTCAAATTTCAGCAACCTCACTATTATCCTACCTATCTACCCATCTACGATACCTCTCAACCCTTTGCCACTGAAATAAGGGACCCAGACACTCAAAGTGAGGGACAGTGACCCTCATAATGAGGAACACATCCTCAAACATGGACATACAAGCTCAGAACGCTGTGGAAACCACTGGGTTCACATATGCAAACTTTAATTTGGAATTAGCATCTTAGAATATAATGCATTTCTGCTATACAGTCAGAATTTACAGTGCCTTCTCTGTGTGGGCAGTGCCTTTTGCATGAGGAATACAACAATTCCGAAGGGTTAAATGAGGGACATCCCTTATAATCAGTGACAGCTGAGAGATCTGCTATCCACCTCAAAAATGTTTTCATACTGTTCCCATTTTAGTAAGGCTGTTTGCATTCATATAACATATATAACATTTTCTGCTCCATATTCCTTGACCAATGTCAATAACAGCCCTAGGGGCGCTTGAAGTAGGCATACTAATTTATTTCTACATACAGGCTTATTAACTTGTGCCCTGAAGGTCCAGCTCTCAAAGGGGTCTACACCTCTTATGAAGTCTTTCTGCATTAGAGCTGACCTGTGCAAATCTGCTGTTATTCGTGCTGCCTGCTCACACTGCAGCTGCATAAGAAGACAGAAAGGGCATGGTGTTGTGTTGTATGATGCTGCCTTCGTTAACATAGTCCACAGAGGGATGCAGAAGATCTTAAGGGGTACAAAAGGAACACCTTTTGGAAAGTAAGTATTACAGTATGAAATGACCCTCCAAAAGTATGGAACTCTTTTCTTTTATGGCTCCAGAAAATCACTTTTTAAGATTTGTATTTATTTGATCAGACTGTTTTTATTATTATTAGCTTTTTATCCCCCCCCCATCTTCCTTTTCTTGCCTACATCTTCGCTCAGATCATCCTCTTGATCAGCTTCCCATTGGGGCACTAGCCCCAAACTCACTGCAGTCTGTGGGCCTAACCTTTGTCTCCACACTGCGCCCTGCAGGAAAGCCTCTGCAGCAAGGCATTGTTTTGGCTCTGTAGTCAGCCTACTTCCAAGAGCACATCTTCATGCGGGGGTGAGGAGCTCAGGGAATTGCCAAGCTTAGTAACTGTGTATCCATTGGTAGCTTGCATCTGCATTGCTACTGGCTACATTGATATGGTAGTCTGTATGGAGCAGTGCAGTGGACTTTAACTGGCTACTGGCATTATCAGCGCTGCTCTCATTTCCCGCATAGGAGGTGCTTAGCAGCAGGTGGATCACAGCCCTCCCCTCTGGGCTTGAGAATCCTGTCTCTGCAGAACTCCCAAGACCCAACTGGTCCAGAGCTGGGAGTCAGGACTGTGGCACAAACCTGGCTCTACCACATGGTATAGTAATTCACCACTGCCATCGCTACAGGACTGGGTTAAGTAACATTTTTGTTGTATGTTTCAATTTTTGTAAAGTACTAAGAAAGGGTTACAGATACAGCAGCTGGACAGTCATTCCCCACAGTTTTTAGGGCTTTCAAAGAAAAAGCCTATCTTCATCCCACAGACATGCAGAAGGAACCTAGCTGGAGAGAAGCATAGCTTTTTTTTCAAGAGATGTATCTCCAGTTCACTTGGGCTTTCTCAGGCATGTTAAAAATGAAGATATTTTTGAAGCCACTGAGTTGAAACCTGAAACGTTGGAATTTGTGCTGAGTAGTGTGATGGTCCTGTGCACTGGCCCACGTTTGAAAATAGGCCCCTTTAGGTTTTTTGGACATCAAACTAGACTTACACTTCAGATTTACATATTTATGTCTTTGTAGTTAATAAAACTGTGCTCATAGGGATTTGTTCCTTCAGATGAAAATGTGTTTTGTGTGAGGGGATCCCAGGGGACTTCAGAATAAGTGGACTCATATAAACAGAAATTAATCTATTTTTTTTTGTTCTCCAGCATTTGTTTTTTTCTCCCTGGCTGAGGCAGGCTTGACTCCCGTCTGCCCTGCCCCACCGCCCCCCATCGTCTATCACCTCCCCAGGTCTACCTTAACTGGTCCGGTACCCCCATGTTTTTTTTCCCTGTGGCAAGAACAGGAGGGGGAGGGCCAACCCCTTGAAGCACAGTCCAGATTGACCAGCAGATATCCTGGTATTGAGATGGGTGGGGGCTCAGTGTGCACAGTGTGATTGACGGCTGCCATGCTGTATTTTCCTTGTTTTTTTCTCCCTCTCCTGAGCCATGGTGGCATGGGCTGCACATGCGCTTGGAGGCATGCATGTAACCCAGAACCTCAGCTCCGCCATCCCCTGGCTAGCATCTACCACTTGTGTGTCGACACTGCCACCAGGCCTCTGCCCGATGGCAGTCAAGAGTTGAGATGGCCAGTCACCCCAGCCCAGGAGAGGAGATCTAGCTGATGGCTGCTCAGTCCACTTCAGGCCCTCCCTCCTCAGCCGACCCCCAGAATCCCAAGCTTGCTCCTGAACTCGGTTCACTGGAGTGGTAAGAGGTAAGGCACACAGCGCCTCAGTGCTCTGCACCATGTGGCCAGCTTTAACACAAATGGACCTAAGTTACCTAGATAATTACAAAAATGAGGTATATTCTCCGTTCTCATTTTAGATACTCCATAAGAGTATGTTATACACTGTATATAAGTATTTATAAAATGGGTAGGAAAAAGAAATCAGGGAAAATCCAGTGTCCTGATTGGATGAAACATATCACATGACCATCCATTGTTCCATAGCGACCGCATGCCTGCATTACTTTCCAATCCTCAGAACCTTCTCACTACCAATGGGATCACTCCACACCTGGCTTACACAGACTGGCACACACCCAAAGCACACACACACATCTGGCAGACAGAACCTGCCAGAACCTTAATCAATTAAAACTGTATAGTTGTCCCACCCTTAAAACAATTATCTGTTTGAGCCTACCATCATGCTCATACATTAAAAGTGGTAAAAAACAGCTTATCTCGTTGACCCTGCCATGTTTACAGTCTTTGAGGTGTAATCACTTTCCCTTTCTGCTGTGACTGTAGCGTGACCAAGCAGTGTTCATTGTGGTAAAGAATATGGTGCCAAAGTGTTACACCGAGAAGCGTTATCTTAAAAATGAGGCAAACTATTAGGTTTAAAGTTAGTTTTCTGCCTTTTGTGTACAAGAAGACACCAAGTGCAGAGTGAGAAAAGCGAGCGAGTCGGTGGCTTCAGACGAATAGACACAAGCGTGAGCAAATGTTGCCATAGTAACACTCGCTCACGCTTGTGTCTGCTCTTCTAAAGCAGCTGGCTCACTCGCTTTCCTCGCTCTGCACTCAGTGACTTCTTGTACGCCAAAGGCAGAAAACTGACCTTAAACCTAACAGCTTGCATTGTTTTCAAGAGAACGCTTCTCGTTGTAACACTCTGAACCATATTCTTTACCACAATGAACACTGCTCAGTCACACTACACTCACAGTGAAAAGTGAAAGTGATTACAGCTCTATGATTGTAAACGTGGCAGGATTAACCACATAAGATTTGTAATCACATTTTCTGCAATCAAAATCATGGCAGGATCAACCAGATAACCTAAATAAAACTCTTTTTCTGCCACACAGGCATTACCACGATCAACCACATCACATAAATAAGTCTAATCTTAGATGAACAAGGACTACTTTTTGCTCCCCCAACACCTTAATAAAACTCTAATTTCTGTCACACAAGCACAACCAGGATCAACCAGATCACCTAGATAAAAATCTAAATTCTGATGGGGAAGGACTACTTTTTGCAACCTCCCCCAAGAGGGAAAAAAACATTTGTAGCCATTTTATAAAATAGATAACACCCTAGAGTGTGTGGCCATGCTCTGATATACACATGGCCTTGTGCGTCTCAACACACAACAAAGCGTACACGTATCAGAGTGTGACCGCACACCCTAGAGTGGGTTATCTATTACATATAATGGGTGCACTTCACATAGGGACTGCTAGTACGCAGAAAGGATGCATATGTGCGGGTGCACTGCTGCATGCTGCGCAACACAAGTGGGACACGTGGCATGCACGAACAAGCGCAGAACACCCCCAGGAGGATGGGGCGGGACAGGCCGAGGCATGCAGCAATGCACAAGGGTGGGACTGGGACAGTGCAAGATGCCCAGAATGCCTCTTGACCCAGCCATAAATGGGCATGTGGAATCGCTACATTGCACCGCTATGCACAGCAATGCGGAACCATGTCCACGGAGGAAGCGGGTCTGGCCACCAGGACTGCATTGGGGCATACAGGACCAGGTGCAGCCATGGGAGCGCAGAGGTGACAGAGGGGGCAAGAGGCAGTGGTCCCCCAACTGCACGGGTGAGCAGGTCACCCTGTTGGTGATGGAGGTCCACCAGCACTACGATGTGCTGTTCAGCCACTGGGCACTCAGCATACCACCCAAGACAAAGGCCAGGATATGGCTGGATGCACAGGCGGGTGTCAGTGCTGCCGGAACGGAGGCATGCACACTGACCGCCATAAAACACAAGTGGTGAGACCTACGGACACAGGTCAAGGAGAAGCTGAGCCATGCACACCAGTCGCAGGTTGCCACTGGTGGCAGGCTACCACCGCTGGAACCCATACTCACACCCATTGAAAAACTGGTGGCAGACACAATAAGCAATGTCGTCATGGATGGGGAGCCCAAAGGCCTCAACACCATGCCAGGTGAGTGACCAGAACATGCGCCAGGGGTGGCAGCACCACACAGCAGCATGGACATGGGCACTAACAAACCTTGCACCCCACCCACAGGGCCTGATGATGACAGTGCAGGCAAGGGACCAAGTGGGAGTGGCTGCGCTGCTCCACTGCGGCCAGGGGATGCACAGGTATGTAGCTGCACGGACACAGGACAGTGCAAATGCAGTGGACCACAAATGCAAGGCACTAACCATGTACCCCCCACAGGTACGCCATCACAGCCCAGACACCACACAGGTGGAGACCACCAGCCAGCAGCAGCTGTGGGGGACCTGCAGGACTGCCGAAGGCACGACAGAGGATGGCAGCAGGAGGGGTTGGGGTAGGTTGGGGTGGAGCCACCCCGCAGACATTCAGGCCAACATGGAAGACATGCTGCTGCCAGACCAAGAAGAGGGGGACCACATGGAGGCTGGCATGGACAGGAGCATGGAGGAGGACAGCCAGCGGGTGGATGACGGTGACATGCCCACCCCGGGGACAGAGGCACACGCCACTCCACCAGATGCCTACAGCATGACGGGCATGCCCCTGATGGCCCCCCACCTGCACGGCAATGACGGGCATGCAGCAGTGGGTTGACACTGGTGAGCTACTACCCTGACTTCCACAGGCTGGAGCGTGACCGGCTGCAGGCAACATGAGACTGCATGGAAGCAGTGCACCACATGACAGGGGTCCTGGCAGCATTTGTGTGTGCACAGGAGTGCCTGTCTGAGGGGGTAGTTGTAGTGCACAGGCACAGGTACGCATTGCTGATGCCATCACCGCAAGCGTGCGTGCCCAGGACAGGCTCGCAGATGCAGTGGCAGCGGGTGTACACATGCAGGAGTGGATAGCTGATGTGCTCCATGTCATAGCCACACACCTGGCCATGCAGCTGCACCGACTGATGGCCACCGAAATGCCACCGGCACTGACCACCGCTGCACACCAGGCACCACTGCATGACTTTGTCCCACGGTCTGCACCGATGGCCCAACCCACCACACACACCGCAATGGGCACAGGTGCCACGGCCCTATGTGCACACCATGGACAGGGGCCCCAGCATGTCTCACAGCCAATGCCCATGCCACGGGGGACAGGGGAACAGGCCAGGAGCATGGACGCAGAGGGACCCCATGGGCACCCGACACATAGTAACGTAAGGTGCAGACTACAGCGGCATGCACTGGCACACACCCCAAACACACCCTGCACACGCCCCAGCACACACCCCACACCGACACACCCCGGACCCACTGAGGCACACCACACATTGGTACACAGCTACACCACATGGGCCAGTGCCACTGTGGTGTATCAATGGGGGATGCACGAATGGGATAGTGGGGATGCCGCTGGCCACCCACAACCTGCATCGGTGTGCCGTGCACACTGGAATGCATGGTCTGCACCGGCAGGGGCACACAATGGGCATAGCATGCTGTGCACTGTGTGACTCAGACCCTTGGTGTCATCATTGCCAGCCAGTGAGACTGCTGACCTGCTGAGTGTGCCATGGGCTACATGATGCCTCACGGCCCATGCTGCCATGCATCCCGCAGCACCCTGTCCCCTGGGTGGTGCCCTACCATCATCCCCTGGTGGCACTGGTCCATGTGGTGGCTGCAGTGGTCTCTCACCGGGCTCCTCAGGGTATCCGTCCAGTGGCTGTGGCACACTGCATCAGATGTATATGTTGTGCAGCATGGCACAGGCAGTGAACACTGCATGCTGTCACTGGTGCACACATCATTGTGTCCTCAGTGTGGTCCAGGCATTGGAACTGCATCTTAGGAAGGTCGATGGTGCATTCCACGATGCCGCATGCCCGCATGTGTGCTGCATTGAATGCCTCCTCCGCAGGGTGTGAGGGTGCTAGATATGGCATCAGGAGCATCATCCTCAGTGGGTATCCACTGTCACCTGTGGGGGGTGGGAGGGTACACGTTAGACACACAGTACTGCACAGTCTGCATACATTGCTGCATGCCAAGAGAGACACTCACCCAACAGCCACCCATATCCCTTGTCTTGCTGGTTCAGATGGCGTTGCAATGCGCTGTTGTTGAAGATGTGGGCATCATGACATGAACCTGGGTACTGTGCCAGGATATTGGTGATGATGCCTGTTACATCACACACCACCTGGCAGTTTATGCTGTGGAACCCCTTACAGTTCCGGTATGCCTCCTCGTTCACGCTTGGTGTGAGTATGGGTACATGTGTACAGTCTATCCCACCGAGTGTGTTGGGCATGCCATATCTGTCCAGAAACCCTCCCTTGACAGCCCTGAGCTCCACCACCATTGTAGGGTACACGATATGTCAGTGCCTGTGGCGCACGAGGGCGTCAGTCACCTGGTGCAGGGCCCTGGACACAGAGGACTGGCTCACACCCGTCACGTCCCCTGTCACCCTCTGGTAGGTGCCTGTGGCATAGTATTGCAGTGCACACAGTACCCTCATCTCCACAGTCATGGCCACGGAGCACCCTGTGCGTGGGCGTATCTCATCCTCCACAAGTGCACAGACGTACCGCAGCATGTCATGGCTGAGCCTGTACCGCTGCAGGATGTCTGTGGTGTGAAGACTCCTTGCAGTGAGCCATGGCATAAACACCCATGGACGTCACTGGGGCTGGCCTTGGTGCTCCTCCATGGCATTCTCACTCAGTATTATGTGTAGCAGTGCCCAGGGCACATCGTCCAGCCTGTGCCTGTTCCACTGTATGCATCTGCACAGTAGTGTTGCATGCTCATGAGTGTGTCCTGTGCATGCAGGGTGGCATGGCCCACGTGCCCTATGGGGCATTGCCTGCCCATGTGCTGTGGGTAGGCCGGCCACGGGGATGCCATAACTACACCATTTGTTATGGTGGCTGCGGCTCCACTGATGCCACTGGGAGAGGTGCTCGGAAGGCATGCCCTACCACAGTGCTTGTACTGTGTTGCATGGGATGCCTACCAGGATGGAGTTCCGGCATGGGCCATATGGGAGGTCACTGAACAGAGATAGGTGAGTAGCATGGTCATTTAGCTTCATGTGCAGGCACCATGCCTGGGGGTTCTGCCTGGTGTGTGCCTCTCACTGTCACTGCCTTCTCATTTCCACAGGAGACACGTCGGCATAAGGCCATGCTGGCTCTGGAGCTGCACGAGGTGGGAGGGCAGGGACCGGCAGTGGTGGTGACTCCAGGATGCAGACTGCCCCATGACATTCCACTGCAGCTGGACCTCTGGCAGAGCACATCCAACATGGTCTACAGGGATGACGAGGGGGACCTGTGGGCCATTCGTTCCCCCTCTCAGGTAAGTGTCGTGTGCATGCCTGTGTGTGTGTTGCACCATTCCCTTGCTGACATGGCTGGTTCTGCGTGTACTGACCCTTGTCCCCTGTGTGTGCTCTTGTCATTGCAGCATTACCGTGGGCCTCTGATGTGCCAGGTGCTTGAGGAGCATGCCTTCACCGATACTACCCAACCCCAAGAGGTGACACCGTCGATTAGCCTGGAGGGGGTCATGGAGGACTCGTCCGACTGAGCCAGGCTTGGCCTGCCCACCCATTGTATGGCCTGCTCCCCTGCCCTGCTGTTGTGCTGCCATGTGCGGGTGTTTTGCTACTGTTTGACAATAAAGGCCTTTGCCTGTGATGCTCTGTTCTTTGCCCTGGCACGGTGTGCGGGGGCTGCGCTGTGTGTGTGCCGTGTGTGTGGGGCTGTTCATGCTTCTGTATACGGTTCTTGTAGTGCCGGATGCATGTGTACAGGGGGTCGCTGTGCTGGCCGTGCAGTGCCGGCTGTGCATGGCATGCGGCATGCACACCATGCTTGGGCCTGCGATCAGGCTGTGATTGCATGAGCATGTGGCAAATTCTGGACATGTGCCTGGCCATACACCACGCGGCCCACATCGCAGCATGCCTATCTGCCTGTGTGTGCTGTCATGGGCCTGTACGCCATGCATGTCAGTATACTGCGATGGCCTGCCCTGCTGTGTGTGGGGTGTGTGTGCCTCCTTACAGGCTGCTGTTCAGCTGCGTACTGCCTGCACGGGTCCATGGTGTACCATTCCAACATATTGCATGTCATGAATGCGTGTCTAGCGTACGCAGCCACACCCCCTGCATGGCCACGTATCCTCCCTTATGCGTTGCTGGACACTGTGTGGTTGCGCATGTCCCTATGCATGGTTCGGGCAACCCATGTGGCCTTGGCTTATGCGGCTTCCACGTGTATGTGCCACCGCGGGGGGCGTACGTGCCGTGCATAGTGGTGCATAGCCTTTGTGAACAGGGCCCATTGTATAATATACTGTACTGTGTTAGGAGCATATTATACACTGTATATTATATACTCTGTAAGAGTAGTTCCATCACCTAAATTATCTTTTTTTTAACACAAATCTGTTATACTGATTTGTCTTCAATTTTTGATTATGCTCCTTGATATACTGTATGTGATTGTCCACATCCCCTACCCCCAAGACTCATCTGGAAATGCACTGTTAGCAGCTCAGTATGTCTTTTCAGGTTAAACTTTTGAAATAAATGAATTAATGAATAAATAAGTATTGATTACACAAGAAAGCAATAAGACAACAGCATGGAGGTAGTAGTGTAACCATTGCTGGCCTAGGGATGTAGTAATGGCCGAGTGCCTTCAGACCCTGAAATTGTGATGAGCACAATATTACCCACACCCTGGCGTGTCTTACTGTGTTCATAAAATAGGTTCTTGGGTGGTATTATCAAAATAAAAATATATAAATCTTATCAAACTATTTAGAAAATTGAATTATATTGCTAAAATAGTGCCTCAGCCACTAGAAGTTGCAGTTGTGATTGGTTGCTGGATCTCTTGTTTGTTGACACTCAACTCATAGAAACATAGAACATGTCGGCAGATAAGGACCACTAGGCCCATCCAGTCTGCCCATAAACCCTACACTCGTTTGTGGCCTCTGACCCTATCCGGTCAACAGATTTTACCTCTCCTTTCCACCTCTAAGGTTCCCTTATGTCTGTCCCAGACATGTTTAAATCCCTCCACGGTGCTCACTCCCATCACCTGCTGTGGCAGACTATTCCATGTGTCCACCACCCTCTATGTGAAGAAAAACATTCCCACATTTCCCTTTAACCTGCCACCTTCCAGCTTCATATCATGCTCCCTCGTTTTTGTACTCCTCCCATATTGGCAAATGTCTCCCCCTTGTTTTATTTATTTATTTTGTCAATCATAGGAATTACAACCCTTTTGAGTCATAGACTCATTTACAAAAGCTCCACGTCAGCATAGTCATACATTCAGAGATAGTACATTAGTAGGACATCACATTTCAAGTAATTACATATAATAGCCAAGGTGTCTGACAGTCTATACATGTAGTAGCTAGGTATTGATATTATTACAGTGGAACAATTATAATACAAGTGCAGCCTCTGGGCATTATTCGTATAGTAGTAACAGTGATTTATACAATAGTGAGACAACACAGTTTTAAGGAAGTATTTACATATAGTAGCCTAGGTGGCTGTTGACCTATACATTTAGTAGCTAGGGTATTGGTATTAGTACAGGAGGTATAGTTACAGTGTAGGTGCAGCCTCTAGGGCATTGTCATATAGCAGAGACAGAGATCAGCAGCAGAGATGTCCTATACAGTTAATCCTGTACAATTGGTGGCAGTGTCAATGGGGAGCGGCCATAGTGCAGCTCTGTGCAGTTCAGTTAGAAGGATTAGCAGCTGCACTGGCATTGGCGCAAGGAGAGAATGTGTTATTTTTAGGATGGTCTTGAAGTGTTCTAGATTGGGAATGGAGGTTATGGCTGGGGGGAGCTCACTGTACCAGGCGGGAGCTCTATAGGGGAATGATCTCTGAGCAAGGGAGGTTCTGACCCTGGGCACGGTCCACAGATGCTTGTTGGCAGAACTGAGTGTGGTCATCAATGCAGGAACATGAGAGTAGTGAGGCTGAGACCCCCAATGGAGTTAACCCTAGCTGGATTTTTTTTGTGAGGAGACAGGATTGATATTGTAGTCTTTCCTCAAGGGTGAAGATGTTTGTAAGAGTGTAGAGGGTGCAAGTATGGGACTGTTTGTCTGCGACTAGGAGGAGTCGGCACACTTTATTAATGGCTATGTGAATTTTGTTTAGGGTGGTGTTGTCTGCAGCAGAGTTGATAGGGAGCCCATAGTCAACGAGAGAGAGGATAGAAGAGGTGACAGCCAGATTTACCTTGTTTATGTCCTTAAGATACATAGATACATAGACAGTGTCAGCAGATAAGGGCCTATGGCCCACCCAGTCTGCCCATTTGAGCTTGTAAGTTCAGTTTGTTTTCCTAGAAGTCTGTTGCCCCTTACCCCTGACCTCCAGAATTCCTTTATGTCTATCCCATGCATTCTTAAATCTCGTGATTGTTTCAGCCCCCACCACTTCCTCTGGCAGGGTGTTCCACTTGTCCACCACTGCTCTGTGAAGAAATTCTTTCTCATGTTTCCTCTGAATCGTCCTCCCTCCAACTTCATCCCATGCCCTCTAGTCCTGGAACATCTTTTTCGCTTAAAAATAGTGTTTTCCTGCACCCTGTTCCTCCCTGTAAGATACTTGTATGTCTCTATCATATCCCCTATCTCCCTCCTCTCCTCCAGGGAGTACATGTTCAGTTCCTTCAACCTGTCTTCATAGGACTTGTGATGCAATCCATGCACCATCTTTGTTGCCCTCCTCTGAACCTTCTCTACCCTGTCTATGTCCTTACGTAGGTATGGTCTCCAGAACTGTACACTGTACTCGGTGGGGCCTCACTAAGTGTCTTGTATGGCAGAATTATGACCTCCTTTTCCTGCTGGTGATGCCCCTGCCTATACATCCCAGCATCCTATTTGCTTTACCTGCTGCCTTGTCACACTGTTTCCTCACCTTGAGGTCATCAGAGATGATAACCCCAAGATCCCTTTCCTGCTTGGTGCATGCTATATCCTCACCCCCAACTGATATATTGTGCCAGGGTTTTTGTGCCCCATATGCATTATCTTGCACTTCTTTGCATTGAATTTCAACTGCCAAACCCCTGACCATTCTTCAAGTTTCTGCAGGTCGCTTCTCATTCTGTCTACACCCTCTGGTGTGTCTACTCTGTTACAGAGCTTAAGGTACTTAAATGTTTTGTATTATGTCCCTCCAATCCCTCCTTTCCTCCAGCAAGTACATATTGAGGTCCTTTAATCTCTCCTCATGTTTTCTGGTGCAAGCCCTGTACCATCTTTGTTGCCTTTCTCTGGACCCCCTCCACCCTATCAATGTCCTTGTGAAGGTGCAGCTTCCAGGACTGCACACAGTACTCTAGGTGAGGTCTCACTAGTGTTTTATACAATGGCATCACTACCTCCGCCTTCTACTAGTGATACCTCTGCCTATGCACCCCACCATGCTACTGGCCCTCCCTGCAGCCTTTGTACTGTGCTTAGACATCTTTAGGTCATCTGAAATGATAACCCCCAGGTCCCTTTCCTCCCTGGTGATTGTCAGCAACCCCCCCATCCTGGAGCTCTTCCCAGGGTTCCTTCATCCCAGGTGCATTATTTTGCACTTCTTTGCATTGAAACTCAGTTGTCACAGCTCAGACCATTTTTCAAGCTTCCCCAGATCCCTCCTCGTTTTCTCCACCCCGTCTGGAGTATCCACCATGTTGCAGATCTTAGTGTCATCTGCAAACAGACAGACCTTTCCCTCCAGCCCTTCTGCAATGTCACTAATGAAGACATTAAACAGGACTGGTCCAAGGACTGGTCCTTGTGGTACCCCGCTGGTCGCCCCCTCTCACCAGATCGGATCCCATTTATCACCACCCTCTGTCCATTAACCAGTTCCTAACCCAGATTACCATCATGTACCCCATGCCCAGGCTAGCCATCTTGTTAACCACCTCTTATGTAGGACTGTGTCAAAGACCTTTCTGAAATCAAGGTAGGTGATGACCAGCGCCCCCCCGATTTACCTCTTTCATCACCCAGTCAATAAAATCTATCAGATTCGTCTGACACGACCTCCCTATTGCAAATCCATGTTGCTTTGGATCCCGGGCACCGCTGGGTTCTAAGTGTGCCACTATTCTTTCTTTAAGCAGTGCCTCCACGATCTTACACACCACTGAGGTGAGGCTGACTGGCCTATAGTTCCCTGCCTCCTCCCTACTACTGCTTTTATGTAGAAGGGACTACATGTGCCCTCCTCCAGTCCTCTGGAACCACTCCTGTGTTGATTGACTCAGTGAGGTTTGCCACCAGAGGCGCTGCTAGCTCTCTTCACAGCTCCCTTAATATCCTTGGGCGTATGCCATCTGGCCCCATTGCTTTGTCCACCTTCAGTTTTGAGAGCTCCTCCAGGACTCTCTCTCCACTGCGAATGGACTTGTGTTTACCCTCCCCTCCTTCATATCTGTTACCCAGCTGTGGTCCCTAACCTTCCCCCTCTTTAGTGAATACTGAACAGAAGTATTTGTTCAGTATTTCCACCTTCTCCAGGTCTCCCTCCTTGCAATCTTCTGTGTCCCCTCTAAGCCTTACAATCTCTGCCCTGGTTTTCTTCCTTTCGCTGATGTACCTATAGAATGTCTTGTCCCCTTTTTTCACTGTCTGTGCTAATCTTTCTTCAGTCCATGCCTTTGTTCTCCTTACAGCCTTCCCTGATTCTCTCAGATTCTTTAGGTACACCTCGCTGTCTTCCTCCCTTTGAGTCTCCTAATATTTCCTGAAACTTGCCCTTTTGGCTCTTACCTTGCTTGCCACCTCTCTCGAGAACCATAGTAGTTTCCTCCTTCTCTTGCCTTTGTTTACCATCTTGATGCATTGGTTAGTCACCCCCTCTATGGCTCTCTGCAGGTGTTCCCACTGTTTCTCGACTCCCCCTCCTATCTCCCCACTCACAGGCTGTCCTTGATACACCCTCATTTTAGCAAAATCTGCTCTCCTTAAATCTAAAACCTTAGCCTTTGTGTGACTAGCTTGTGTCCCTGTCCCCACACTAATCCACACTATGTGGTGGTCGCTGGACAATCTCTCCTGTTTTGCAATTTCTCTTCCCCTCACTCTATTACTACATGTACAAACACTTCAATGTTAGCAACTCACTCGTTGTTTCAACAATGCCCCTGGGGTCCAGTCTACTTCCTTGTTGCAGCGGTCAGAGAAGAATAAAGTGTTCAAAGGAATTACTTTGTGGCCGGGATATTCAAACGGGTTGAGCATGGTGCAACAGAGTTGCGCCATGCGGAACCCACTGATGTGCCCCGGTGCGATATTCAATGGGGGGAACATGCGCATCAGTAATATATGTGGCACAGGTAAGGGAGGCATGCCCATGCATATTCTGCATCCCGATATTCAGCCGGATGTGCTGAGAGAATACCTGAGCACAACCCCATGCGCCACACTGGTTAATTCCAGAAAATAAAGGAGCAACAGCTGGCCACCCACAGGTGAGCTGCCGTAATGCAGGGCTCAACATGGCAGCTGCCAGCTGTGGGTGGCCACCCGAGCTCTGGTGGCACTGCCCGGTGGCGTAGCGCCCCATGCCCGACTGCAGGCTGTTTTAAACAATAGAATCCCTGGTGGTCCAGTGGACCTATCTTCCTGCCCGATCGTGGGCATTCAGTACTTTAATTATCCCTTGTGGTCCTCCGGTACCCGTACCCCCCTCCCAACCAACCCACTCATTCCCGCCGCCCCACTCCCCCCCAGTCAGCGGCGGGTGGCAGCATCCCACCTGCAAGCCGCCCGGCCGCCCGCCGACTGACAGCATACATTACAACTGTACGCCCATTGGTCCACAGCATGGGCCAACGGGCGTGCAGACCGTACTGTACTACACAGTCCCGATATGTGAATGGATCCACCAGTGATAATTAAAGTACTGCATGCCCACGATCAGGCAGGGAGATAGGTCCACTGGACCACCAGGGAGTTTATTAAATATTACAGCCCACGAACGAGCAGGGAGATAGGTCCACTGGACCACCAGGGAGTTAATTAAATATTACAGTCCGTGATCGGGCATTGGAGCGCGTTGCCAGTGAGGGGCAGGAGGCGTCAGTCCCCGATGGCTGCTGCCTGACAGGGCGCCAGGCACAAGTCGCTGGGGATCGGTGCACTTGCATGCAAATGGGGCCATAATGACATGCAAATGGCCCCATTTGCATGTCCACCACTGAATATTGCGGTTGATCGCCTAGCACAATGGCACCTACACTAAGCGCATCCCCTGCTCTTCTTCTGGCTACTTTGGCGCTGGTGCAGTGCCACTGCACCATGCGCCAGCGGCAGCCACGAGCAATATTCAGCGGTGCTGAGCCATGGCGCAGCACCATTGAATATCACCCTGTCAACGCCCTGGCACATCCCAGCTGTGCTGCGCCCAGGCTTGTGCCACAGCCTGGCGCAGTCTGAATATCCCACCCTGTGGATGAAATACTGAAAACATAACAAGAGATGTTTACACTGAGATAGAAATAAGAGTTATTTAAAACAAAAAGAGATCAACACTGCAGACTGGGGCCTGATGAAGCGATGTTTGTCCACAAAACTGTTGCCCAGACTTTTTCAGTGTGGAAAAATATTTATTTTATTTATTTGTGTCTAGGATTATGAAGTACCTTTGAGCCAAGGCTCTTTTACAAAGGTTCCACGTCATGCTGGTTACAGGGTAATAGACACTAAAACATTAAACAGTTACAGGTACATGGTTTTAGACAGTAACTTTGCTTGACAAAATCAGACTGAGCGATGAGTAACTCAAGAAACAATAGGAGGACGAGGGCAAGAAGGGGAGAGGGCTGAGGGTAGGGGAAGGCATAGGTGTAGAGGGTCAGGGTGAGGCAGCTGAGGGGCCTTGTCAGGACAGACACAGGCAAGTGCATTAGAAGTTGCATTGGACAGTTAAGTGCAAGAAGAGAGGGAAGAAACTGACACCTATAAGGTCAGAAGCAGCGTAGGGAATGAAGATGTTATGGGGTGCAAGCACAGGTGGAGGTGCCAGTTTTGGAGTGGCAGAGCTTTTGAGCGCTCAAGCATTGCTGTGGATGAGGTGTCACTAGAGAGCTCATTCAGCCAACTCGAGCCCTGTATGCAAACAACCTTTGGCCTTGGGACGTGCAGCGGGGATTTGAAGGATTTGGGGTTTAGAGCTCTGGTGTTTGGGTAGTGATTTTGGGTTTGAGGAGGGTGCTGACTCCTGGTGGTGCCTTTCCCATCATGATTTTCTTAGCAGTGATGCAGGTTTGGTATTTGATTTGGTTGTTCAGTTGCAGCCAGCCTGTTTTGGAGTAGAGGTCTGCAGGTGTGAGTGAGATGGTGGGAACCAGTAACGAGTCGGCAGGCTTGATTGAGGGAAGTCGAAACACGCCTAAGAGATGAGGTTGTGGCAGATCCATAGATAATGAGACCGTAGTCAATGATGCTGATGATGGAGCTCTGGACAGCTATGGACAGAGCTTCTGGGGTTGTTTCCTATGTCGGAATAGTAGGCCCATCCTGGTGTTGGCTACTTTTGCCACGTTATTGATGTGTAGGACATAGGAGAGATTACAGTTGAGGGTGAGGCAGAGGTATTTGAAGGTATGAACTTGTTCGAGGGTGATTCCTTGCTTGGTTTTAATGGAGAGCTGATATTGTTTGTGTTTGTTTTGGGAGCTGCAGAAGATCATGGTCTTTGTTTTTTCTGGTTAAGTATAAGTCTGTGTTTTGTGAACCAGTTTTCAACTGCAGAGAAGGCCTGTTGGAGGTTACCTTGTAGATGGACTGGATCATGGTGGGATGCCAGGATGACAGCATCATCTGCGAAGAGTAGGATCTGTTCAGAGCAGGATTCTGGCAGTGAGTTCAGAAAAAGGCTGAAAAGGAGGGGGTCCAAGATTGAGCCCTATGGGACACCAGACCGGACTGGTCTTTGGTTAGAGAGTGTGCCAGCAATTCTCACTCTTTGGGAGTGATTGTCTGAGTAGCTTTTGAACCAGTTACCGAGTTAGGTGAGAGCCCTGCTAGTCGAAGCTGGGCAAGTATGAGATTGTGGTTGACGGTATCAAAGGCTTTAGTTAAGTCGATGAAGGTGGACCCAGTAAGATGACTGTTATCGAGTGAGTGATGGATTGCACCAGTGAATTCAAGTAGCACCGTGGAGGTGCTATGACCTTTTCTAAAGCCATGTTGCTCCTTGCACAGGATGTTGTGATTGTCTAGGAAGTCGGTGAACTGGTCTGACACAATCCGTTCTAGGGCCTTGGAGAGTGGAGGTAGGATGGAAATTGGATGGTAATTCTCAGTAGCTGTTTTGTCACCACTTTTATGAATTGGGGTTACCGTGGCAGATTTCCATAAGTCAGGGAACTGGCTGAGGCTGAGGGAGAGGTTGAAAATCCTGGTCAGTTGTTGGAGTACTTCTTCAAGTGTGAGTGATAGCAGTTTGAGGTCGAGGGAGTCAGTGCTGGTTCTGGAGTTGCAAATGGCTTTGGTAACGTAGCTGTGGACTTGATGCATTTTTACTGCTTTAAAGTAGAAGGGAGGGTGGCTGGAGGTGGCTGGGAGGGTAAGGGGAACCACCTCATCGAAAAAACCCTGTGGGAGTACAGCACTGAGGTCTGTGAAGGTGTCATTGAATGTATCAGCAATGAGTTTCTGGTCAAGTGTAGTTTCACCATTTATGCTGAGTACTGATGGGTGTGATTTAGATTGCTTCCTGGTGACTTCTTTAATGTTATTCCAGAAGTCTCTACCGTTGCCCCATGAGTTAGTGAGAGCATTATGGAAATAGGTGGTCTTCGTATCCCAGATATATTTGGTGCAGTCATTTCATGCATGTTTATAGTTAGCAATATCAACTTGTCTCCCGGTGTTTCTGGCAATCTCCCAAAGGTGGTCTCGAGCTTTTAGTCATCTAAGTAGGTCTCTGGTGAGCCAGAGACTACATAGGGCTTTGGCCTTGTGCTTCTTGAAGGGTGCAAATATGTTGCATGCTTGGTTGAAGATCCTGATGAAGTGTTCCAGTGCGGTGTTCACATTGGTTGCAGTGAGAACTGGGGACCAATCCTGTTGACGAAGGAAGATTTTGAGATGAGGTAGCTTGCCTCTAGGTAGAACCCAGCTAGTAATGACTAGTAATATGAACTAAAAGAGCTTTTTTGCTACATACGTGTTATTTTTTAATGGAGTTCATCCTATACTAGTTATAGAAAGATCACTTCACCATCACCACCCCCATTCCATTTTCTTGCTTCTCTCCCTGACCCCACGGGACTTGCATCATCTAGTAGAAACACAACGGGACAATTCTTTTGATGACATGTGAACATTTATGATTTGCCCCCTGTAGCAGCTGAAGCTAACAATTTACTGTGAATTCCACACTTACAGACATACTCATAGCCAAAAATCATTACTGGTCTATTCAACAAATATCTCCCAGTAAGCCCTGATGACTTTCCACACTCATAGATCTCTGAGCACATAACAGTCCCCTCCCACCATTCCTTGTACTTGGCTTGTCCCAGCTGACACATTGGTGGCAGTGTGACAGTAAGCAGGAAGGCTCGCTGGGTACTGTAACGGTAGGCTTGGCATTTCTAATTTTGCTTTTCTAAAAGGGAGATCAACAAAACAAAATAATTGTGTTTCACAGTAACTGAAGAAAGCAGAGGCAAGTGCTTTTTGCATGTTATTGTTGCAGGATAGGGTGTTTGCAAAGCAGGCAGTGGGTAAGTGTGATATTTGTGTAGGATGGGGCAGATGGATAAGTGTAATGGGGAGTGAACAAGCTGGCATGTAGATGGCACACCAGACCGGAGTGGAGGCAGAATTACACTGTTCAACTGTTTAGCATGGGAAAAATGGTGGTAGTGTAAATCTCAAAGATCTAAAGCCTGGCACATTGATTTCTTTTTGGTAGTGCATCTTGATTGCCAGGTCTTTTTTTTAACCCTTAGTAGTGCTGTCACCATGCATGGGTCCTGGCCAGGCAAGATGCCAGATTTTTCCAGCCCATTTTTTTAGTGGTGCATAGAGTTCGTGGAGTGGATGAGCTATATAAAAAGAATACATATAAATATACAGCTGCATTCAGTATAGCACCACAGAGCAGGGAACATGAGCCATTTGTATGTGTCTGACAATGGTGTTAAATTAATTAACAGGACCCACTACTAAAACAGTCCTTCTAATAGTACTTTTCTCAGTGTTTTAAATTGTGAACTGTTAAGAGAAATTTTCAGATGAGGTGGAAGGTTGTTCAGATGTTTGGGTGCAAGGTAAAAGAAGGAGCTTTTCTAATCGGAACTGTTTTGTCTGGGAATAATGAAGTGAGGGGTGCCTGAGGAGAGGAGAGTACAATAGATGGTACTGGGCTGTTGTGCAGATTTTTGTTGGAATACTTGAAGGTAACTGGGTGGGTTGTCCAGTGGTTTGAGCACAATTTTCTCTACTATAAGGCAGATTAAGTACTGTATGTTGCCATAAAGTCATCTACTCCTCTGTCTCCTTGGCCGCGGCTGTGGAAGGTCTGCCACAGCAAAACTTATACAATGTGCTGCGCTGGTTCCATGCCAGTCCACTCTGGGTCAACACCAAAAAGACAGTGTCCATGACCTTTGGCACCTACCAGAAATTAGCTAGGCTCTCTCCCCTACCCAACTTCTCTCTGCTGGATGGCACCCCTTTTGAAGCTGTCCCCTCCTTCAAATACCTCAGTGTGTAGCTAGATTACAGGCTGGACTTTTCTGCCCACATTGACGTCATCCATGCCAAGCTCTGCCCCAAACTTTGTGCCTTGTACCACATCAAGGAATGCCTTTCTCCTTAGGTCCACCGGGAGCTGGTCACCAAGATGGTTCTCCCATTCTTTGATTATGTAGTTGTGGTCTGTGGCACCACCTCCTCTTCTTCTCTCACCAGACTGGACACTGTCTGCAATGCTTTCTGACCCTTTGCTACAGACTCACCCTTCTGTATTAATTATTGCTCCTTCTACTCCTCCCTTCCCATCCTCCCTCTCTCCTCACATCACTAGACCCATTGTGCTTCTCTGATCTCTGAATACTGGTTTGGTTTCCTCCACTCCTATCTATCCTCACTTCTCTCTCCCATCCCCTTCCCCTCTTGCTAACTCCATTCCAGGGACCACTGCAGCTTTTCCCTTCCCTACCCTCATTCCTCTGCTGGGCAGTCTACTTTCTCTTATTGTCTAACCTCCTTTTGGAACCATCTTTACTCTTTCATCAACCTGTCCACCTCTTTCCACCCTTAGGCACTAGCTAAGGCTTTTTCTTGCTCCCCCCATGTTCCTGCTAACCCTCACCTGGCCCGTCACTCTGCTCCTGACCTCCACTCCTGCTAGTCTCCCTACCACCCAAGTTATTTTAGCTCCCACCTACAAACTGGTACTACCTGTCTGGCTGCCATTGCACTGTCACTTGTACTGGCACCATGCACTTCACCTAATTTTTTTGTGTTCAGTGATTGCCACTCATGAGTTAATTTTTATTGTCCTTTTGTCAGTGCACTGTACAGCTGCTTACTCATTTTTCTATTGTTTGCACTATGTAACTATCACAGCAATCTGCTTCTGTTACTGCTCATTGTATGTACTCTGTTCCCCCCATTTCCCTCTTCCCAGGTCGCACCTTGAAACGAGCCTTGGCTCAGTGTGCCTTTCCCATTAACCAATTTTTAAATAAATAAATAACTGGTAGATGATGTAATTCACCAGGCTTTTCTTAACAAAAGATTACGTTTTTGTAGTGCTGTTAACCCCCATTTATTAGTTTCCCTTTCTTGTTATTAGAGCGGATGTGTTATCTGAAGGATATGTTGGTATTTAGAGGGAGTCCCAGGCATTTGCTCTTGGAAATGCAGATTAGGTGTTGTTGTGTCTATTATTTTGATTATTAGCTGGCTTCCACAAGTGTTTAGCTTGTTTTTTATCAAAATGTCATTGCCATGGTTTCTTCTTGTTTATGAGTAGGTGACTGCCAATTAATTGGTGCTGCACTTTCCCCAAATCATTCTGGAGAGTACTGGTAATTGCTTATAGGGATGCAAATTGACTAATCTGTCACAAATTATGACAGCCAAAGTCAAGGAGAAAATTCTCAAGCAAAGTGTGAAAAGTCAGATCTGTAATGCTCTTACAGTACTGTGCTTTGACCATTAAATGTTCTGCCATTCATTTAAAGGGGTGTGTGCTGCTAATCTGATAACAGGCTAGCTATTCAAACATTACAACTGAGAATTAGCACATAATTCTCCCAATGGAAACACAAGGCTATTATCTTACTACTGAACCATACCTTTCGGCACATTAAGCAGTTCAGTGGTGACTTTGGTCTAATCCAAAATCTCATCTTTCTTATTATGTCATCATTTACCTCTCCCACTCCAGTAGGGTGAAATCTGAAGATTCCATTGTCTTTAGATCATAGATTGATGAGCTTGCGATGCAGATTAAGGACTTCATTGCAACACTTCCCTCTAGTCCATCACGTACTTGACATGCAAGATCAGTCATCGACAGTCCCATAAGGGAAAGTCTTCCTGTCATGGGCAGTTAGTACATCAATAACAACAAAAAGCCATAATGCTGTCTCTAATGCTGTCTCTCCCATTCAGGATATTTTCAGTGAGGGATTACAGTAGTTAGTAATGTGTAATCTAATGTTTTCCAATTAATAGATTACAGTAGGGTACTAGTAATTAAACAAATTAATTTCATTAAGTAACTGGAGTACATTTAATTAGAAAAGTGATTTTGATTATTTTTAATTCATAGTAACATAGTATTGCAGAGTTCATTTTGGATATTTGATCTATGTGGGATGCTGACCCACTGGGTATAAAAAGAAAGGGGCCAAATTAAAAATATATAGGGGTCATATTGTTCAGCCAAGCTCAGATTCATAAAAAGGCAATTTAAAACCATTATAACAGTGAGCAGGTTGTCCCCAAGAAAGGAAAAAAGATGGGTTAAAATTAGAAACCGTGGCAATTGTCCCAATCCCCCACCATGAAAAGAACACTGGTATTGTGATGGCAGAAGAGACCAAGGGTCCATCTTGTCTGCCCCCATTTTTTTTTTACAATTAATTTTAGTTAGTGTCTTTCTTCCTTTCTAGCCCTGTCCCCCATTGGTGTCCTTCTGGCCATGCTCAGCCCCATCAGCCACCCCGTACCCCAGAGACTGGCCTATCAGCTGCTGCCACAATTAACCCTGATGGCAAGGGCCTTTGGGGGTAGCCATTCCCTTCCAGTGCCCAAATTTGGTGTAGGCACTGGTCTGTTGTGTTGGGCGGATGGTCACTGCAGGGCTGGAACATGCCAGCCCCTTTAACTGGACAACAGTGAGTATTCTCAGTTTGCATATGGACATACAGCCAAGCTTAACAGCTGGAATATTATCTTACCTCTGATGTGTAATCATCCATGCTATTAGAAATCTGTCCACATGTTAACCATACTGTGTGTGAAATAATACTTCTTAATGTGACCCCTTACTCTTCCCCCAGCTCTGTTTGGTCTGTCCAGCTTAAACACCTGTGTATACTGCACTCTATCCTGTCTAGCCTCCTTAGTATTTGGAAAACCATTTTAATGTCCCCTCTCAGCCTCATTTTCTCAAGCCTAAATAATTTGAGTATGTCCAATTACTCCTCATAGCTCTAGCATACTAAGCCTCCACAAAGCAGCTTGTTGTCACTGTACTGAACACTCTTGAGCTCTTCAGTGGCCTTTCTGTACTGGGGAGACCAGAGCTGGACACTGTATAATGGATGTTCGATCAAGGCCAAGTAGAGGATGAGGATCACTTCCATGTAACTGCTTCTTGCCTTCCTCCTGTTATATGCCAGAACTGCATTCCTTTCTTAGCTGTGGCAGCACACTGCCTATCTGGCTTCAACTTAATGCCCGTAGTTATCCCTAGATCCAACGTTGCACCATACAAGGTGTATATAAAACCAAGATTTTTCAGCCATAGGCGTAGAACCTTGCACTTCCTCTCATTAAATCCAACTCTTTAGTTTTCAGCTCATGTCCCTAATGTGTGCAGCCTCCCCTGTAATGTACCCTCTTCTTTTGTTGTATCCATTCTGCTTGCCAGTTTACTGTCATCAGCAAATTTTAGCACCCTGCTGCTGAGCTCCAGGTCAATAATAAATATATAGGGGTTATGTCATGGCCTTACATTGAATATGGCGTTTATTTACACAAGTTGGCTTTTTTTTTTCCTATTTTTCTCCCACCACCGGAGCTGTACCCAACTCACCTGCCCATCCATCATCCACCCAAGGTCCCCCCCCCCATGGAGCTCTGGCTTACCTCCCAGGTGGAGTCTGTGGCGAGGGGGCCTGTACCCCTTCCCAAGGAATCAAGTCTTCGTCACGGACCTGTGCAGCAGTTTGGCTGGCTAGGAGAGAACCCACTATTGGGCCCTCGTGTTGGTGCTGCTCCGGTGGTATATTTTAGATGTACACCCCCCCCGGAGCACGACATGCCACATGACACCATGGCTTGCACCGGCATCCGTAATGCTCCCCCATTGGTGGGGCAGCGGGGCTGCGATACCTCTTGGCTGACGCCAGAGGTCAGGCCAACCCCGGTCCAGGAACCCCTCCCCTGGAGGAGCTGAGCAGTCCAGTGGATGCTCAGACTACCTCCCCCCGGATGTCCCACTGCTACTCCCGAACCTGGGTCACCAGCGTCTGAAGCGGAAAATTAACAACTGCGCCAGCAGGCTGGCTACATGAGTTGGCTTTGATATTAGTGACCTCATGAGTGGCGTAGCCACGAGTGAGTGCACTGAGGTCAAAGCCAATGAGTATAGATAAAAGCTGTATTCAATGTAAGGCCATCACATGGCCAGTTTATACAATTAGTGTGGACGTTTTTCACACTGCTACTACTGCCATGATGAAAACATCAGATGAATTCCATTCAGTTTAAAAACTTAAATGTGTTAGTTTGCACTAGTTTTTTTTTTTTTTGTTACCTGTGCTAAGCAGCTTGTGCCTGGCATCTGTAGTAACCTCCATGGAGACAGCGATAATCAGAATCCTAATGGCAGCAGTGCAGTTCTGAAACAAGACCCCCCTGATGAGAAATTCTTGTTAGTAGGCTATTCAGAAAGCAGTTTTGCTCCCTCCAGCATCGATACAGTGATTGTTAAAATCGAGTTGGCAGCCATGGAGTTCTCAGCTGGGATTGCCCACCCTCCTCAGTACCTACTTCTGTTCAGTAGGCTGTTGAGAAAGCAGTTTCTCACTCCCTACGACTTGGAGATGGTCACCATCAGAATCCAAGTGGCACGGGCAGTTGTGGAGTCCCCCCCCCATTGATGTGATCTTCTGTTGAAAGTAGCGTCTTGCTCCCTCTGACATGTTGTCAAGTGTTCAGTTACCCAGACAGCCATCGTCATAGAGATCATAGTCTGCAGGCTGTGTTCTATGACAGCTTGATGTTCTCTAGTGGTTGTCATTTTCAGTTTACATCTTTATATTGTAGGTGCCATCTACAGGCTTGCTCTTTCATTTATATTAACAAGCAGGGTATTCTGAAGCCTTCTTAGTGTCACCAAAGAGACTAACAGCTTCACAGTCACTGCAGAGCAGCACAAAGCATGAGGGGTAATCGCATCTTCATGTTACAGATTTTTGTATTTTTCTTGTTTTACAGCACTACAAGCTGATGGTTGATAAACAAATAGGGGTCTTTCATTAGCTGGCAATGTTGCAGCAATTTTTTTCACCAGTGTCCTCTCCCACAGGACCGTGGTTGTGCCCGGCCACCAGTGTGGGGCCTGTGGAGGGTCGGTTGTCATCCTGCTGCCTGGGGGGTTTTCTCTGAATTTTCTCCCAGGGCCCATGGACATGCAGTGGGCACAGTGTCTGAGCTCTGCTTCTGCAGGGATGGTCCCAGTGTCCTGAACATGGGATCCCTTCCCTACATAATAGTGTGCATATGCTGGCACCCAGCCACTGCTGGGTGTCAGGCAAGCAGCACACCACACTAACCCCCTCCCCAAGGAAGGAGAGCTGTCTAGGGATATTTGATCCTTCCTCTCCCAGACTGCCTTTGAGCAACCCAAGTCCGTTCCCAACTCTGGGTCACCAGTGTAGCAGGAGGTAAGATGCCCAGTGCCTCAGCCCTCCATGCCACCAGGCTGGCACAGCAGCGATTTTTAATGGTACATGGTCTGTTTACACATGTCTGTATGGCATGTTGTTAAAAACATAATGAGGCAGTTTTAGAATGTTTGGGTTTGGTGGCAAGAAGATCTGGCAACACATTAAATCCATCTGTGTTCCTTTTCAAAGTGGATCACTGCTTTTTAATTGTGACATCCTCTGAGTCTAGATAAATGTTTATCTGGATCTAAGGCAGTGACGTAAACAAATTTATCTCTTAGAAAAATCTCTCACCCTAATTGTATAAATACTGTATATATTAAAAATAGGGATGGGCTACCCATTGAGCAGCTGGAGTGGGTAGGTCGGGTATCAATGTTTTTTGGTCAGGTAGGGTAGTTTGGGTAATTTGCTACCCTACCCAACCCTAACACTGTATTTCGTGGATCAGGTACTGTGGACACAGGTAATGGGTTGAGTAATCGGTAACTTAAAAAAAAAAGGCATTTTTGAGACAGCGTGTTGGGTCCTGGGACTCTTCCTGATCTCTAATTGGGCATTAGAGGCAGCCTGTGTGGTCCTCACAGCAGACAGAAGCGAATGACACCAGCCTGACAATCTGATAGGTCAGTACTGGTGTCTGAGCTCCCTGTCTGCTGTGTGAGAATGCAGACCTGCTCTGGAGCTTTGTGAGAGAGAGCAAGATTCAGCACTCATTGCAACTGTGGCAAAAAGCTGCACAAACTAAAAAAAAAAAAAAAAAAAAAAAAGCACAACTTTTGTCCAACAAGGAAGGGGGAGCAAGGGTTGGGGACTGAAGAAAGGGGGAATAATTGGGGTGGGGGTCATCAAGTGCAGCGGTGCTCAGGAGAGAAGGAGAAAGAGTGGGGAAAGGTGCTTGTTGCTGCTGGCAGCAGCTGTGAAAGCCATTTAGGCTGTATACACACTGTCTGTTGTTAGGTGCCCTGAGCCCTGTCTGTGACGTAAACTCTGTGTCTCTCTGCAGTATAGTAAAGCCATTTGGGCTGCATTATGCACTGTCTGTTGTTGGTGCCCTGAGCCCTGTTTGTAATGTAGCTACAGTACATACACACTGTGTCTGTAGGTGCCCTATCCCTGTTTGTGACATATACTTTTTCTCTCTGCAGTATAGTGAAGCCATTTAGGCTGTATTACATATTGCCTGTTGTTTGTGCCCTGAGCCCTGTTTGTGATATAGCTACTCTGTGTGTCTCTGCAGTAGAGTGAAAGCCATTTAGACTGCATACACACACACTGTCTGTAGGTGCCCTGAGCCCTGTCTGTGACATAGCTAGTACTCTGTGTCTCTGCAGTATAGTGAAAACCACTTAGGCTGTATTACACACTGTCTGTTAGGTGCCCCAAGCTCTGTCTGTGACATAGCTACTCTGTGTCTCTCTCTGCAGCATAGCAAAAGCCATTTAGGCTATATTATACACTGTCTGTTAGGTGCCCTGAGCCATGTCTGTGACATAGCTACTCTGTGTCTCTCTGCAGCTTAGCAAAAGCCATTTAGGCTGTATTACACTGCCTGTAAGTCTATTAGGTGCCCTGAGCTCTGTCATAGCTACACTGTGTGTGACATCTCTCTGTGGCATTGCGAAAACCACAACTGGGTCTAGTATGTCTCATATTTCCCAGACTATGTCTACTAAAAGGTAGCACAGTGCTGGTGCATGTGCAACTGAAAATGATGTGGATAATATGAATCCTAGCACTAATGAAGAACATAGCGACATTAATATCAATAACATCAGCAGACTGGCACTAAATGTTCTCCTGAATCAAAAAAGCATGTTGCCAATGAAATGATAGTAGAGTTTTGGAGTTACTTGAAGAGGTACTGAACATTTTGCCACATGTGCCAGGAGACTTCCAGCTGCTGAAGCAGCATGCAAGGAGGGGGAGGCATCTTCCTCAAATATAACCTCAGATGCTGAGGCAACGAATGCTGATAAAGATGGTGGTGATAGTGTGGCCTGTGAATGGGATAGCCCAGGCTATGTCCCACCTGAAGGTAGCAGCACTTTAAGTTCTTCTGAATCTTGTGACAGTGAGGTCAGTACTAGTTTGGATAAGGGGATTGGAGAAGGTGCTGCTGAAGAGCATGAGAGGCAAATGCAGAAAAAAATCATGTGCTAAACTTAAGAATAAGAGGATGACCATGAATGGGAACAATTCATGTGAAGAAGGAAATGCAGTATAGGCTTTCCACCAGGTCCCTTGACTGTACAAGAAATAGTGCCAGACACCATAATACAAAGCATTGACCCTGCAGACAACTTTTGAGCTGTATGCAGTCTGTGCAAAAAGAGTGTCAGTCGTGGTGTCAAAGTGGGACATTTTGGAACATCAGTAATGATATGACATGCAAAGACAAAACACCCAATTGAGTGGGGTAGGGTAAGGGACAGTGTGGTTGGTATGGGCGGTAGTGAAGGTGGTCAGGATGGTGGCCATAGTGACAATGAACTGGAAGCAGGAACTGACATTGAATCACTTGATGTGTCCTTGCAGTCGTCCCAGACAAACATAGATTGTTTTCTTCTGACACCATCAAGTACTGCAAAATCCCACAGTAGTACTCCATTTGAAAAAGGTTTAAAAAGTAAAATCCCCCCAAATTAAAAATATCTTGTCACTCTTGTCAACTAACATTGAAAGAAAGTGTTACAAGGACATCAAAATGTACCTGCAAGCATCCAACATGCCAGCTGTTTAATAAGCCATTGCAGAGCTGTTGGCCGATTGTCAGCTCCCTTTTGCTTTTGTTGCCCAGAAAGGTTTCCTCAAGTTCACGAACTAGATTGACCCATAGTACACCATTCCCTGTCGAACAGATTTCTGAAAAAAGGCTGTTAAACAGTTGTATGACTTGGTGTGTAGTGCGGTCACTAAACAGTTGAAACTCTCTGAGGTGAAGCAGGTACAGATAACCACAGCTATATGGTCCAGCAGCCAAACAATTGACTTCATGACTGTTACAGCTCATTGGACAAGGTTTTAGTCAGAAAGTAATAATTCCCACTGTACTATAAGCAGCAGGAAGCAATCTGTATTATGTGTCACCTTTGAAGAAAACCACACTGTTGTGAATATTTTGCAGGAGCTGCAAAATCAATTCCAGAAATGGCTTACTCTGTATTCCTTATCTCCAGGGTTCATAGTATCAGATAATGGTGCCAATATAGTCAAGGCTGTTAGAGATGGCAACTGCCAACACATACCTTGTTTTGCACATTGTTTAAATCTTCTTATCCATGGTTTCTTAAATGGTAACATAAATGTTGAAAATGTGTTAGGTCTTGCTAGGAAAATATGTAGGCATTTCAGCCACTCTGTGAAAGTTCAAAAAATCCTGAAGGGGCTGCAGAGGTCAAACAACTTACCCTTGCATATATTAAAGCAGGAAGTTCCTTCCTGCTGGAATTCAACATGTTACATGTTGCATAGATTTCCCAAACAGAAAAAAAGCTGTACATGACTACACCATGCAGAATCAAATAGATAAAGTAGACATCATGTTCAGTTCCAGCAGCTGGACTTTATTTGAATCTTTGGTCACCTTACTGGAGCCATTTGAGGCTGCCACATGTGATGTCAGTGCAGACAGTGCAACTCTGAGTCAGATTCTTCCTCAAATCAGATTTTTTCACATTTCCCTTTACTACATAAAGAAAGACTTTCAGTCAAAAGACCACACCACTGCTGTTATGCTGGCAGATGAATTGAGTCTCAGACTGTTGACTGATCCGAGAATAAATGTCATGTTTAAGAATGACACCTACAGTGTTGGCTGCGTTTCTAGATCCCAACTTCAAGTGTACCATTGATGCCATCCTGCTTGCAGGGAAAGACATGGAGTATTAGAGAGATCTTCTTCTAACCAAATGTGACATTGCCCTACCAACATCATTAACTGATGTACAGCAGTCAAACCCTGCCGAACCATCGTAGTGCACTTCTGGCATAGACAATAGCACATCTATTAAGTCTTCACAGCAGTGTCATCAGCGAAGGAAATGACATGTACAGCTACTTCTCAGGCACCCTTTGTTCAGGGTCAGAAAGGCAAATCACTCTGAGTCACCTGCAGCAACATGGACGGTATCCTGTAAAGAAAGTGCAGCAGGTTCCTCTGCCAGACTGGTAACCATCTCACACAGCACAATGATGCTGGAGTGCTTTGCAGACCATACTGTGACTGGTCTCGAGGGAGATCCATAACTCTGTTGGAAATGAAAGAGAACAATATGGCCAGATCTAGCAAATCCTGCAATAATGTATCTCGCGTCAGTTTCAGTGGCTCAGTAGGTAGCACACTCGCCTCTGAGGCCAGGAGATCAGAGCGCTGTGGGTTCAGTTCCCACATCTGGCACTTGTGTTAATATCCCAATACTGACACTGTAGTGCAGCATGAGAGGGGTGCTGCACTTCTGAGGTGTTGTCTTTTGGATGAGACGTTAAACCGAGGTCCCATCAGCCTGGATTGGTGGTAGTTCAGGTGGATGTTAAAGATCCCATGGCACTTATCGAAAAGAGTAGGGGAATTTCCCTGGTGTCCTGGCCAAATTTCCCTTATTCAATAAAAATACAACCAACAGCTTAATCTGGTTCAAATTCAACTGCTTACCATCTGTATCCCCCCCCCCCGGTCACCCCTGAAAAAGGGACTTCTAGGCCCAGTGGGCTTACCGGGTCAACAAAATTCAACAAACAAACAATTGTCTCCCTTCAAGCATATATTCAGAATACATATTTCGTGCAGCTGGAGGAATAGTCACAGAACACTGCTAAATCCTGCAAATGTGAAATGGCATATATTTCTCAAAATGAATGCTGACAATTTCCCAATTGTCACAAACACTAATTTATGTGAGTCTGACCCTGAAAATGAACACTAGCCTGCAAACAATGATACTGGATATGATGACTAAGTTGTGTATGAAACAAATAGAACCATCACCACTGCCACCAAGCCGGCCACATGTGCCACACTAGTACTGCTATTAGTTTTCTTTTGTCAGTCATCAGTTTAGGTTATGTAAGTGTGATCGATGCCCACCATGGGTATAATTTTTTTAAAACAGCAGTAGGTTCAATCACAGCAGCTGCGCCTCTCATACCACCTCAGCAATGTCTGCCATGAATATAATATTTTAAAACAGCAGCAGGCTCACTGATAGCAGCTGTGCCTCTTGTATCTGCCTCAGCAATGCCCACCATAGGTATAATTTTTTGAACAGCAACAGGCATAGAAGTTGCATCTCTCATTCCTACCTCAGCAATGCCCACCATGGGTATACTTTTTGTAGTTAAATTGTTTATTAATACTTTTCAAAACCACCATGAGTATAATGTTTGCAAACAGCAGCAGGCTCACTCAGAACAGCTGTGCCTCTCATATCTACCTCAACAATGCCCACCATGGGTATAATTGTTTGAAACAGCAGCAGGCTCACTCATAGCAGCTGCACCTCTTGTACCTGCCTCAGCAATGCCAGTCATGGGTATAATTTTTGGAAACAGCAGTAGGCTCACTAAGTGAGCCTGTGCCTCTCGTACCTGCCTCAGCAATGCCCCCATGGGTATAAAGGATTGGGGCACCCAGCAGACAGTGTAATACTCCCAAAAACAGTCTTTATAAAATTCTTGTTATGGTCAGGGTTGGGTAATCGGGTAGTAGAATGGATCAGGTAGTAACTACCTGAGCCGACTACTTGTTTTTTATCTGGGGGGTTCAGATATTTTTGGGGTACTCATGGGTTGTCTTGGTGGTCGGGTATTTTAGTATCTGCCCATCTCTAATTCAAAAGCAATAGATCCAGCACCAACCCCTGAGGTACTCCACTAATCATATCCCTCCTCTCTGAATGATGACCATCCACCATCACTCTCTACTTTCTACCTGTCAGCCCATTTTTTTTTATCTCCCTCCTGTACACTTTATAGACTATATATTGTGCCATTTTCTCCATGTGTTTTCCATGCAGCACAGTGTCCAGAACCTGGTTGAAATCCAGATAGAGAACATCTACTGCTCACCCCCTATCCTCCTCCTTAGCTACCTCATTGAAGAAGGTAATCGTGGCAGGATCTACAATACCCTTTGTAAAAACCATGCTATGTGCTGGAGAACAGCCCATTTTCATCTAAGTGCTGAACCACCACATCTTTTATGACTGACTCCTTTCCTGTGATCAAGTTCCTTTTCCCATGTGTGCATGACTCTGCAAAATCATGTATTATAGAGCAACAGTACCCTGCTGTCAACTACACATGGTACAACAGTGCTCTTCATCATGCTTGCTGTGGAAACTGTTGGTTTCAAACCAACTGAGAATTTACCAGCATAATGCATTTTACCCTTTTGCTGCAAAATTAATCACTATGCAAATTAAACATAATCTCTAAATGAGTACTTTTCCGAGTCAGTAATCAGTAATCTAAAACTGATTACTTTTCATTTCTTTTTTTTAAACTTTGCATAGATTTCTTCTGAAACCACAAAAATACATACAGGACATTTTCTGTTATTCATACACAGACAATTACATGTCATTATTACGATCAAGATAAATGCCTGAATTTGATATACCTGGGGGGTATGATTTATGTAGACAGATTGAATTACGTTTGAGTGATGCGATCAAAAACATGGCCTTAAATCCAAGTGAGAAATGAATTAGTACTATTAACACACTGAAATAAAAAGTGACCTCTAAGGTTACAAAGCCATGTGTAACCCACTTATGGAGCACATTAAGATAGTTAGACACAGGGGCCCTGACTACAGGTCAGCTTCTAACATCACATATCTGCAGCAGCAGCGTAAAATTCAAAAGTGCTTTACACATCAATAAAACACATTCAAACTGGAAACTGTATACAAATGTGGAATAATAACCCCTACATTTTTGCCCATAAATTGAGGAAAAAATTAGACCACCATACGGGCATAAAAACCTGAAAATGATGCTACTGAAATACCATGGAAAATCTTTGAGTCCCTCAGTTAACTGGGCATTCAGAATCTTAGATTATTCTTGAGTGCAAGGTAACCAGCAAAATGGCACCATTACCAATCTGTGGACACAGTCATGCGATACTGCCAAAAAAGTATGTGCTAGAAATCCAAAATCCAATAAAAGATTACAAATTTCCAGACTGAGGGGGTATCCATGACTGTAGCCCTCGAAATGTCCCCATCTAAACTTTACACCCCACAAAGCAAATAGTAGAGCCCCTTACTATGTATGCCAACCCCCTCCTCCCCCCCTTACATTAACTCACAGAATAGTCTCTGTGTCTGACATTTCTGAATCCTTTGGCCTTACATTTTTTTGTTCAAGATGTCTGTTCTCTCTCTTTAGCTTCTCAAATAGTTTGTTTACATCCTGGGGTTTGGAAAAAAGTGAGTCTTCTTACCATTTTCCATTCTGAGGTGGGCAGGCAGAAATAAATCAAAGGGGATATGCAAAGCCCTCAGCCAACTCTTGGTTCCCTTAGACTTCTTTAAATGGGTATGGTTGACATATAAGGATAGAAGTGCATAATGGCATCCCCTTCTAAAAATTCACATTGGCATCTCGCTGATTGAAGTGTTTTGACTGACAGCTCCACTCTTGTAAATGTAATAAAAATAGTTCTTGGAGTGTAGGTGTTTGCTTTGGCCCTGTACACACGGTCCACATATCTAGATGTTGCATTGTAGCAGCTGTTGTGCCAGTGTGCCAAAAAAGGAGATTTGATTCTCCATCTTAAATTCCAGTAGTAAGCCAATGATCCTTAAGTTGCATTCTTGAAGCACATTCTCAGTAGGCGCCAACAGCAGTTTCAAATGCATGTTCACCTGAACAAGTTTGTTAGAGGCCACCATGATCTGCTTGGCATGTCTAGAGGCCTCCTTCACCTTCTGCAGTAAACCAGTAACAGACTCTTCCACTGTGACAAGCTGACTAGTAAACTCACCTAATTTTCTCAATGTTCTGGATGGACTTAAACAAAGTCTGTCTTTGTACCCCTAGCACCTTACCTGTTATATTCCCTTGACAAGGCCCCCTGGCTGCACTGTCTTCCACCCTCGCCCACCTCCCTCCCGTATCTCCACTCCTGCCCCACCCCAACCACCTCTCGTGACTCCCCTCACCCCTGCACCTCCTCCCCTCAAACTCCTACCTCACTTCCCCACCTCCACCCCTTCCCTTGTTTTGCTCATAGCTCAAGTCTTTGTACTGGTTATTACATGTCTGTAAGTCAATGATTATATGTTTGTAACTAAAAATGATGACTGTTGCACATGCTGATGTGGAACCTTTGTAAAAGAGCCTCAGCTCAAAGGTATTGTAATCCTAGATTTAAATAAATAAATAAAGTCTTTAGAAAGTTCTTTGAATCCGTTATTTAGCTGCCTGTGGGGGTCTCCTGACTGTTTCCAATTGAAAGCCACTGGTAGCTGTGAAGCGGCCCCATTGGGTTTTCCTGTCTCACAGACAGATTGAGAAAAGGATTTGGAATGTAAAAATATTTTTTTATTACCAGAAAATAATCTGCTGTAAAAATAGAATTGACAGCTTGCAGCAGGAGCTCACACAAATGCATCTACACATGCTGACAGCTAACTCTGCCCCCTCAACTGATCATCTTTAAATGTAATAGGAACAACCCTTGCCCCATGTATAGACAGAGACAGTCGGCATAGAGGGTAGAGTACAAGTCGTGACCCTTGCCATCTTGGTGTGGTGCACAATTGACTGGAGAAGGTTAATCTTCTTCTGTTCCTGTAGTCCTTCTGGAATTTTCTGATTGGAGGCTATCAGTCCCATTTAGTTCCCCCAGTAAGCATCAGCTACACCTGATCAATGAGTGCTAGAGATCATTTAGGATGGTCTCTCAGTTGAGTTTTTTCTTGGCCATCCTGGCTTTCTTGGCTGTGGAAGAGAAGGGTTCTTTCAGAACAGCTGTCTGTTCTTTGGTTGGAACCCCTCATCTCAGACTTTAAGTTGTCAAGCATGCTTCTCCAAATGCAGCTCATTGGGGATTCATCTCCAGGTACTGTATCTCCTGGTGACAAAGAAAATTAGAGGATGGTGCCCCATCCTGTATCTGTGCATTCTGAACAGGTACCTCAGAAGGTGAAAGTTCCTGATGGTGACTGGTGCAAATCATACAACTGCTGGATAAGGGGACTGGTTTGAAAGCTGGGAGCTAAAGGATGTATATTTTTAAATTCATATCTGGAACTCAAGCATGACAGTCTATAAGACCATTCTCCAGCCATTTTTGAGGCTATGGCACATACAACCATGGCATTCTGCAGTCTTTGTGCTGAGTGGTGACTAGATTTTGACAAAAAATCATGGCCTAGAAACATGCTGTTTTCCTACTTCCACATCTCTCAGCAGCCCTCTATATGTAGTTTATTAGTCTAAAGTTCAGATGTTGGAATCAAAAGGGAAATGCAGAATGAAGTAAACTGGGCATTGGTAAACAATGAGTCTTTAAAGACCTTAAATTTGCTCATATAATGTGTGTTTCTAATTGTGTTACTTGTGTGCTTAGTACTGCATGTATGTTATGAATGCCCTAGTTACCCAATCAAAGATCACGTATCAGGTTGGTCCGATGAGACCTCTCTGCCGCAGACCGATTTTGTTTACTGTCCTGGAGACCATTTCTAACTAGGTAGTCCTCAAGTAGTGTTTTCATTAGTTTGCCTGCTACAGATGTAAGACTAACAGATCTGTAGTTTCCTGGTTGCTCTTCATCTCCTTCCTTGTGGAATGAGGCCAAGTCCACTACCCTTCAGTCTTTCAGAACCACCTCTAACTGTAGGAAGCTATTGAATAGCCCTGACAGGGGTTTAGCCATTTCCAATACCAATTCCCAGAGCGCCCTTGGGTTCATCCAGTCCGGCCCTGGAACCATGTCTATTTTCTGCTAGCCCTTTTCTGACCCGTTAGCCCATAAATACCAGCAGAGCAGAAAGAAAGGTGCGTGGAGGAAACCAAAGGCAGCATTAGATAAGTGCAAAAAACAATTTATTAATACAAAGTGCACAGACCTAAAAATGACAGGCAAAAGGACTACAACCCCAGTGCTTCGAACCCTTGTGGACTCTTCATCGGGGGGAGGAGTCAGCTTGTATGGTAGTCAATTTTTAAAGGCTACCACTTAAAGGGACAGTACCATAATTCATTCCGCACCACATAATGATAGTGAATACCACCACATACTAAAGATTACAACACAAATTAATTAGGCATTAAAGAGGCAAGCTGGGTATAAATTTCTAACTTGACAGTAAATATTATAATGCCAGACAAATAATGGCATTACATATGTAGGAATGACTGCCCCTCCTTCAAAAGAACGCATACATGAGCATGTTAGATCCATTTTACATGGACGTTGTGACACCCCAGTGGGCACACATTGGAGTATGCTCCATGGACGGGTTTTGTCATCCTTTAAATTCACTGCGATTGATCATGTACCTCCTCTTTTTAGAGGAGGTAATCAACGTAATTTATTCCTGCAAAGGGAGAGTAGATACATTTTTCAGTTGAATGCAGTCTCTCCAAAGGACTAAATGATAATTGGGAGATTACTCCCTTTCTTTGAATAAGATTTATTTATTTATTTTGAAGTGAACCTCTGAACATTGGTAAAGTTGCCTGATGATGGTTGTTACATGTTTTTCTGTGTTTGTTTCTATTTTTTTCTCTCCACTTTTTTCTTTTTACAGGTAGTCATCAGAATGAATTCTACTTAAAGTCCCATTATAATGGATGTCTTTTTTTCTACTTCAGGAAATGGATTTTTTTAGGGATATTTTATCCTATGTAGTGCCATTATTTGTCTGACATTATAACATTTACTGTCAAGTTAGAAATTTATACCCAGCTTGCCTCTTTAATGCCTAATTAATTTTTGTTGTAAACTTTAGTATGTGGTGTTATTCACTATCACTATGTGGAGTGGAATAAATTATGGTACTGTCCCTTTAAATGGTAGGCTTTAAAAATTGACTACCATACATGCTGACTCCTCTCCCCCCGACGAAGAGTCTGCAAGGGTTCAAAGCACTGGAGTTGTAGTTCTTTTGCCTGTCATTTTTAGGTCTGTGCACTTTGTATTAATAAATTGTTTTTTTGCATTTACCTAATGCTGCCTTTGGATTCCTTTGCCCACCTTTCTTTTTGCTCTGCTGCTGTTTCTTTTCATATTGGTGCAGCATTGGAACCCTTTTGTCTGAGTGCTACGGGTTTTTTTCTTTTCTTTGGCCACATTCGTTTTCGTTCCCGTTTAGCAGCACAGTCATTGGGATTTTTCCGGTAGTAATGTTATCAAAGAAAAAACTTTTAGTGATGTCTAGTAACCACACACTTCTTAGTGTTTGGTTTTGTGCACAGACCTAGTAGCTAATCCCCTTATATTGCATTTAGCATGGTGTTCCAGTTTGAATTTGGCGAGACTATTTAGAAGTTTTTTCGGCATCCTCGGTAGTTGTACCGGGGATTTTGGATTGCCGCAGATGCCGTAGATGCTAGTTTCCACCATTTTTTGCTTCAGTTCGGCCTTGACTCACATCTCCCTGTGGATTTATTTAGAGATTGAGCTGTGACTCAGAATTGGAGGTGTTGGTAGAACTTTTGGCTGGAGCAGGTCATGAATCGAATCTTTCATCTAGAAGGGGGCTACAAACCACTGCAGAACAAATGAGATGGCATGAACAGGCTGGTGATATCTTTTCACTTGACTTTAAACCATTACCAGAACTTGTTGATAACTGCAGAGACCTGTTTAATAAATTGGAGAGGTTAAAATTCACAGAAGTAAATCTATATTACATTGTATCTAGCCTGACTAAGTATAAAGAAACCACTCTCATTCCTCGTGGCTTAAGACTTGAGAAAGGACCCTCTGGAGGGGTTTATAAACCTTGTTATCAGGACAGGTGGGAAAAAGCTTTCTCACCTGTTCTGAAACACTTATAGAGATCTTGGTGGATCAATGCACTGAAAAACACTCAGATACTTTTGGGAACATCCATGGCCTTGAAAAGGAATTAAATTCATTTGAATCGTCTGATGACTTTGATACCCTGAATACTCGGCTAATAAATAAAATTGTTACACATGAGAAAACAGTCATAGCCAGAAAACAAACTAAGTATCTGAGGGACACAAGGGATTTCACTTTGGGACAAGTTTATAAATGGGATCAAACCCCTGAGAGTCAAGATGGGGTAGATCTGTATCACGAGGCAGAAATAAATTTCGGAAATGTTCCAAGAGTACTAATAAAAATTCTATTAATAATCAACAAGTGAATAAACAATCTCATCAGGAGGAACCAAGGAGGGAGGGGTTTTGTCTACCTCAGCACACAAAAGTGCAGTCCAAGGGGACAACAGATCAGTTAGGCATGAAGCCAAAAATTATAACAAGAAAACAAGAAGGGGATATAGAGGAGAAGCAAAGAAATGGGGTAGAACAACGATAGAAACAACAGAAACAACACAATCTACGGGGGAAGGGCAAATCTTAAACCTCTCTGATATTGAATGAACAGATTCTCAGAGGTTGGTTCTTTCAAAGGGTCTATCATTTGTACCTGAACCGAATTACGACTGATTCACTATACAGGCGGATCTTGAAAAGACTTACAGAAAATTACATTTAAAAAGGTTTTTTCTACAAAAGAGAAACATGCGGGTTTGATTCTGTTCCACCTGTAATTGATCCTTCGACCCTGGCCACTCCCTCCCTTATACCCCTCTCCATTATTTCCCCCGATCAACTTAATATCAATTTTATGAATATGTCAGAATGTTGCTGAAATAGAAATCCCATTATTGGAACATATGTCTGCAGAGTAGCTACCAGCATCTTGGGACCCAGAATGGGCCTTGGACAATTTTGAAGATCTTAAAAGTAACTTAACTTGTTTATCATCCAACCTCTACTTTTTGCCCTGGAAAATTTATTTCACTAGCGATATCTACTTTTGAGACTGAAGAATACGGAAGCGGATAGAATTTTTTCTTCTACCACCCCTACACATAAGGCGAATTGGAATATTACAGTTTAAGAACTGAAAGCATTGAAAGAAATAGAAAGTATTAAAGAAGTGACGATTAAAGCAGCAGACAAGGGGGGCCAAATAGTGGTTCAAAACACCATTGAGTACGTACTTGAAGCTGATCGGCAGTTACTCAACGCTAAAAATGATAGACTTTTGGATAGAAGTCCTCTTCCAAATGTTCAAAAAAAACTGACTAACTTTCTTTTGCTTTATAGGTCTCGAGGTGTGATTTCCGAAAAATAATTACATTTTCTTAATCAGAAATTTGCAGTTGTCCCGAAATTTTACCATTTGCCTAAAGTACAAAAGAACCCCAAGAACCCCCTGGAAATCTGATAATTTCCGGTATAGGCTTTCTCACTGAGAACCTATCCACATTTTTGGATGATTTTTTTGTACACACTTTTTGTACGTCTTCTTTCTCATCTTAAGGACATGATGGCTGTCTGGAGACTCTTAAATACCAAACCTTTGATGCTGGGAACCTGTGGCTGACAATTGATGTTGAGTCACTCTACACCATCATCAGACATCATCTGGGACTTCATGCTGTTAAGTTCTTTATGGATTTGTTTCAAAGCCAGGATTTGTTGGACCCAGATTTTGTTTTGGATGCACTGCAGTTTGTACTTACTAGTAATTTCTTTACCTTTAATTCTAAGTTTTTTCTACAGGTTTGTGGGACAGCCATGGGGTCAGGATGGCGCCCTCCTACGCCAACCTATTTCTGGGTTGGTGGCAGGAGGTCACCATCTTCAACCCCAGGGCGAACCCCTTTAGCAATAAGATCAAATATTGGGGTCATTATATTGATGACATCCTGTACATCTAGTGTGGCATGCAACTTGAAGCAGAAGATTTCTTGGGCAGACTTAATATTAATGATCTGAATTTGTGGTTTACTTTTTTAACTGACCCTTCTTCTGCAACCTTTTTGGATTTGTGTTTGTGTGCCACACCAGATGGGAGGACTGAATCAGAAAATTTTCGAAAGCCAAACTCTGGAAACACTCTACTTAGGGCTGATAATGCTCATCCAAAGCATATCATACAAGGGATACCTAAGGGCTAATTTTTGAGGCTGAGAAGAAATTGTTCCTCTATAGAGTCTTATTTGCAACATGCAGATGATCTTATTAGTAGATTTAAGGCTCATGGCTATGAGATGAAAATCCTGCAGGAAGCTAAGGAATATGCACTTAGGCAGGATAGACCAACTTTATTGAGACCTAGAAACAGAGAAGAACAAAATGATGATCTTGTTTATTTTGTCACAGAATTTAACAGGGTGACATCCAAGGTGGCTGGTGCCTTAAAAAGTTTTTGCACATTTTAGAAGCTGATAGTGATTTGTCAAGTAGAATTGGTAATTCCCCAAGAGTTGTTTATTGAAAGGGCAGATCTGTGAAAGATAGAATTGTTAGGAGTTATTTTGTCCTTGAACCTTCTCAGGTTCAGAATTTACTCCTGGCAAAACCACAGGGTTCTTTCCCATGTGGAAATTGCAATATCTGCACCTATATGAAATGGGGGAATGCCTTTACTGGCCCGACAAATGGAAAAAAACACTTGTCTTCATCATTTTGTTACCGGTCGCACCACACATGTGGTCTGTGCCCTGTGGTGTGATTGCACTACCCTGTATGTAGGAATGACCACCTGTCCTTTAAAAGGATGCATGCAGGTGCATGTTAGATCCATTTTACATGGACGTTGTGACACCCCAGTGGGTACACATTGGAGTATGCGCCATGGACGGGTTTTGCATCCTTTAAATTTACTGCAATTGATCATGTACCTCCTCTTTTTAGAGGAGGTAATCAATGTAATTCACTTCTGCAAAGGAAGATTAGACACATTTTTCAGTTGAATGTGGTCTCTCTCAAAGGACTAAATGATAATTGGGAGATTACTCCCTTTCTTTGAATACGATTTATTTATTTGTTTTTAAGTGAACCTCTGAACATTGGTAAAGTTGCCTGATGATGGTTGTTACATGCTTTTCTGTGTTTGTTTAGATTTTTTTCTCTCCCCTTTTTTCTTTTTACAGGTACTCATCAGTATGAATTCTACTTAAAGTCCCATTATAATGGATATCTTTTTTTCTACTTCAGGAAATGGATTTTTTGAGGGATATTTTATCCTATGTAATGCTATTATTTGTCTGACATTATAGCATTTACTATCAAGTTAGAACTTTATATCCAGCTTGCCTCTTTAATGCCTAATTAATTGTTGTTTTAATCTTTAGTATGTGATGTTATTCACTATCACTATGTGGTGTTGAATGAATTATGGTACTGTCCCTTTAAGTGGTAGCCTTTACAAATTGACTGCCATACACACTGACTTCTCCCCCCCAACGAAAGAGTCCGCAAGGGTTCGAAGCGCTGGGGTTGTAGTTCTTTTGCCTGTCATTTTTAGGTCTGTGCATTTTGTATTAATAAATTGTTTTTTGCATTTATCTAATGCTGCCTTTGGTTTCCTCCACACACCTTTCTTTTTGCTGCTGCTGTTTGTTTTCATATTGGTGCAGCATTGGAACCCTTTTGTCTTGAGTGCTATGGGTTTTTTTTCTTTATCCCATAAATACCACCTGCCCCATTTCAGAGATCCCTCTTGCAACAGCCTTTATGCAGCACCTAAAGAAAGATAGGGACAAACTGGTGGTGGTGCAGAGGAGGGCTACCAGGTTGATCCAGGGAAGGGGGCGCTACGAAGAATACCGAAAGAATCTGAACATTTATACTCTGGAGAATAAGAGGGAATGAGGGGACATGACTGAGATGTTTAAGTTCTTTCATGCAGCTCAAAAGAGGGGACACTAGTAACTTGTTCACAGCAAGTGGTAATACTGCCACCAGAGGTGACTCTATGAATCTAGTGGTGTTGGGCAGGAAAGCCAAACAGATGTCGAAAAGTTCAATTTTATGGAAAGGGTGGTGGCAGAATAGAACAAACTTCCAGGTGAAGACATATGTACTGAGACAGTTGAAGGGTTTAAGAGGGGATGAGAGGTGTATGGGAAATGTGTGGTTGGGTACAATGGAAGGGGGAGGCAGAGGAGAATATGTGGACTGACAGGCTCAGTCTGTTAGGAAGGCAGAGAAGAATATACTGGGTGTACCACTGGGCCATTTCCTGTCAACATCATCTGTTTCTGTAATTAGAGCAGGAAGCTTCTTTTCATTTTTTTCTGTTCTTTCTTACAGGGTCTGATCTTCAGGTGTGCAGTTCTAAAACTCCAACTTGCTGTACTAAAAAGATGGAAGAGAGATACCAGTTAGCAGCACATGAGGATATCCAACAGCTACTCCAAACCTTTAGCTCTGCTTTAAAATTTCTAATATCTCATAATGCAGCAGCATTTCAAGGTTAGTCCCAAGTTTCAGTTTACATACTTTTGTTTATCCTTTTTATTTTAGCCAGTGGTTAAATTTGAAGTGTTCAGGTGGGGGAATGCTCACCTGTAGATTTGTAAGTGGAGGAACTGTCATCTAAAGGTGGTGAAACTTTCCTATATCATTCAATAGAGAAAGATGGCAGTGGTGTTTGAAGTCTTGCACAATTTTGTAATAGGTGGTGAAATTGAGTTCCTATGGTTTCTGGCCTAATTTGTCCACTGATCTAGCCTACCATGGGTTTGCAAACTACTAAAGCAATAATTTGTGCTTTAAATAAATGGCATTTTAATACCTGTGTTTTCCTGTAAGGAATGCATTTTTATGTCTATATTCCTGGAATTTTATTTATTGGAGATGATGTATAAAAGACCAACTACTGGCCAAATATTGATTTCATATTGGTACAGACTCCTTACAGCTAACTAAATTTGCTAGTTTTATTTGCAAAGTTCATGCAACTTAAATATTCTAGAGAGGTAAAAACTGTGTGTATCTGAAAGCGAGACTGCTGATTTTACCTCCAAAAATTACCTTTTTAACTCGAGTAGGGATGGATAGGCGATGCATAACAGAATTACTTTAAGACAAGCAAGTTCTGCATTAACTGTTATTGACACTTCTATTCCTAAAATCCAGTTGTTCCCTGTCAACACTGACTTTTTTTTAACTCTTACAGTTTATCATAAAAAGATGGATTAGGAGTAATAGTGTGTGGACTGTTGTTTACTGGTATATTTAATAAGGCATGGTTAACTGATGAAACTCGCATTCTAAGACTCAACTTGTGGAGTATTTAGTGCTTTGAAAGTTATGACCTGGGAAAGGCAGGGAATAATCTCTTCTATGGGGTCAAAGCAAAGTGTAATGTACATATTGATGTCTAAGAGCTGGGAATGCCATAGATTACTGTATGCACTGGCTGACTTTTACAAGAAGGCTTTGTGTCTTGGTTCCTGAACTTGTTAAGAGCTGTTCTCCAGCAAAGCAATAACACATAGCTTTTAGTACACATTAATTGCTTTCACAGTCACATTAGGTAGGTGCCAGAAGCTATTTTATTATTGAAATTGCTTGAGTTGTCATAGTAATTTCAATTTGACCTCGGTAATGTGAATGGGCCTCATGTCTGATTGATAAGCAGTTTACAAGGATGCTACTTAATATGTATCATGAAATTATTCAGAGTAATGTGTACGTTTCTTAAATGTGCTGCATAACACAGTGCCATCTCTCACAATAATTTTTTATTATCCCTACCACTTGGTAACAAAGGACACTTAGTTTATGCTCCTATATAGTTTTTTTTCTACACCCCAAACAAACAAAGCCATATAAAACAACACACTGTTGTCACAAGTCATTGTATGCATAGTCTCCAGTTTTTTTTCCCCAAAATCAACAATTACTAAAATATGAGTTTCTCTTGCTGGCAAGTGGTGCAAGTTACATGTATCTGCACAAAGTAATGCAACATCTCACTGCATGACGAGTACAATGGAAAGGATAGTTGCACATTAATTATAGTGAAGGAACCAGAGAACAAGACAAATTTTGCTAAGTGCTGTATTAGCCCATCAGTATTGCTATACGTACTGGCCCCAGATATTCAAAAGGGTTGCGCATGGCGCTAACAGTGTTCGCCATCAACCTACTGATGCATACAGTGCGATATTCAAGGAATTGCACTTCACACAAATTCCGATGCGCTGGAGCGCATCAGTAATGAATACAGGCGCAGGTGTGGGGGGGGCGTGCCCATGCATACTCTGCACAGCCCGATATTCAGCCCAGGATGTGCGGAGCCATGCATGTGCAACCCCTACCTGGGCCAGCACAGAGTTGATCCAAAAAAAAAAAAAAGGAACAACGGATGGCCACCCACAGGTGAGCTGCCGCATTGCAGGGCGCAACATGGTAGCTGCCACCTGTGGGTGGCCACCTGAGCTCCGGCTGCACCTCCATGGTGGCGCTCCCTATGGCCAATCACGGGCATTAGTAAAAGTAATAAAGCTCCATTATCTTTCGTGTCCAGTGGACCGCTGTCTCGCCAGATCACGGTTGTAAAGAAAAGTAATGATCATCTATATCTGGTGGTTCAGTGATCGACAGCCTGCCAAACGCGGGTTTATGAATGAAGAATTATTTGGTGACCGACAGATTGCCTGAACGCTGGCTTGCAAAATGAATAGCTCCATATCTGAGTGTTCACTGGCCTCCCCTCCACCACTGATCCCACTGCCTCACCCCCAGTCCGTGGCGGGCGTGCAGCACCCCATCCTGCTGCCGACTGACACTGTCCAAGGCTGTACGCCCATTGGTCCACAATGAGCCAATGGGCATGCAGTTCGCATTATACTACATTCCAGATATGTGAATGGATCGATTCACATATCTGGAATGTATGTCTGACGGATGCTGTCGTCCATTGGCTCACACTGTGGACCAATGGGCGTGACAGCCCTACCGACGTGTGTCGGCGTGCGGGCTGCAGGCGGATGGGGTGCTGCCTTCCTGCGCTGACCGGGAGGCAGTGGGGATCAGTGGGCAGGTGGGGAGGGGGGGTCCAGTGGACCACCAGGGATATGGGTTTCTTCATTTTTAACTTAAGCCCGCGATCGGGCTGTCAGCGGTCCACTGGACCACCAGGGAAATAGGTTCTTCATTTCACTTAAGCCTGCGATCGGGCGGGCAGCGGTCCACTGGACCACCAGGGATATAGGATTCAGATCATTTACTTTTACTACAGCCTGCGATCGGGTAGACAGCGGTCCACTGGACCACCAGGGAAACAGGTTTCTTCATTTCACTTAAGCCCATGATCAGGCGGGCAGTGGTCCACTAGACCACCAGGGATATAGGATTCGGATCATTTACTTTTACTACAGCCCACGATCAGGCAGACAGCGGTCCACTGGATCACCAGGGAAATAGGTTGTTCATTTTTTAATTAAGCCTGCGATTGGGCTGTCAGCGGTCCACTGGACCACCAGGGAAACAGGTTTCTTCATTTCACTTAAGCCCATGATCAGGCGGGCAGCGGTCCACTGGACCACCAGGGATATAGGATTCGGATCATTTACTTTTACTACAGCCCGCGATCGGGCAGACAGTGGTCCACTGGTCCACCAGGGAAATAGGTTCTTCATTTTTTAATTAAGCCCACGATCGGGCTGTTAGTGGTCCACTGGACCACCAGGGAAATAGGTTTTTCATTTCACTTAAGTCCATGATCGGGCGGGCAGCGGTCCACTGGACCACCAGGGGTATTGGGATCTTTTTTATTTTACAAATGCCCGCGATCGGGCTGTGGGGCACATTGCTGCACTGCAGGGGGCGTCGGTCCCTGACGGCTGCTGCCTGGCAGGGCGCCAGGCGCAAGTCATCGGGGATCGGTGCACCTGCATACAAATGGGGCCATAATGACATGCAAATGGACCCATGTGTGCCTTGCATACATTATGGCCCCATTTGCATGTCAACTTTTGAATATCATGGGTGCTGCACCTTGCGCAATGGAACTTGCACTAGTGCATCCACATGCTCCACTCTGGCACCTGTGCCATCCACACTGCGGGTGGCCAGGGTGCGATATTCAGCTATGCTGAGCCATGGCGCAGATCTGTTGAATATCGCCCGGTCAACGCCCCTGCGCAGCCAAGTTGCGCTGCACCCAGGCTTGTGCCACAGCATGGAGCACTTTGAATATCTGGGCCCCTGTGTTTGTAGGAAAAGAGAAAGAGGAGGTGGCGAGCAAGTACACATTTTATAGGTTGAGGGTCGGTTCTGAGTCAATATGACCAATGAGCTGTGAATTCAGAGGTTTGCATCAGGTAAATTGACTGTGTTTTATGTAAATAAGATACTGAGTGTTAAACCAGGGGTCCATAAATTCCAGTACCACTAATCTGACTACTGCTTTTAAATTTCATGACCACAATATGGTTCCAGAGATTAAGAATTAACTCATATTAGCCCACACAATGCTTACAGTGGGTGGGTCTACATATAATGGGAAAGTTCTGTAAAACTGTTTATTTTTGCAGAAAGAATATTTCATTGATGGTGTTAATTGGCTGAAATGGTGTAAACTTAATTTGGTTCTAAGTGCTTAGCACCGTCTTTACACCTATTGAAAATGGGCAGTTTCTACCAGTTAGCATCATTTTATTTTCATGCAGTTGTCACACTGTGTGAAAATTACTAATGTTTTTTTAACAGTAAAAATAACTTTTTTTTATACTTTAATTTCTAGTATGTGTGAACATAGCCAATTCCTGTCTTTGTGAGTAACTGTTAACTGTCTTTTACTGGCATACTTTCAATAATCCCTAAATATGTTAACCAACTGGCTTACTTCCTATTATATGCAGACCCAAGAGATCTGTTTATTTGGGAAGAGGTGATTTCATTTGGTCTGGCTTCAGTAGTAGATGGCACTGCAGGCAGTTCTAGCCCTAGTGATCCAAGGATTCTGTGTAAACCTTCTGTCTGAGGCCCCATGATAAAAATGAAGAGCACAAGACATCCCTCCAATTGATTTCTCATGGGTCCTTGTTCAGTTTAACAGAGTTTTTTTGCTGCAGCAGTTCTCCACACATGACTTAGAACATAATCATTAATGATTCAGAGATACACATAATTAGTGGCATGTTCTCTAGAGAACTGGACAGAGAGATAGAAAACTAGACAGACATTAGGTGAAATGGTCATCTCAAGCTTAATAGGGGACCCTCTGCTCTGGGTGCCCTTTGTGGTTGCATGATGTACACTATGAATATGGTCAGCTCTGACTGCAGGGTTGCAGAATTGGTGTTCCAGGGCTAGTTGTTGTTCCAAATTTGATAAAGCATGATATGTGATCTTTTGTCTGGTGCCACAACTAGTGTTCATAAAATTATGTTACTGTTACAAGTCCTCTGCTACTACATTGCTATCTTGAGCAAGAAAATGTGCACCCCTCAGTCTACTCATTTGGAAGATGAACAATGAGCTGAAGAAAAGTCACTTGCCCTCAAGCACCCAGTGAGCGCCGGGGCTACGCTCTGCACCCAGTGAGCGCCGGGGCTATGCTCCGCCAGTGGGCGGTCGGTGACCGCAAGGCCGCCCAGGGGACCAGGAGGCCGGAGAGAGACAGCCAGGAAGCCGTCCTTGCCCTCAAGCACCCAGTGAGCGCCGGGGCTACGCTCCGCCAGCGGGCGGTCGGCGACCGCAAGGCCGCCCAGGGGACCAGGAGGCCGGGAGAGACAGCCAGGAAGCCGTCCTTGCCCTCAAGCACCCAGTGAGCGCCGGGGCTACGCTCCGCCAGCGGGCGGTCGGTGACCGCAAGGCCGCCCAGGGGACCAGGAGGCCGGGAGAGACAGCCAGGAAGCCGTCCTTGCCCTCAAGCACCCAGTGAGCGCTGGGGCTACGCTCCGCCAGCGGGCGGTCGGCGACCGCAAGGCCGCCCAGGGGACCAGGAGGCCAGGAGAGACAGCCAGGAAGGTACGGGAAAGCCGCGGCCAATCGGAAGGCGAGCGCTATCTGAGCCTTGCTTCCGATTGGTCCTCCTGCTCCATAGACTGCTGTTTTACTTTGTACTGCTGAAGTTGGTCAGGGTTTGTGTGTTTTTTAAACTAAATTGCCTAAAAAGAGCTGTTTTCCTGTTACTGCTAAATTTCTAAGGTTTCTGCTGTAATTTTAAAATGTTTATGTGATTACAGTCTTTTGGTGGGACTTCTAGTGGGCCAGGCGCTAAGGCGCGAACCCCCAGCCTTTTTGTTGTGCAGTAACTTCACACTAATTGCAGAATCACTTGATTGCTGCTATTTTATTTAGGTGACTGTGCTTTCCTCTGTCTCCCTCCCTCTAGCTGTCCTTGTCCTCAAGCACCCAGTGGCGCAGGGCTCACGCTCCGCCAGCGGGGCGGTCGGCGACATAAGGCATGGGGACAGGAGTCAGGAGAGACAGCCAGGAAGGTACGGGAAAGCCGCAAAATTTTTGCCCACCCCTCGGGTGTTTCTTTTATACGCATCTTCCCGCCGAATTTCTTACCTCCGCCCACAGCAAAATTCTGTCCAATAATCTGTCAGCGGCCCTGCGGTGTCACCTGCTCAGCAGTCCTCCCCTTGTCCTCATTGTAGTTAACCCCTAGTTACCGCATCATAATGGGGAAGCTCCTCTTACTGTTTCTCTCTCTCTCAACTATGGTGTTCTTTGAGGATGATGCCATACCGACCCATGCCTTACTGAATAATGCGGCTCACCAGCCTAGCTTCCCTGTGACACCTCCAGTGGGTGCCGATCGGTTCCTCACATATGCCCTACCGTTGCTTCACCATAATCAGTGGGGTAACCCCCAAAAAGGGTCACAACCTGTCATGTACTTTTTACGCTCGATACTCCACTATTGGATCTACAGTGCCCCCTTATACCTGTCCACCAAATTAGCACTCTGTGACAGGTTATTAAGCCGCAATCCAGAGTGGATCATCTCAAAGCATTGGCCACCGAGCAAGAAAAGAAGGCCCATTGACTGTCCCATCCTCCTGTCCTTCGAAGCCCTCACAAAACTCTTATTCTTTCTGCTGATCTGTATTGGTAATGTTGAAATCAATCCAGGACCTCCAGAGGGCATCACCTCCCAGCAGATCTAGCATCCATCAAAGGATTAAGCTTCCTTCATATCAATGCATGCAGCCTCCTGAAAAGCTTTCATTATACAGCCTGGGTTGCCCACACCATGCCAGACTTTCTGGTAATATCCGAGACATGGCTCAAACCTGCAACAACAGATAGGGAGGTAAATCTACCTAACTACCAAATATTCAGAGCAGACCGCCTGTCAAGGGGCGGTGGAGTAGCTATTTATATAAAATCGAATATATCTGCATCTTGCCTTAGTGCAACATCATTGCCCAAAGAATTGAATGTTTATCCCTTAAAATAGCTTTCCCAAAATGGCAGCTTTCAACTAGTTGGCTGCTATAGGCCCCCCTCTGCTGATCATAAGCTCTTAACCCACCTGGGGAACATAATCAAACTGGGCCCTGAAGATATCATTATCTTAGGTGATCTGAATTTAAACTGGCTCTCCAAGACAGCTGCACCCTTAGTATCTTTTTGTGATACATATGGGTTTACTCAACTAATAAATGAACCGACAAGAATCAATTTAAAGAACAGAAGTAGTAGCACCCTACTTGACAGCATGCTGGTAAACAAACCCCACCTGTTCTCACACGCTGGAGTACTATTCAGTGACATAAGTGATCACTGTCTTATTGCAGGAATAAGATCATCAGGCAAACCAGCTAACCCATCAAAATTCCTCCCGAGAAGATCTAAAAAAAACCTTAATATCGAGGGATATCTCCATGACCTATGCCACTCTGCACGCTGGCAGGAGTTCTACCATACATACTCTGTGGAAATAGCACTTCAGGTGTTAAACAGCATAATCATAGGTGCCCTCAATACTCATGCACCAATCACTAGTGTTAGAACGAAAAAGCAAATCTTGCCGCTGGTTTCAGCCGACCTTAAATCTGCACTGCTTGAGAGAGAGAGAAGCTATGGAAAATGGCAAGGAAGACTAGGAACCAAATGACTGGCTGCTGTTCAGAAAAGCCAGAAATAGCTGCACCAAAAAGTAAGGGATGCTAAGGCTGCTTTCATATGGCTGAACTTGATGCCTCTTATCACAACCCTGCTGAGATTCTGGGGCACCATCAAGGGATCTTAGGGCAGGACTCTAGCACTTCTCTGCCATCTCAAGTGCACCTTAATAAGGTTGCTATCTCCGACAAACGGGAAGTATTGGATGCATTCAACAATCACTTCACAATGGCTGGCCTTGCTTTTGACTCCTCTCCAGCTAATCTACTACGGGCACAACTTAAATCCCAGTCTACTGAGGCTCAGAGGGCTGATTCTTCATTCTCATTCAAACCAATTTTACTGAAGCAAGTAGAGGATCTATTGTTGCATTTGGACACTAAAAAAAAAGCGCAGGTGCAGACTCTCTTGACCCCTATTTTCTAAAACTTGCAATACATGTGCTTGCAGTTCCCTTAACACATCTTTTTAATCTATCTTTAGCCTCTGGGTCTATTCCTTCACTGTGGAAGACAGCACAAGTGTTTCCCCTCCTAAAATCAGGGGACCCCATGGACCTCAACAATTACAGGCCCATATCCATCCTGCCAGTGCTTTCCAAAATGCTAGAAAAATTAGTGAGCATCCAATTAAAAGACTACCTTGATGTTAATAATCTCTTAAACTCCACTCAATCTGGGTTTAGGACTAGGCATAGCACCATTTCTGCACTGGCAAAAGTCACAAATGACTGGCAAACTGAGCTAGACAAAAAGAACAGCGTCTGTGCTGTATTTCTTGATCTAAGCAAAGCCTTCGACACAGTGGATCATGAGCTGCTGCTCTCTTCACTACACTCCATAGGCCTAGATCCACCCTCTCTCTTAAGTGGTTCAGATGTTATCTCACTGATAGAACGCAGCAGGTGAAAAATGAAGGCGACCTATCCTCATCAAAACCACTCCTAAGAGGAGTACCTCAAGGATCTATCCTGGGCCCTATCCTTTTTGCCATTTACATTAACAACATTGACTCTAATCTCACCAAAGCCAATGTTCACCTCTTTGCAGATGACACTGTCTTATATGTCAGTAACCCATCACCTTCAAAGGCCTGTGAAATACTACAATCAGAATTCTCCCTTTTGCAATACCAACTACTTGAAAAAAAACTCCTCCTAAATGCAAAGAAGACAAAAGCTATGTTCTTCTAATTCCACTAATTACTATACTAACACCTTTTCACCAAGCAATCTTCCCCAACTATCCACCATCCTTGGAGAAAGCCTTGACTATGTTGGACAAATTCAAATATTTAGGGTATGGATTGACAACAGGCTTGATTATACTCAACATATTGAAGAACTTCTGAAAAAACTTCGCCAGAGGCTTGGCCTTTTCTTCAGAATTAAACATTATTTAACCAGAGATTCAAGACAGAGACTAATCCAGGCCTCATTTCTATCACTTATTGACTATGCAGATTTCCTCTATGGCCACTGTTCTATTTCCTATTTAAGTAAACTGGATACCTTGTACCATAGAGCTCTTAGGTTCATCACAGATCTTCTATTCAACACTCATCATTGCTCTCTCTATGCTGCAGTTGGCTGGACATCCTTACACCTCAGAAGGAACAAAAATGCTGCATTATGGATATACAAAACCCTGTCTAACAAACTTCCATCCTATATTTTAGATTGCTTTACACTGGCCACAGCTAGGTTATATGCCCTAAGAAGCAACAACCTCATCACTCTGAAGCAACCCAAAGCCAGCACCCGGCATGGGAGATCTGCAATCAGTTACTCTCTAGCAATGGCATGGAATTCTCTGCAGAAGACCCTAAAGTTGACCACCTTTATACCTCTAACATCCTTTAAAAGCTCTACAAGTCTCTTCCCAGAGATATGCAGTTGCTTTCACAAGGCTGAGTCCAATCACATTCATTACCCCCTTTTTTCTACTGCAGCTTTGCTAGTCTCTTACCAAGACCTCCACAGCTACCCCTGTCACTTACTTCTACCCCATTCATTCACTACTAGCAGACTTAGTCCCTATCCAAAACTCCCACCAGACCCTCTATGTCATTTTCAGAGGCTGTTTTCAACATTTAGTAGTCATCAATCATAACTGTCTGGTTTAGCTTGCCTTGGAGCCTGTAATCTCCGGCTACCCTGTTTGTATATATGTTTATATTATTGTATCTGTTTATATAGATGTGTTTTGTATATGTCTGCTTTTGTACCTTCAAGTTGTTCCTCGACCTATCAGGTCCATCTTGTAAATGAGCTTTGCTCAATGATGTCCGCCTGAATAAATAAAGATTTTGATTGATTGATTGATTGATTGATATGAGCTGTTTTGTTCTTACATTTTTTCACACAGTAGAGATGACTGAAGCTTTTTTCTGTCTGAATCAATTTGCTTTATTTTGTTGAACAATTGTAATAAGAATAGTCAACTGTGCATCAATATTGGTGTAATGCTTGCTGAAATATTCTTCAGTGTTCTGGTGGTTTGTTAGTCATACGTACATATTAAAAATGTAGGATCTGTTTTAAAAGTATCACTGCTTTGGTGGACAGTTTGGCAAAATGAATGAACTTTTATTTGCAATGCTGCAGGCTTATCAGACTGCATTAATGCTACAAATAGTCAAAACACAGTATTTTGGCCAGCAGAAAGCTTTACCATGGGGTGGGGGTGGAGGTGTCATGTATTTTATTTTATTTATTTTATAAATCGGATTTACAACCTTTGAGCCAGAGACTCATTTACAAAGGCACCTCGTCGCAGGGAGGGTAGACAACACATGACAGTGAAATAAAACGATGGAGGATGATACAGGTGAGGTACAGTAAAGAGAATATACACTGGCTTTGTTTACTGCTTGTTCTTTTCTTTTTGTGCTAAGGCTTAGAATAAAATAAAAAAAAAAACTTGAAAAGTGCCAATGGCAATGTTTAAAGGAGAAAATGTTATTGCTTCAAGAAACTGATCAACTTTTGTCAGTTTTAATAATGGAGCTGTAGTATATGCTTAATCCTTCTATCAAACAGATTTCTGAAGTGCGGCTTTCACAACAATACTCCGTATGACCTCAGTATTCACCATAACATATGCCATACCTGTGTGGGGACCGTCATGCTGCCTACACATGGTAACTAAAACTGACAAACAGTCTGTATGAAAGGGCACCAGTAAAAAAGGTATTACGCCTGTATTCAGAAACTTTGTTATATGCCAGATCAATGCTTCAGAAACATAGGTAATACAAGGGCTGATTAGATATTATACAAAACAAAACATGAGTAAACCAAATGTGGAACTTTTATTTTTATATATTTCCCTTGGTTTTGATGACCAAACCACTCAAGCTTTGCTCCTGTGGATTGTGATGTCTTTAAAACTTCTGGGTGTGCATGAAAAATACATTCCACATGTCTGACCAAACATTATTCTCTGCATTTTGCATTATATAAATAAGGACATATACATTTTCTAACTTGTAAATGTGTTAATGCTGTTACAAGAATCAAATGGATAGTGTTCAGTTATAATGTATAATGAGGAGTTTAGCTCTTACCCTGTATGTACTGTATGGCTCATCTTTAACAGAACCAAACACTTTTTGGTAAAAAGCAATGTGAACTGTATCTGCAAAGCAAACATTTAGTAGAGTGGTGTGTTGCCAACTTACAAATTATTCCAACATGTTTATTGCTGTAGTAAGAAAAAAATCTTGTTTTGATTTTGCTTAAAAGTGACCGGCAAGGGTGTATTACAACAAGTTGCCACTCTAAGAACACTTAACATGGTGGCAGAGGTATGCCAAAATGGCATTGTCATAGTTTTAATACTAGTCCTTGTTTCATAGAAACATAGAATTTGATGGCAGATAAGGACTGCTTGGCCCACCTAGTCTGCACATTTCCCTACCTAATGGATAAGCTGCAGATCCTAGTTAACCAACAGCCTACTTCTTCCTACCCCCAATAAAATTGCTTTATGTCTGTCCCATGCATTCTTGAATTTCCCCCACTATTTTTGACTCTACTACCTCCTCAGGAAGGCTGTTCCATGCATCTACAACCCTCTCTGTGAAGAAATACTTCCTTACATTACCTCTGAGCTGTCCCCCCTCTATCTTCAAATTGTGCCCCCTTGTTCTTGCACATCTCTTTTTCTGAAAGATGCTACCCTCTTGGACTTTGTTGATCCCCCTGAGGTATTTAAAAATTTCTTTCATGTCCCCTCCTCCCTCCTTTCCTTGAGGCTGTGCATATTAAGCTCCTTTAATCTTTCTTCATATGTCTTCTGGTGCAGACCCTGCACCATTTTAGTTACCCTCCTCTGAACAGCCTCAACCCTGTCTATGTCTTTGCGGAGATGGGGTTTCCAGAACTGTACACAGTACTCCAGATGTGGTCTTACCAACTGTCTGTACAGAGGGCCAACAACTTTTTGCTTTCTACTGGTGATGCCTCTCCCTATGCATACCAGTATCCCCCCAGCCCTCCTTACTGCCTTCTCACATTGCTGGCCTACATTTAGGTAATCTGATATGACTACCCCCAGGTCCCTTTCCATTTTTGTTGCTGTCAGTATCTCACCCCCCCATTGTGTACTCTTCCCCTGGGTTTTTGTTTCCCAGGTGCATTACTTTGCATTGAATCTAAGCTGCCATACATTTGACCATTCCTCCAACCTTGCCAAGTCCCTTTTCATCCTTTCCACCCACCTTGCGTATCAAGTCTGTTGAAGATCTTTGTGTAATCTGCAAAGAGACATATTTTCCTTCCAGTCCCTCTGCAGTGTCATTTATATTACAAAGTTCCAGCAAGTGCAGAAGTAAAGATGGCTCTCCAAGGACCCCAAGAGAGTAGAATCCCCAAATGTAGTCATGTTAATCTTACCACTGTTGTACCTGAGACAGCAGTGTGTGGGTATTACAATACCAATTTAATGGCTTCAGCGGGAATTGTAAAATTTTAAACTTGCATCTAAAAGTTGATGTAGGTATCAGTTTAAACTTTAAAGCCATTCAAACTATGATAATGCCATTTTTACATTCACTTGTGCTTGCGCAAGGAACGTCTTGCTACTAATGGCATTTTAGAGGTGTGTCACTGCCGAGCCAATTACAGCTGAAACTGCAATGGGCTTGTCAGTGTACAGCAATGACCAGGCACTCGGCACTCTGGTCATGTCAATGGTTCTGCTTGCTGACGTGGCATGTTCTATAGCTGAAAGAAATTAATCACTCCAATGAGAGAGTGCTTAATTTCTTTTTGAAGCCGTAACTCTTGCCATGCATGTTAGAGTTGACACTAATGCGCATGGCCTGTGTACAGGGTTCAGCTTTTGCATATGACCTCAAGCACCGCCACACCTCTCTCCGGTCCTGCTCCTCTGACCTCCCCTAGGCTTCAACATTAGCCACAGTGCAGCTTACTTATTGGCAGCTCCTGCTCCCTGTTGCACTTTCTCTCCCAGGTCCTATCTCCTCTGCCCCCGGCATCTACATTAGCCACAGTGTAGCTTTACTTATTGGTGCCACACTGCCCTCTCCCCGGTCCTCACTCCTCTGACCCCCCAGGCTTCTACATTATCCGTGGTGTGACTTTACTTATTGGTGGCTCCTGCCACCCACCTCACTCTCTCCCCAGTTCTCGCTCCTCTGACTCCCCCCAGGCTTTAACATTAGCTGCGGTGAGGCTTTACTTAAGGGTGGGTCCTGCAACCTTCTGCCCTCTCTCCCTGTTCCTTGCTCCTTTGACACCCCCCAGCTTCTACATTAGCTGCAGTGTGGCTTTACTGATTGGTGGCTCCTGCCGCCCGCCACACTCTCTCTCCCCAGTCCTCGCTCCTCTGCCCCTCAGGCTTCTACGTTAGCCACAGTGTGGCTTTATGTATTGGTGGCTCCTGCCACCCACCACTTTCTCTCTCCCCCATTCCTTGCTCCTCTGACCCCCCTTCTTCATTAGCCACAGTGCGGCTTTACTTATTGGTGGCTCTTGCCACCCACCGCACTCTTTCTCCCCCCAATCCTCTGACCTGCCCCAAGGCTTCAACATTAGCTGTCGTGTGACTTTACTTATTGGTGGGTCCTGCTGCACTCTCTCTCCCTGGTTCTCACTCCTCTGCCCCCCCCAGGCTTTAACATTAGCTGCAGTGTGGCTTTACTTACTGGTGGGTCCTGCCACCTGCTGCACTCTCTCTCCCCTCAGTCCTCGCTCCTCTGAACCCACCCCAGGTTTCTACATTAGCCACGGTGTGGCTTTACTTATTGGTGGCTCCTGCTGCCCGCCACACTATCTCTACCCACTCCTCTGAAATCCCCCCCCCAGGCTTCTACAGTATCCACGGTGTGGCAAGTGAATGTTCAGCTTTGACAAATGCTTGTTGGAAGTCTGTGATATCAGGGTAAGTGTTCTTAGAATAGGAGTTTGTTCTGTGTTACCCTTGCCTGTCACCTTTAACAGGTAAAACGATAGCAAACCAATCTTGTCTTTTTCAGCAAACAATTATTTGGGAGACCATGCACTGGGAACCAGGAGATCACAAAATGAAAGGCACTGTGCCCTTTGAACATGATGCTGCTAAGTACAAACAGAGTACATCAACAAAAAAATAGAATGCACACTCTCCATACATCATGTATCCCCAAGCAAAGATCCAGATATGGATGAGATGTGATATAAAAAATATTTTCTTTCTTTCTACTCACATCTCCAGACATGGTTCGCAATAAGGTGCTTTAGCCAGGCTCCCAGATCGCCACAAACACTTGACAGCATTTTGCACCTCTAGGATACTTTATCAAGAGTGCTAGCTGTGGTAAACTGCATTTAATTTATGCTGAAAGTTTGCTAGTGTATATTAGTGATGTATACATGTCACTCCAATATGATGTCATCCACTTTTGAGCTTGAATGACGTTACTCCAATATGTCATCAAAGCCAAAAAGTGCAGTCATGCTGAATAAGTATAAACTGGTTGGAAAAGTCCTACAGTGCTGTATTCAAACAACTATTGAAAACAAGTGGTGCTAACAGTGATAAAAACATCTATGTGGCTAAAAAGCTACATCTTATTTTAAAAGACACACAATGATGATCTGTTGCTCAGCAGATTCTTGGAATAATGCAGTCTTTATCTTGCTTCATGTTTTTGAATACTGCTCCACAGAGTATCTGATTCCTATATAGATCACATGTGTGAACTTTTATATATTTCATTTCCATACAGCTGACAATTTATTTATTTATTTATTGAAAATGTTTCACCAGGAGAGGCACACTGAACAAAAAGATGCTCGTCTCACGGTGCAACCTGGGGGGTTACAAGGGGGGAGGGTATACATGAATCAAGCAATAGATTGTACATTGGAGTTAAGCAATTTGAGCAATTGTTACATATTTAAGGGTGGCTTTACATACTTGCTACATGAAGAGAGAAACACTAGATACATGTGCCACAAGGTGGGTGATATTACATACTTGATTACACATCTAGAAACATTCATACATGCATAAGTGCCGACTATCTAGTGTTTAGTTTAGAGTATTTATACAGAGTTGACCGAATAGAACTAGAAGCCTGGGCTTGGGGCCAGGGTGCAGTGACAGGTTTGCGTAGGATACACAAGAAAAGATGACTGGGTTGAACTTAGGGAAGACGTTGTCAGGGAGATAAGCCAGGGGATAGACAAAGTGCCATGAGAGGGCAAGTGCAAGGGTTGGTAGGGCAATTTATAAGCCAGTCATTTCGGGCGAAGGACAAGCCACTGGTCAGGCTGCGTAAGGTGAGGAGGGAGAACGATGGGGGGGGGGAGAGACTTAGGCAAGGGGGGAAGGGGGAGGAGGTCAGGGGCATGTACAGTTAGGTGCATAGAAATTAGTGAGGGCAGAGGATAGAGAGTGTTTGGAGGAAGAATGGTGGATTTTGGCCTGCAGGTCATTCCAAAGCTTAGGGAGGAGATAAGAGAAAGCCGATTGGCCTGCGGAGGTCCTTCAGTGAGGGGATTACTAATAGCCTGGAGTCAGTAGACCTGAGCGTGTGAACAGGGGTTGGTAGGGAAGATAAGGAGGTGATGAGGTGGGGGGAAGGGAACCGAGCCAGAAATTAGAAACAAATTTAGCACTGTGAAGTAAGCGCTGGTTGCTCAGGGATGGAAGGGCCAGCGAATGGAAGAGATCGCAGTGATGGGTACGGGGGGGGGGGCATCGAGGGTGAAATGGCAGAAAGCATTGAAAAGAGGGTCCAGTCTGGATAGGGTGGACTTAGGGGCAGAGCTGTAGACAACATCGCAGTAGTCGAAGGAAGGTAGAATCATTTTCAGCACGATTTCGCGTCTCACAGGAAGCGGGAGACTAGTGCAGTTTCTATAGAGAGCGCCGAGCTTAGGGCACAGTTTTGACAGGATGGTGTCCATGTGTGTGGAAAAGGTGAGGTGGCGGTCTAGCCAAACCTCCAGGTACCTGAAGGAGGGCACGTCTTCTAGGGCAGTGTTATCCAGGGTACGGAAAATCAGCGGGGATGTAAGTCTGGATAGTCTCTGTCTAGTGCCGAAAGTCATAGAGACTGTTTTCTTGGCATTTAGGGATAGTTGGTTGGAGTCAAACCAGTGTTGTACCTTTGTTGAAGTCGGTCTGGAGATTAGAAGCCACTTCTTCATGGGTCCAGCCGGATGTAAAGAGGACCGTGTCGTCTGCATACATATGGATTCAGGTAGTAGAGCAAGTCTTTGGCAGGTCATTTAGTAGGATGGAGAAGAGAATGGGCCAAAGATTGAACCCTGGGGAACGCCAGTGGTAGTAGGGAGGGGGGAGAGGTGGAGTCAGCTATTTTTACAGATTAGGTTCTATTTTGTAGATAGGCTCTGAACCAATTAGTGGCCGTCACAGATAACCCAGCACCTGATAGGCAGGATAATAGGAGGGAGTGGGATATTGTATCAAAAGCTTTGGCTAAGTCAATGAATATTACGGATGTAATTTGTCCTTTGTCCATTCCTGAGAAGATGGAATCCATGAGTCTTAGTAGGGAGGTGGTGGTGGAGTGACTTTTTCTAAAGCCGGACTGAAATGGAGTGAAGAAGTTAATTTCAGAGAGGAAGTGGAAGAGTTGAGATAGCACGAGGTGTTCCTGGAGTTTAGCAAGGGTGGGGAGGAGGGAGATGGGGTGGTAGTTCGCAGTAGAGGTGGGATCACCTCCTTTGGGTAGTGGTAGGACAGTGGTATGTTTCCACTCCATGGGGAGTGATTCAGTGGTGAATGAGAGATTTAGCAGGGCATTGAGGGGAATAGCTATGGCAGGGGCAGATATAAAGAGAAGTTTGTTGTTGAGACCACCGGGAGATGTTCCTTTGGTGGGATTCAGGGAGCACAGGACATCTAAGGTTTTGATGGGAGAGATGTGTCTGAAGGAGAAAGGGTTCTGGTCAGGCAGTGGGGGGTGACTGTCCAGAGATTGGGTGGGGTAGCTGATGGAAGGGAGTCCAGGAGTGTCATTGCACATGTAATGAAGTAGAAATTGAACTCGGAGGCAACCGTCGGGGGTTCGGAGTGGAGGGTCCCTTGGGAGAGAAGGTGAGGAGGGGAGGATTTGTTCTCGGGGGGGGGGAGAAGAGGGAGTTGATGACTTTCCAGAAATTGGATGGCCTCCCAAGATTGGCATTTAGGGTGTTGTTAAAATATTCGGCCTTAGCTAAGTGGATGGCCTTTGTGCACTTGTTTCAGAGCATGCGGTAGGTGATGTTGTCACCTGGGAGGAGTGTAGATTTGTACTTGCACCATGCCCTGTCATGGGCTTGTTGGCATGCTATTAGCTCAGAGGAAATCCAGGGAAGGTGGGTCCCTCGGACCCTAGCATGGCGCAGGGGGGCATGTTTATCCCAGGTGCTAAGGAAGGTATTCCGGAAGTGCGTAAGGGCAACATCCATGTTAGTGCATCTAAGGATGAGATCCCAGTTAGAGTGAGCTAATTCATTTAGGAGAGGGGAGAGGTTTAGAGTTTTATATGACTGTTGGAATATAAATTTGGGAGGGGATTTAACCCGGTGGATTTTGCGGACCAAGTAGGTTAAATGATGGTCACTAATGGAGTCAGGGAGAAGGCCGGAGCTGACAACGTGGTGGGGATGAGAGGTGAGCGCCCAGTCAAGTCAGGAGTGGTTGCCGGACTTGTGGTTTGAGCGAGTAGGTTCCAAGATGGTTTCGGTAAGGTTGAGAGCAGATATCTTGGTACGGGTTTTGTTAAAAGTGGGGGCAGGCCAGTCGTGGTTAAAGTCACCCATAACGTAAAGTTCATGCGACTTGGCAAGAGATGTTAGTTGGCTTAGGAGGTCGGTGACTGTTGCAGCTGGGGTGCCAGGGCAGCAGTAAATACCAGCCACAAAGATAGGGAGTGATGAAGGAGGGGACAATTTCAGCATAAGCAATTTGTAGGCTTTGGGTTCAGCTTTTGTGAGAATGACAGAGAAGTGTGAGGCTGAGCTGGTGTAGATAGCCACTCCTCCGCCTCTGGTGGGTCGGTGTTGCAGAGTGATAGTAAACCCTGGAATAGCGATGGCTGGGTCTGGGAAGTTTGGGTTTAGCCAGGTCTCAGTTACGATGATTATGTCAGGGGCATGGTGAGAGGCTAGAACCTGGAGCAGATCGAGCTTGGGGGCTAGGCTTCAAATATTTAGGTGGATTAAACATAATCCCCGGGGGGAGGGAGCCAGACTGAGTGTCAGTGGTGGCCTTGGCTGAAGGGTTAGTCATGGGGCAGCTGTGACTGGGGGTTGGTGTTGGGCCGGGGTTTGGGTGTATATCCCCTGCTGCCAGGAGTAGTAGGGCAAGGGTTAAGTGGTGACGAAGTATGTAAAGGCACCAAGATTTGAACGAGCACCGCTTAGGGGTGGCATTAGGGCAGGCAGTATGGGGAGAGTGGGAGCTGCTTTGGTGGAGAGAAACCAGGAGGCAGCTATAGGAATAGAGTGAGGTGGAGGGTCTCATAGGGAAGCAGGACCAGGTAGTAGCTGGGAGAGATGTTGTGGTCATTTGGGGGGCATTTGTAGGATGGGTTAGTTCCACAGAGGGTGGGGGGGGGGCAGGGTAGCAACTTAAAGGAGGTGCTAAAGGGAGTAGGAAAAATAGGAAGGAGGAGATCAGAAATAAGTTCCGTACTGGTTGTACCATAATTGACAAGTGCCCAGGAGGCACAGATAGACAGTGTAGAGAAGGGACAAGAGGAGTGATCACGAGGACCGCTAGCAAGATAGCTGGGGGAGCAGAGGGGAGGGGTGATACTTGTCTGTAAAGGGATTGGAGCAGGTAGAAAGGGGCGGGGCAAGTAGCGTATTTAATAGGTGGCCTGGGAGGGGGTGGTGGGGGCGGGACAAAATAAGCTATGCAGAAAGAGTTTGTCCCAGGCTAGCGGCCGCTCCTGGCAGTCCAGCTGGAGGGCTCCAAGGGGTGGGTAGCAGCTTGGCTGGCTCGGGCAGGAAGGCGCCCCAATCAGATGCTGATGGCTGCTCACCGGTCCAATCAGGGGCCGCCAAATCAGTAGGCGCACCATTCGGGGAGGCGCTGGAAGCTGGGTGGCTGTGGGAGTTTGGCAGTAGTTACCTGTTTTTTAGTCCGGGAGGCAGGACCAGGAGGGCGGGAGGAAAGAGTCGGTGTGCTCGGCGGTGGTGGTGCTGATGCCGCCAGGATCCATGGGTGCTGCTCGGAGCATGAGAGGAGTCTTGGAGGGAAACAGGGAAAACAGAGTGATTAAATAGGCAGGTATTTGTGGGGAACAAAGGAAGGCAGGAGACAGGCTAGAGCTCGAAGAGGGGTTGGGGGTGCAAACTTAGGACAAAGGAAAGAATTTGCAATTTAGGAGGTAGAGATTTAGAGACGCCGAAGTTTTAGATGGGCGGGGGAGGGGGGCAGCCTACAAAAAATGAGCTTAGTGCAGTAGTTAGGGGTGGGAAAAAAGCAGAGAAATAGTTGGCGCCAGAGAGCACGGAAAAAATGGAGGCAAGGCAGGATTAGTTAATTAGCTAGACTACAAATTCTGTGCAAAAGACTGTATCACTTCTATTTAAGCTGTATGGTATCTGAGACATTAATTATATATAACATATGTAAGGTTTACATTACAGCGCTTTTTATGCTATGTAAAATGACTGCTACAGTAAACATTACATTGTGAAAGTAAGCTATGCAGAAAGAGTTTGTCCCAGGCTAGCGGTCGCTCCTGGCAATCCAGCTGGAGGGCTCCAAGGGGTGGGTAGCAGCTTGGCTGGCTCAGGCAGGAAGGCGCTCCAATCAGATGCTGAGGGCTGCTCACCGATCCAATCTGGGGCCAACAAATCGATAGGCACACCAATCGGGGAGGCGCTGGAAACTGAGTGGCTGTGGGAGTTTGGCGGTAGTTACCTGTTTTTAAGTCTGGGATGCAGGACCAGGAGGGCAGAAGGAAAGAGTCGGTGTGCTCGGCGGCAGCGGCGCTGATGCCACCAGGATCTGTGGGCGCTGCTCGGGGCACGAGAGGAGTCTGTTTTTTAGTCCGGAAGGCAGGACCAGGAGGGTGGGAGGAAAGAATCGTTGTGCTTGGTGGTGGCTGCGCTGATGCCGCCAGGATCTGTGGGCTCCGCTCAGGGCGCAAGAGGAGTCTATTTTTTAGTCCAGGAGGCAGGACCAGGAGGGTAGGAGGAAAGAGTTGGTGCTTGGCGGCGGCAGCGCTGATGCCGCCAGGATCTGTGGGCACCGCTCGGGGCACGAGAGGAGTCTGGGAGTCAGTGTCATCACACATCACACACATTTTAGAGGGATCTACTGAAAATATAGAAAAGGCAACAGAGAATATTATCTCTAAAACATTAGCAAGAGCATAAAAAACATCCAGGCCTATAGTGGATTGGCCAATTAAAGTCCTTCGGGCAGCTTCAGGAAGAGTTTAATCTGGATCAGCTGGATTGTTATAGATATTTCCAAATATAATGCTGTCTCACTGTGCAGCAGGGCTTGCAGGTCAGCGATGCCCACCTAACCCCCTTAGTTGGTTTACTCAGTTTAGAACAGATAGAAGAATGCCATGGGCCCATCAAGACTGTCTCCTACTGCTAGTGAGCAGATTGTTATTTCTCAGACTTAGACAGTAGATGCTTGTCCAACTCATTCTTGAATAAGTTAAACAACATAATATCCACCAGGTATTGAGGAAGACCCCTTGTGTTTATGCTTGCTTTAGTTATTACAAGTTGCTTATTGTGAGACCTAAGGTTAATGGATCTTTGGCAGAAGAAGAAACCACATTCAGCCATAGGTCCATTTTATCCTCTCCATACTACTTGGCCAGATCATGTCCTTTCTCTTTGTCATCAGGCCTTACAACAACTTCCAAAAATAGATATGCTACAAACACAAACACACTGGGAGGCTGAATTATCCATCTGCCTCAAATCTTCAGATTGGACATCAATTTGGTTAAGGCAGCATAAGGTAACAAACTAGAATTTAGCTGAAAGACAGTGATTAAATGCTTTCAAACATTGCAAATGATCTTAGACACATGTTTCGTCCTGTTGGCGGTGTTGTGGGTGTCAGGTAGCCACACACACATACACACACACACACACACACACTCACGCACGCACGCACATATTTTGGACTTGCCCTGCTCTTTGCCCTTTTTGGAAGGGAATGGAAAGGGAGATTCAGTGTACTATAATGGATTATGGGGACCTCACCACGCAGGCAGCCCTCCTACTATTTTATCATAGCCCTATCTCCTAGATGTACTCCTCACAGCAGTTAAAGAAGCAGTCACCCACTTCTGGCTTAAACTAGAACCACCTACATTAACCCAGTGGCAAAATATTACTTGGTATATTTAAAGAACGGAAAAAATGACTTCATATCTTCAGAGAACGGAAGATAAGGTACAGAACAGATAGAACCCATGGCTACTCTGTATTGCCTCAGTTGGATCAGATATTATCCCTTGAACAAGCTGGATAATTGCTTAGTAAGAGGTGGGGTAGGGATGCCTCATGGAATCCCTCATCTGAAGGGACCTCTAGAGGGTCCCAGGAATGCATGTGTTTTGAGATTAGTTTCCTGTACCTTGTTGTTGCTACCTTCTCTCCTGATTGCTGTGTAATTCTGTCAGATCTGTCTGATGGTCTGTAAGAAACAAAAATTCTTTTAATAAAATGTAAGTACAAAAAAGCATAAAAAATCACCAAGTACATTCCCATTTCATTTATATATAGAGTTATGCACTATTCCAAATATTGTTGAACAACAGTGACACTTCAGAAGCTCAGTAGAGGATGGCAGTCAAACACAGGCTCTTTATTGTTTAGTCCAAAAAAGGTACCAGCTCAAATAATTCGTTAAAGCCTGACATACCATCCAATCTGTATGTCCAAAACATCTGTCTCTTGAGAATGTTATTAATGTCCCTTCCTTTCGGACCTATACTGCCTCTTTCAATGCCCACACAACTCCAAAAGTGTGTTTACCCAACATTATAGCTGAGTACATGTGCTGCCAGAGCACTTTCAAGATCCTTGTTGCAGATAGTATGTATCTGTTCCCTGATGCTTTCCTTCAATTTTAATTTTAATATAGTCTCACCTATATAAAGGCCTCACAGCTATGGGTTGCTAGATATATCACATTATTAGTGCTGCAGTTAATGAAACTCTCAACAGAAAAGACAGTCAAACAATTGATAGTATAGAAAGTGCTTGTCTTCTGCATAACGTGACATTACACAGAACTCCCACATCTGAGCATACCCCATAGTGGGGAGAGGGGTCTCTGTGGTTTCTCAGGTGGCTTTTGGTAGGAGTGGACTAAGATATTCCATTGGTTACTTCCACACCTGGAAACAAACTTGATGGTTCTTCTGATATTGCCCTTTTCAAAATCTGACTGGTGTGTGCCAGGTTCCAGTTTTATCTTATCACTTTCCCTATTGCCTGAGATTGGGATGAAAAAGACATTGTAAAGTTGAGAGTCTTCTCTCTCTCTCTCTGTCTCTGTCTCTCTGTCTCTCTCTCTCTCTCTCTCTGCTATTGTTCTCATTCCAGGACCCTGTATTTTTTGTGAGGACTCTATGATCTTCCCCCTAGCCAAGTGATAGACTGAAATAACTACAGGTTCTTTGTAATCCCTTTTGCAAAGATCTGGTAGTCATGTCTTGCACCTGCTTGTTATACTTCTGCAAATAACCACAATTACATCTTGCATGTAAAACCTGCCTACATAGGGTATTCTCAATGGTGTGGTAGGGTGGTTGCTCAATGCCAATAAAAGGAGTTGGTATTGGTTGGTTTCCTAAAAAGTTCAGTATTTAACTGGCCCTCTGTATTTCTTGTCATTTTTTTAAATTCAGAAAATATAAACTGGATCCACTGCTGGACAATGAAAACCTTAGGTTCTAATTTGCCCTTTTCAAAGATTCAGTGAAACTCTGCAACTCTTTTTCTGTCCCCTGCCACCCCATTAATATGTTATTGATATAAAGATGGTAAAGATCGAGCTGTTTAGAAAGGGGTTCACACCACAGAAAGGTCCTATTCGTGGCCACTGTATATCACAGAATCACAGAGTCACAGAAATGTACGAGTCAGAAGCTGTGAGGTGATATGGACTCAACCAGTTTCTACTTTTAAAAGGCATATTTTTTTATTGTCCATAAAATTGTCCAAAGCCTTCTTAAAGTTACATAATGTGGTACTGGTCTCCACTTTGCTGGGTAATCTGTACCATGAACTGATTACTCTTTGAGTTAGCCAATGTCCTCTTTTATTTGTTTTATAAAATTCACTTTTAAGTTGGTGTTGATGGAATCTGCTATTTCTATGTGCATTACTTGTTAACTCTATGATTTCCCATAGATCTTTATCTGTCAGAGCTTTATATACTAGGCATAAAGCTCCTCTCAATCGCCTATATTCCATACTGTATAGACCGAGATTCCTCATTCTATCAGCATAATCAATATCCCTCAGATGGTTTATTTTTTTAGTTGCCTTTCTCTGAATCCCTTCCAGTAACCTTATGTCCTTCTTCATATGTGGGGCACACAATATTCCAAGTGTGGTCCTACAAGGGCTGAGTACAAGGAGACCACAACACTACTATCTCTGCTGTTAATATTTTTATAAATTCATCCCATTTTTTGTGGTTTACTAGCTGCCACCCTACATTGTTCTGATGAGGAAAGATTGTCTGTAATTAGTACTCCTAAATCCCTTTCCATGGATGAAACTGGAATCTGTTGTCCATATAAATAATATATGGCTTGTTTGTTCTTATGACCCATGTGCATTATCTTATACTTCTCTTAATTAAGAGTTAAATGATTTTGTAATACCCAATCCCCTACTTGGTTTATTTCCTTTTGAAAGTGTTGAACAGAAGGTTTATCATTCACTATGCAGCCTAGTTTTACATCGTCGGTGAATTCTGTGTTCCAGCAACATGGCGATGTTTGGAGGGGTGCTATGTATATACTGAACAGGGTAGGGTCCAGAACTGACCCCTGGGGAACCCCACTAGTGACATCTGCCCACCTAGATAGGTGTCCTGCTAGGGCCACTCTCTGTTTTCTACCCTCCAGCCATGCCTTAATCCATTTGACTATATTTTTGTCAAGACCAATTTCTGTCGGTCTTTCAATCAGTTTTTTATGATGCAAGGTATTAAATACCTTGAAGAAATCTAAGTATAGGATGTCCACAGGTATTCCAGTGCCAGACAGTGGAGAGCTTTAAAACTGCTTTAAAAACACATTTGTTTACATGTGCCTTTCCTGACTTTTAGTATGTATAGTCATATATTTAAATTTTAATTGTTATATTTATTTGTTGAATTGTTTGGTTTTTAGAAAATTGTACAGCGCTTTGACAATTTTTGATACTGTGCTTTATACATACATTTATTATTATTATTATTATTCCTACATCCAACGCAGTGCTCATCGGGTTAAAGAAGTTTAACAGGTTGGTTTAACAAGACCTACCCATTTGAAAAACCATGTTGGTTCAAGTCCATAATGCCTTTGTTTACTATATGTTCACCTATATGGTCTTTGATAATACCCTCCATTAATTTACTGATGATAGAAGTTTAATTAATCAGCCTATAGTTACTATAGACATGTTTGGACACTTTTTTATATATAGGAGTAACAGTTGCATATTTCCAGTCTAGAACTACAGTGCCTTCAGAGAGTGACATGTTTATAATATCAGTCAGGGGACCTGCCAGATTTAATGCAGTCCTTTTTAAAAGGGCAGGATGTAGGATATCCGGGCCCGGTGACTTATTGATATCTAAGTTTTGTAGCTTGGTGGCCACATCTGTCTCCTTTTTTGTGAATCCATTTTCAGGTAACCCCATACATAATCTTTCCCATTCATCCAGTTCAAAGTCATTTTTAGGTTTGTATATACTTACAAAATACTGATTAAAAGCTGTTGTCTTATCTTATTCTCCTATAATTTCATTGTTTTCTATGATTAGGGTTTCTGGTATAGGTTGGTCTTTCTTAATACTGTTTATATGACTGTAGAAAGCCTTTTTGTTATCCTGTGTTGTAGTAGCTAATTTAAGCTCAAAAGACTTTTGGATTTTTTATTACTATCTTGCAAGCTTTAAATAAATGTTTATGTTTAGCATTATTTCTCTCAGACGGATTTATAGTTTCTGTATGTTTTCCTGCTTTGTCCCAAATCTTTTGTGATGTTTTTAGTAATCCAGGTTGGTATCTTTCCCTTTTTATTGTATTTGGTGATAACAGGTACAAACTTGTTCAGACAGTCATCTGTTTTGTCCTTTAAGTTTCTGCCATTTGGCTTCCGGCGACTGACCCTTGAACTCTCCTTTCCAGTTCCATTGGCCAAGGTAATGGTTTATTTTAGTGTAATCTGTCTTACCATAATATCTCACCCTTGTATTCCCCAGCAGTGGTTTCCAGTTCACTTTAAATACCGTTTTAACCATATTATGGTCACTGTTGCATAATGGTTCACCCACCCTGCAATCCTTCGGACAATACCAATGTCAATATTGCTAAGTACTAGATCCAAGATATTCTGTCTTCTTGTAGCATAACAAACTAATTGCTGCATATTATTGATTTCAACATAGTCAAGGAGTCTCTTTCCACTTGTAGTTATTGCTTTTTTGAAGTTTCCAATCTATAGCAGGGAGATTGAAGTCACCCATGATTATAGTATCAGAAACATTTACAAGATGAAAGTGGCACAGTAGAGATTGAATCTGAATCATGCAGTAGGGGGAAACAAACAAAGAGTGAAGGACAAAAATATACAAATAATTATGCACAAGGGAAGTAATAACGAGGAACATAAGGACAGTGAAGAAAGAATAAGGGTAAGGATAGAAAACAAGAGGTCACATACTAATGAAAGCAGTGAAAGGAGGATTAGGAATGATGAAGAGTTAGATGATAACCTGCAAGATTCAGGATATACTCAACACCTAGTGGGAAAAACTGTACTATGGGAAGAAAGAAATCAGACAGGAGAAGAGAATAGTAATGTAATAAGAAATGGGAATATTGAAGTACAAGGGGAAGAGGATATGATGGTAGAACCAACAAGACAGATTAATGCTTTATGTATTAGGAGACTCAATATTAAAATATACAGATAGGTGCACATCATGTGGGAATAAAGAACAGGTGACAACCAGCTATTTCTCAGGAGCAAAAATTAGAGCTATTCAGGGAATGTTGCCTAATATTATAAAGGATGAGATTGGTGAAAAAGTACTAATATTACATCTGGGATGGATAATATTAAACACCAAAACTTAAGTAGTATTAAGCAAGAGTTCAAAAATATAAGCAAGGATGCAAATAGATTAGGGTGTAAAACATACTTTTCGGAGATACTCCCAGTGCCAAGAGAAAATCATGATGTCCAGAGTAAAATTAGAGAAATAAATAACTGGATGAGATTATGGACATCGTAGGAGGGGATAGGCTACTGGACACATTGGGAACAGTTTGTAAATGAGCTGAGTTATTTTTGTAAGGATGGACTGCATTTATCTAAAAAGGGGAGCAGAAAATTGGGATTAGAAATAAAAAGAACTTTGGACACCCATTTAAACTGAGGTATCAGGGGAGAGGTGCACAAAAAGAAAGAAAATCTAGGATAGGTTCAGTGGCTACACCCATAAGAAATAAAGATCAAAAGATGAATACAGAAAATAGAGGGCTATATAGCAGAACACATAATAGCCTGAAGGTATGATCCCTAAATGCCAGAACTTTAAATTTAGTAAAGAAATCTCAGCTAGAAATAAAACTGAAGACTGAGTCAATAGATATATGCAGTATAACAGAAACATGGTGGGAGAAGGATTTAAAGTGGAATAGGGAAATAGAAGGATACAATCTATTCTCAAAAGAAAGAGAAAATAGGAAGGGAGGAGGTATTGCTATTTATATAAGGCAGGGAATAAGATGTACTCATTATAACAATTACAACAACTTGAGGAAATAAAATCCTTATTGGTAGCAGTACAACGAATACAAACACAAAAGAAACTACTGTTGGGTTTATACTATAGGCCACCTAATTCTAGTAGAATTCAAGATGATTATATAGAAAAAGAAATTAGACAAATAGCAGTGCAGGGCGATATACTGTAGTCGTTCTAGAGGACTTTAACTTACCGGACATAGATTGGGTTAGGAGAACTGCGAAAAATGCTGCACACAAAAGATATCTAAATGTGATGGAGGAGATGGGACTATCACAATTAGTCTACAAACCAACAAGGGGTGATAATATTTTAGACTGTATTGTAACTAACTATGAGGAGTTAATAACTAGGATTAATATAATAGAAAATCTAAGTAATAATGACCATAGGGTAGTTCAGTTCTACATAAAAAAAGACTTAGTGATTCAAAAGGGTGTTACGCTAATAAGAAATTACAACAAGGCAGATTTTCATATGATAAGATTGAAGTTGGATGAGTGGAATTGGAAGAGTTTATTTAGTGACAAAACAGTAGAAGAAATGTGGGAGATATTGAAGGGCAAGATACAAAAGTTGGAAGATAAATATATCCTAAAAAAGAAGTTATATACTAAAAGGGGAAAAAAGCCCATGTGGTGTACAAATGGAATAATGAGGTTATGTAAGGAAAGAAGAAGGCATATGACAACATGAAAAAACTAGGAACAGAGGAGGCTAGCATGGAATACAAAAAAAAGTGAAGATGTTAAAAACTAAAATAAAGGTAGAAACAAAAAGACGGAAATGAATTTAGTATACAGAAAGGACAATGGGAAGGATCTGTATTCCTATCTAAATAATAAGACATTGTCAGGCTAATTAGGATCACTGAACATAAATGGTAGTGAAGTGATGGAAACAACTAAAATGGTAGAATATTTATACCAGTACTTTTGGTCAGTATATGAAGAAAAGGATAATGAAGTGATCATAGTTAAGGATAATATAAAGAAGGAAACACTCATAGAGGTTACAAAGGAAGATATTGAAAAAATATATTGAAGGGTTTAAAACCATATAAATCTTCTGGCCCAGATTTACTGCACCCTAGGTTGTTAAAAGAAGTTAGTGCACGGATAGAATCACCATTAGCGACGTTAATAGGTAGATCATTTACCTCAGGGGAGATACTGGCTGACTGGAGAAGTGCAATAGTAATACCCATCTATAAAAAAAAGGGATTAAAAACCTCCATGACAAACTATAGACCGGTTAGCCTGACGGCAGTTTTGTGTAAGGTGGCAGAATGTCTTCTGAAAGACAAGTTAGACAATGATCTCAAGGAATTTCAAGTGAATGATGCTAGACAACATGAGTTTAAAAAAAATAGATCATGCTTAACGAATCAACTTATTTTTTATGAACAGAGTAATAAAAAAGTATATGAAAACAAATCAATGGATATTTTCTTCCTCGACATTCAGAAGGCATTCAATAAGGTACCACATAACCATCTTATTACAAAAATGATAAAAATAGGTTTGGATAGTAGATTGATAAGGTGGGTGCAGAGTTGGTTGAAGGATAGAAAACAATCAGTGAGGATAAGAGGAGTTTTGTCAGGTCAGGCAGGGGTTGTGAGTGAGGTGCCTCAGGGGGTCGGTGCTGGGTCCCATGCTGTTTTCACTATACATTGGAGATATTCAGTGTGGTATCCAGAACTTTATGGTAAAATTTGCAGATGATGTGAAACTGGGAGGACAGGTGGACTTAATGGAACAAATCAAACAAGTAGAGGCTGATTTAAAACAATTAGAAAGATGGGCAAGAGATAATAGAATGCCATTTAGTGTGGAAAAGTGTAGTGTGATGCATGTGGGGAATAAGAACCATAAACATGTGTATTACTTAAATGGCACTAAGATGGAGGCAACAGATAAAGAAATGGATTGTGGAATAATAGTAGATGAGGGTATGACATTTAAGGTACAAAGTTCAGACGTCATTAGAAGAACGAATTATATGACAAGAAATATAAGAAGAAGCTTTATAAATAGATCCAGTGTCTTATACAGTTATACAGTGCGTATGTAAGGCCCAGTTTGGATTATGGATCACTATTGTGGAGTCCATATATGAAAGGCGAAATAAATAGATTAGAAAGAGTCCAATGGACATATACTAGGATGATACGGTTAGAAAGAGGTAGAGGGTATGAAGATAGACTGGAAAGGTTGAAAATGTTTAAGCTGGAGGATAGAAGGAAAAGAGGAGATTTATTACAATTATTTAAAATCATGAAGGATCCAGAGTTAATGGAGGGATTGGGAATAGAAATAGTAAACAAACCAGAAGGATTGAGAGGACATAGGTCACAGATAAAAACAGAGACAGAAAAAATTGTAGATATTTTTCGTTTGTGCAAAGAACAGCTAGAACATGGAATGCCCTACCAGATGGTATTATTGCTAGTAAAACTATTGAGCAATTCAAAAGAGAGATAGACAAGTTAATATGTTTTAGGAATTGAATTGGCCCGCTTTGTGGGGAACGGTATAACAGGCCGAGGTGCCTTCTTGCGTTCAAACACCTAGTATGAAACCTGGTTCTGTTTGTTCAAACCTATCAAACAACATACAGTTTTCTTCAGATGTAAGATTGGGTGCTCTGTATGCCACACACACCATGAGTTTGTTCATGATTTGGAGAATGACTGACACCCATACCTGTTCCTCCTGCTCGTATAGTGGTGTTACATTCATAATTTCATTGGATTCCAAGTCCTTTGAGACATAAAGGGCCACACCCCCACCACATTTATCTTGTCTATTAACAAAATAAACTTTATAACCTGGAATGTACATGCTCCAGTTTTCATTAGTGCACCAGGTCTCTGTTACCCCATATAAATGTATATTTTCTGTTTTAAAAATGTATTCAAGCTTGTTTTTTTTTTTTTTTGTTAGATAGGCTTCTTGCATTTAGAGAGAGAATATTTAATTTGTTGCATCATCTTTTAATCCCTTCCCCCTTGTTTGTCAGTTTTTTTGCTTGTGTTTTCACTGTTAGGACCCCCGTAATAGTACTACCCAAGATATGTTTTCCTGATTTACTTAAGTGTAAACCATCTTTTTCATAGTTCTGTGGTTTTCCATAGAATTGGTCCCAAGCATCCAAGAATACTATATCAGCCTGTCTACATTTATAGAGTACTCTAGCATTGATTCTTTGGATTGTGTAGTTTTTTTCTGGGTGGCGATTGTTTAATGGGAGAATTCCTGAAATAACAGCTGTGGAACCTGAGTCTTTGATCATTTTACCCACAGCAACAAGTTCATCTGCTATATCTTTTTCATGTTCTCAACCCAAGTTGTTTATCCCTCCATACACAACCACTGTTTTGTAGGTTATATCCTTATTTAGACGTGTACCCAGTATTTCCTTGATAGCTTTTATTCTCACTCCTGGAAGACAATGTACTTCTTTATTCATTTTATCCAAGTGGATTATTAGTGTGTCACCCCCCCTCTGTATTTATAGAGTTACCTAATACCAACTCCTGATTACTTTGTTCACTAGGTTGTTCCACATCAATTAAATTATCTTTATATATTCTTCCCAAGATACACAATTACAAGATACACGTATCTTTGATAAATCTCCGGGGGAATCTGTAGTGGCCAGTATCGGATCTCTAACTGAGCATTTATCGATTGTTTGCAGATAGCATTTTGAGACAGCTTGTCCACTCTGTCCACATGTCCACATCCTACAGGTATTAGGAGACCTAGCAATGGAGGAACACTGGACTGTGGCTACCCTCGATGTAGAGGCATTGTACACAAATGTTCCACATGAGGGCTGTCAGATACTAACTCACATGGTTTTAAAAATCTAGTTCTGACATGGTACAGTTCATTCTGCTGTTGACAGGATATTTTCTTAAATTTAATAACCTTGCATTTATGCATAAACGCTATATTAAAACCAAAGGCATGGCTTTGGGGGACACCCTTTCACCCAGTTATGCTGATCTGTATATAGGACATTGGGAGGAGGAAGTGATGAGGAACTGCGATGTGAACTTCTTTGTAAACAGGATTGATCCTTAGTGCCATTATATTGGCTAAATATTAATGGTGTGATGGGGAACGGAGGGAGAGTTATTAAGTTTTCATTGAACTCTTGGAAAGGTCTAATCAGAACGCAAGTTTTTCATTGTCCAGTAGTAGATTCAGTGTACATTTTCTGGATCTTGAAATCACAAGAAATACTGTTAAATACAGATCTTATTAGGAAACCAACCGATACCCTACCGACTCCATTCTGTTGGCATCGAGCAACCACTCCACCACACCATCTGATAATGTTCCACACAGCCAGTTTTTATGTGCAAGTCATAATTGTTTTGATCTGCAGAAGTATGACAAACTGGCTGAAGACATGACTACCAGATTCTGCAAAGGGGCTACAATGAACCTATAGTTACTTCAGCCTGTTAGTGGGCTAGGGAGAAAGATTGCAGAGTCCTTATAGGAAAAACTGAATGTAGAAATGAGGGCAATAACAGAGAAAGAAAACTTGCAAGTTTGTAACATGTTTTTTTATCACAATCCAAAGCAATTGGGAAAATGGTAAGATGAAACTGGAACTTGGTACTCAATCAGATTTTGAAAAGGATATTGCCAGAAGAACCACTAGTGGTTGTTTTCTGGAGGGGGACTAACCAATGGAATATCTTAGTCCACTTCTACCAAAAGCCATCAGAGAACCCACACCCCAGATGTTGTAACTGTGTGTATTGTCATATTATGCAGAAAACAAGCACTTTCCATACTATTAATTATTCAGTGGTCCTTTCTATTAATAGCTTCATTAATTGCAGAAGTAATAGTGTGATACGTCTTGCAACCTGTTGCTGTGAGGCCTTTTACACAGGCAAAACTTTATGAAAATTGATGGAAAGGCCAAGGGAATGCATATGTGCTATCTGAACAAGGATCCTGGAAGTGCTCAGGCAACACATGTATTCAGCCCTAATGGTAGAGATTCACACAACTGGAGTTTTGTAGGCATTGAAAAAGGCAGTATAGGTTCAAGAGGTGGAAAAATTAATAACAACATTCTCGGGAAACAGGCATTTTGGATATACAAATTGGGTGGTATGTCACATCCAGGCATGAATGAAAGATTCAAGCTGGTACCTTTTTTGAAGTGAATTACACAGATCTTTTTGACTCTGCCATCCTCTATGGAGTTTTTTAAAGGGGCACTGTCAGCCTTTCAGTCTAATTTTAAAGAAGCCTTGCTGGTGCAAAATACATATATATTACCAAAATCTCAAGGAAGTTCATTACATGTAACATATTTGTAAACTTTACTTTCCTGTCCGGTCAGCCCATAATGCTGGCTGTGCACATCCATGAACTATAATAGCATGGAGCTGCGAGGAAGCTCGTTCATGGCCGTATTGCTTATTTCAGTCCAGTATGCAGAAAAGGTCTAATCTATTGCGGTTGACTACACTGAGCAGCACAGATATATTCTTATATCCAAACGAGCACTGCAAGTTATTTTATTTTGTGTGCAAAACCGGAAACCTTTTTGCCAGTCATGTGTTTTACTGAATGAAGCAGTGTTTCCTGTCATGCGCATTACTGGAGCTGGCAATGCGCATGTCCGGCAAAAAGGTTTCAGGTTTTGCACACAAAATAAATCAACTTGCAGTGCTCATTTGGGTATAAGAATATATTTGCACTGCTCAGTGTAGTCAGCTGCAATAGATTAGACCTTTTCTGCATACTGGACCGCAATAAGTGATACGGCCATGAACAAACTTCCGTGCGGCTCCGCGCCATTCTAGTTTGTGGATGCGTGGAGCCGGCATTGTGAGCGAACCAGACAGGAAAGTAATGTTTACAAATATGTTACATGTAATGAACTTCTGTGAGATTTAGATAATATATATGTATTTTGCATCAGCAAGGCTTCTTTCTGACACCTTTATTTTTACTCTTTAAAATTAGACTGAAAGGCTGACAGTGTCCCTTAAAGTGTCCCTGCTATTCAAAAATACTTGGCTCTGTACAACGTTGTATAAACAAATATAATATATATATATATATATATATATATATATATATATATACAGTATCTATATAATGTATATGTGTATATATATATATATGTGTGTGTGTATATATATATATATATATATATATAGGGGATACATGATGGGCATGAGTGTGATATGGCAAATATTGTCACTCCTGCAGAGTGAGCTCTGGATATCTCCACGAGTGCCGAAGGCACGAGTGAGAATCCAACTCGCGATGCGGAGAGTGACTAATATTGTCTGTACGATCTGCCCATCATGTATTCGATATATACAATAGGGCCAAGAGTTTCAGAAGTTTTGTTGTGCTGTCTTGTGTTCTGTTCCTGTTAATGTGTTTGCTCATTCTGTGTGTGAGCTTTTCTGAATGGGCTGGCAGTGTTATAAACTCTGAGAGACACGTGTGTGTTTTGCAATGCTAAATGAGTTAGTTTTAGATAGGAATGAGAAACATACTTCTGTGAAGCTGTATTGTTTAGCAGTCTGGCTACATGGAAGTTAAAAGCATCACAGTAATTGTAATGAACTGAGAGGCAGAGTGTCAGAACAGCTGTTACTGTTTTCAGTGGTAATTAAGTTAGCTGCAGGCAGAGTGCAGAGTGTTCTGTGAAATTGCGCTCTTTAGGATTCTGGCTGCAGTGAAGTTGAAATTGTCACAGTAATTGTAATGGGTGAGAATCAGAGTTTGAGGAACAAGTGAGAGTGTGTTTCAGTGGTAGTTGAGTTACCTGCAGGCGGTAGTTTAGACTGTTCTGTGAAGCTGTGCTGTTTGGAATTCTGGCTGCATCAAGTTGAGAGCATCACAGTAATGAGCTGGAAGTTGGGGGGGGTAGGTGTGTTTTGTAATGCTCACTGAGTTAGCTGTAGGCAGCAGTGAGACCTCTCAGGTAGTTCTGCATTTGTGTCTATGGTAACAGTACAGGTGTTTCTTTCATGCTGAGGGGAAAGCTGCCTAGGGTAATGATATCAGTGACCTTTTGTGACCTGTGTGTGTAAATGTCTCATATCATCACAGTAGAGCAGAGGGTAAAAATATCACACTGCAGTGGATGATACGCTGTTATATCTCACTCATTTACCACTCACCCCTATTGTATGTATATAGGCATAAACAGAGTGTGATAAATCTGTTTATCTGAGTAACCGTGTGTATAAATGTAATTTATCCGCACAGTTCTTACGTCACACATGCCTACCCTATTGCCACTACTTGTTTAGGAACCACTGAAGTATTCCAAACAGCCAGGCTTCCACTCAGTTAATACTTCTCTGATACCTACACTTACATCATCGCTGCCTTCTAAACTGCTAAACCTCTGCAAAGCACCAGACTAGACAAGCACATTTTCTGTGAAATCCTCTTTTTTCTCTGTAACCAGTTCTCCCTACAAATATCATTGTTCACCTCACCTCATACTACATGTTTTCTCCACCCTCTCCCGCCCACTTCAGACGTCTGACTGTCTGTGCCACTCCAAATCCATATTATCAATCGCAACCAGTACCTTTTCTCCAAATGGGCACAAATTCCTCTGTTTTTTCTTGTCTGTCTTCAGCCAGCATACACCACTCAATCTGCTGTAGTCTCACCGCTTGGTCCCTCTGTGGTCTCGCTCCTCCATGCTGCAAACGGAAATGCTGACTGACAGCACAGTTAATAAAAATTCCCATCACTGCCAAAATAAATGAACATTAAAAAAAATCTAAAACTCTTCAAAATACCTCTTCCTTCCGCTCTCAATAATCATTAGCAGTCCTGTGTAACAGCTGCCTCACTAAAGGGAGCTGCCATGTTCTCCTCAACTTCAAATCTTGCTGTCTCCACCAGTCAACAGGTACACTGTCATATCAACGATGTGAGAAAAAGTCATAGCAACCAGAAGCAGAAAGACACACTATCACAAAAAAAACCTAAAACATCGCTTTTTTTTTTTAAAGAGAAAAGTAGATAAACTACAAGTTATGTGGACTGTCACACAAGGTATTCCCATATTGCATAAATGAAATATGTGAGGGGCAACTGTGTGATAAATTATTTATCTTGTGTAGTTGCCATTGCCCTCTCATAGTCATCACTCATGGCTCCGCCACTCGTGAGGTTACTTGAGGTCAGTGGCAGCTACACAAGATAAATGATTTATCACACAGTCACCCCCCCCACAAATCTCTGATATAGATACAGTATACAGAATATGCATGTACTTAGTTATATTTAATGTTCTTGCCAATGTTTATGATAAAAATGTTTGAGAAATAGAGCTTTCTGATTGGTTGTAATCATTCTATCAGCCTTATGTTACTCTTTTATTAACACACTTGTACAGCCTAATCATATGATGAACAAGGTTTAACACAATAAAAAAAATGTTTTTTATTATTATAGCAATAAGGCACTCCCAGGGGTTATGTTAGTAGTCAGTTAATCACCCTCTAGGCCTCGTGCCACATTATACCCTTAGAGGGTGATTAACAGACCATTAACTTAACCTCTGGGAGTGCATTATTGCTTTAATATTCTCTGTCTCTTTTTCTGTATTTTCAGTAGATACCCACTAAAATGTGTGTGATGTTTGATGACATTACTGGCAGTATGGAAATAAACAATATGAAAGTTTGCACTTGTGATCCCTATAGGAATCAGATAATCTAAGGAGTGATAGTCAAAATTATGAAGCCAGAAGAAGACTGCATTATCTGAAGAATCTGCTGAGTGACAGATCATCATTGTGTACATCTTTTTATGGGCTGTGTGAACCTCTAAAAGTTCTATCTTGCGAACTTTCTGAGTAGAACCCAAAAAAGGTCTGTCTGGTTCTACCTGATTCTAACAGGCAGAACCACAATTTATCTGGTGTTGCCAGCTAGACCCAGCTCTACCAGATATAACCAGGCTCTACCAGCTGAAACCTGGTTCTACTGGGTATAACACTAAAAAACAAGGCAGCCCCATGGGCTGGGTGTACTATTGGAGAAAAACGTATGGCTAACTGACACTCTAGCACCCAGCACCTAAAACACACTACAAAAGCTGAATTAGATCAGAAGAATAAAAGTTTAATTCATCAGGCTAAGGGTAGAACTCTTACTAAAAACTGGGGAAGCACCAGCAGGACCCCACCAGTTCATAGGTTCATAGGTTCATAGAAGTGTACGAGCAACGTAGGCAAATATAAAAGATGCCCATTATTGTGCTCGCCACCCATATAGCCTATGGGTGGAAATCAAATTTTTTGTCCCCCATGTATTCATCCAATCTCTGTTTAAATGTACTTAGATTAGTACTATTAACAACACTTTCAGGTAAGTTATTCCACATTCCCACAACTCTCTGTGTATAAAATAGACTCCTTTTAGTGGATATGCATTTCTCTCCAATGAGTTTATAACCATGACTCCTGGTCGACTTAAGGTTGGAAGCTATAGTAAGTCCTATTGTTGTTTTTAAGTAATCATTTTTTAAAGTTTGATATACCAAAACTAAATCTCCCCTTATTTGCTGATATTTAACAGAAAAGAGTTTTAATTTTTTTAATCTATCATTATGTAAAACTGTAACTTTCTTAGTAAATTTACGCTGAACACCCTCAGCTAGTTTTAAACCCCCAATTGAAGTAGATGCACAAAATTGGGAGCAGTATTCCAAATGAGGACGTACTAAACTGGTGTAAAGTGGTATAATAACTTTAGAGTCTCTACTTTTGATATTTCCTAAAACTGAGCCAATAATTTTGTTACATTTTTTAACTTTAATTATATTATTTCTATCAAAAGTTAATTTTTTTGAAATTGTAACTCCCAAATCCTTTTCTTCAGTAATACTTTTAATATAATATTGTTTAGAGAGTAGTCAAAAGCCATATTGTTTTTGCCCAGATGTAAAACTTTGCATTTGTCTACATTAAAAAACATTTCATAAACGTTTGCCCAGTTTGATAGGTTATTTAGATGTTTTTGCAGTAGGCACTTATCATACATAGTGCTTACCAAACTGCCAATTTTACAATCATCATCGTATTTCGAGACCCACATCTTATCAGTTGTAGGCATTATGGAAACCATAAATATTAAATAGTATCAGACCCAAAACAGAGCCCTGAGGAACTCCACTAGTCACCGTACCCGCATCAGACAGATGACCCTTCACTGATACCTGTTGTGTTCTATTGTCCAACCATGATTGTATCCAATTTATAATATTGGGTTGCAGCTTGATTCTGACCAATTCCTGTAACAACACCTTATGTGATACTTTGTCGAAAGCCTTGGAAAAGTCCAAAAATATCACATCCACCGGTATTCCCCTATCCAAGGCACCACTCACAGGTTCAAAAAACTGTAAGAGATTAGTCAAAACAGATCTGTCAGTCACAAATCCATGTTGAAAGATATCAGCTATTTTATTCCTTTCAATATGGTTTACAATATGGGTTTTAAGCAGTCTTTCCATAATTTTACCTATGATGGAAGTCAGGCTTATTGGGCGATAATTATTTGGATCATGTCTAGATCCTCCCTTATGAATAGGGATAACTATCGCTTCTTTCCAGGCCTGAACAACTTTGCCTTCACTGATGGATGCATTAAATAGCATAGCTAGTGGACCGGAAAATTAAATGACTAATGCTATGTAAAAATCTAGGTGGAATGCCATCAGGACCTGAGGAACTGTTTGGTTTTAAAGATTTAATTAGTTTTTCAACCTCCAGATTTGTGAAAACAGGGTAACTGCAGTTATTTGCAAGATAGGGGCTGTTTACAACTTCCTTAGTTTCAAAAACTTTTAGAAATTTCTCATTTAATATTGTAGCAGTGGCTGTTTCATCAACAGTAGGAATATTGTTTATACTAAAGGGGCCTTTAGATTGATGACTTCCTTTCAGAGAACCAATATAATTATAGAATTGTTTTTTATTATCTCTGACCTTTGTAACTAAATTGAGTTCAACTCTTGATTTAGAAGATTTAATCATATGTTTTAATTTCTTGGCTGCAATTTTGTACTTATCCAAGAGATTATTAGATTTGTTTTTAATATATTTTCTATATAGTTTGCTTTTTTTAAGTAATTGTTTCTTGATATTAAGAGACCACCAAAGAGGCACATGTTTATTTTTGCAATACTTAGTTCTATAAGGAACCCAGGTGGAAAGACAGATGTTAATTTTATTTTGATTTTTTCCCAAATTTGTGATAAGTTCAAATTATTGAGTTCAGTCACACAATTCCATTTAGATAAAACTACAGCATCTTCAGTGAGTGTCCCACACACAAGTTAACTCCATTTTTAAATCACTCTCTTAAAGTCATATACCCTCATTTCACCCACCAAGTGAAAACATCATAACTGAGTAATCTGAATAGACATATTGTGTGCTTACAAAAGGACCAAGCCACACCATATCTTCAGTGCTGAAGAATATAAAATGAAAAATATGTACATATATGGTAGAAAAAACAGCTACAAAAGGACAGTGCTTGGCATCCCCATACCATATAATGATTATAGTGGCCAAACATTTATTTATTTATTGAGAAACCAGAATTACACCCTTAGAGTCAAAAGACTCTTTTGCAAAGGCTCCTCGTCAGTAGACATAGTACAACATCACAAGTACAAGTGCAAGACATCAATCAGTCCATATATTACATTAGTAGGTAAGGTAAAGAACTGAGTTAACATTCCATAGCAGAGGCAGAGACAGCCCAGAATTGTGTGCCAAACAGCAGATAGTACAACATCACAAGAACAGGTGCAAGACATCAATCAGTCCATATATTACATTAGTAGGTACAGTAAAGAAGTGAGTAACATTCCATAGCAGAGGGCAGAGACAGCCCAGAGTTATGTGCAAAACAGCTGCAAAATTACAGAAAACAAGATACAGTTTGTAAGGCAGGGGTTCAGTCATAATAACTGATAACTATGCAAGGAGATAATACAGCTGAGAGGAAGAGAGGAAGTGCGTTAAATGTTACATGATGCAAAATAACAAGACATGAATACTTCTAATGAAAAAAAATTATAGTCAGTGTGAGGGAGGTGGCAGGGGCTGAGTTAGTATAGTACTACTAGGAGCAGTTGCAAGTAGAGTTGTTAGTGAAAAATTACTTGAGTGAGGTTTTAAAAGGGCCTATTTTTGTACCAGCAGTCAGAGCAACAGGTAGGTCATTTAGCCAGCTTGGAGCCCTGTGATAAAAGGCTCTCTGGCCCATAGATGTCCTGCAGCAGGGGACCAAGAAGGGGACCTTGGAGGTACTTCTGGTGAATCTTTGTGGGAAGGAGGGTTGGATGAGGCCCTGTATGCTAGGTGGGGTGAGTTTCCACAGGATTTTCTTCACTAGGAGGCATGTGTGGTACTTAAGGTGACATTCAAAGTTTAGCCAATTAGAGCGACTGTAGAGGTCACACGTGTGGGTAGTTCTATCACAGCCTGTCACCAGGCGACAGGCCTTGTTTAGCATTGTCTTAATGCGACAGAGGGCAGTGTTATCAGCTGAGCCGTAGAACACAATTCCATAGTCCAACACAGAGGACTGAGGATGACACAGCAAGGTGCAGCCCCTCATTAAGCAGATAGTGTTTGATCCGATAAAGGAAGCCAATTCTGGAGTTAATGGGGTTACAGAGGATATGGATATGTGCATGATAGGTAAGGGAGGAGTCAAGGGTGATGCCCAAGTATTTGAATGCATTTACCTGCTCAAGTGGGGAGCCTTGGGAAATGTTGACAAGTAGAGTGGAGTCATGGTAGGAGTTCTGACGGTGTGAGAAGATCATGGTCTTAGTTTTCTCATAGTTTATTACTAGCCTGTGCTCTGTGAACCCAGTCTTAACTTCCATGAAAGACTTCTGCAGGGCATCCTGCAATGGTTGAGGCTGAGGGTTGCTCCAGAAAATGACTGCATCGTCGGCGTAAAGAAGTAACTGACCGGAACAGGCTCCGGGTAGTGAGTTTACAAAAAGGCTAAATAGAAGGGGGCCTAGAATGGAGCCTTGAGGGACCCCAGAGTGAACTGGGAGGCGGGAGGAGAGGGTAGTGCCAAGCTTGACCTGCTGTGACCTGTTTAATAGGTAGTTTTCAAACCACGCCTTAGTATCGGGTGTCAGTCCCACGTCAGTCAGGGATCTAAGGAGAAGGGCACGATGGACAGTATCAAATGCCTTAGTTAGGTTGATGTAAACCGACCCAACTAAGTGCCCCAGATCCAAGGTCTTGTGGATGTAGGAGGTGTATTCAAGGAGAGCTGTGTTGGTGCTGTGGCCCCCATGCCGCTCAGGGCATAAGAGGTTACATTTTGACAGGTGTTCGGAGAGCTGACCGGCTGCAGTTTTTTCCAGGGCCTTAGAGGGACGGGGCAGAATAGAGATCAGCTGGTAGTTAGCAGAGGCGGTGCGCTCACCACCTTTCAGAAGCGGGGTGATGACAGCCCTTCTCCAGGGGATGTGGAACTCCCCCAGACAGAGGGAGCGGTTAAGGATTTTAGTGAGGGGGACTACGACAGCTTCGAGGAATAGGTGGAGGAGTTTTAAGTCCAGGGAGTCTCCACTGTGGCGGCTCTTACCAGGACATTAGAGATGTAAGACTTAGCCTCTTTTAGAGTTATTACTCGAAACCTGAAAGGTGGGGTGGATGTGAGGGGAATGTATGACGATGAAGAGGCTGTAGGGTTGGGGGGAAAAAGTTAGGGGGGAACACACTGCTAAGGTCAGAGAAGGAAGAGTTTAAGGCATTGGCAATTTGTACGGGGTCCTGAGATATGGCCCCATTGACTGAGAGTTGGGAGGGTGGGGGATAGGGTTTTACCATTTAGTTCTTTGATAATATCCCAGAATTTATACCTCAATCCCCTAGAGGAGGTAAGGATATTCTGATAATAAATGGCTTTGGCCTGACGCAAGGCACAGGTACATTTATTCCTAGCTTCCCTGTACCGTTGTTTGTCCTGAGGCAGGTTTGAAGCAAGGGCTGTATGCCAGAGATTATCCCAATGGTGTATGAGGTCAAGTAGTGTTTGAGATAGCCGGGGGGGTATCATGGTTTTTTACTACCTGCTTTGTAACTGGGGCTAAAAGGTCACTCGCAGAGTTGAAGGAGGTTATGAAGTAGCTAAGTGCATCATCTATGCTGCTTGCTGTATCTATGGGAGACCAGTCACAATTTGAGAGGTGTTTTTTTAACCTGGCTAATGAACCTTGTTTTAAACGCCTACAGTATATGGGTTTGGGGGGAGGGTTAGGGGCCTTACAGGACCATCGGCAGATTACAGGCGAGTGATCACTGATGGCATCCGGGAGCACTGAGACCTTTGAGATTCTGTTTGGGCGGTTAGTGAAAATTAGGTCCAGCAAAGTAACAGTCCGTGTCCTGTGGTTATGTCTTGTGGGGGACTGGGCAACTTGAGTCAGGCCCATGGCTAAGGAGGCATCTTTATAGTGGGCAGCTGATGGTGTTAGCCAATTTGTGTTAAAGTCACCCAAAACAATAATCTCACTAGAATAAGGTAGAGATGAGATGCAGTTAGCAACTGCTGTGAAGGCTACCTTCTGGTTACGCGGTGGGATATATACCACTAAAACATAGAGGGTTTTACCTGGGTTGCCCATAGTAAGCTTTACAGTGAGTACTTGGGCCCCATCCATGAGAGGGGGGAAGGGACAGCCACTGCTTGAAGGGAGTTTCGAATATAGAGTGCGCAGCCGCCACCCTGTTTGCCTTGGTAATCTGATCGAAAGATGGAGTAGCCATTAAGGGCCACATGTGAGTCCACAGTGGTTCTGGAGAGCCATGTCTCTGTTAAAGCCAGGATGTCTGGCTTGTGCTGCATAACCCATCCTTGAAGAGAGTCAAGTTTTTTCAGTAGGCTACAGATATTTAGGGAAGCAGCAATAAGGCCTTTCCTTTTATCACCAATGGGAGTGGTCTGAGGAACTTGCCCTGGGTTAGGGTGAACATTCCCAGATAAAAGAAGGAGGAGGAGGAGGATGTGGCAGGTTATGAGTAAACTTAATGCGTTTGTGTTCCTGGCAACAGCAGATGCTTTCCTAGTGGTGCTATGTACTGGTACAGGAAGTGAGAGGATGAGTGGTGCCACGGGGGGCAGAGAGAAAGGTGGTAAATGATATTATGGGTTAGGTTGTTGTAGTGACTGTACTGGAAGGACAAGTACAAGAAAAATGTATAAATGTGAGAGAAGAGCGAGGGGGAGGGGCGACTGTGAAGGAGGGGGGAGGATACAGTGGGCAAGAGACCAATAAGGAGGAGGTAGAAAGGTGCGGCCATTTCAGCAGTCTGCACAAAGGGGAGTACAGCAGGAAACCACTGGGGGAGGGACAATGAGAAAACAATGAAATTGTATCTACTTTAGCTTAAAATGGCTCCTGAGGTTAGCACTATGCTTAAACACTAACACTGTGGCTTTTAGAAATGGCTTCTTGGAAAGTTACACTTTGCAAATGACTCCTTGGCTATAAATGCTCCTTGAGGTGCAAGAATTACTATGTTTAAACACTATAGCTCTAAGGATGGAAAGTTAAAACTTTAGAAATGGCTTCGTGGCTACAGTAGTAGCCAGAGATATTGCCAGCTATTTCCAGATATTTCTCAAAATTTCTGAAGAGTTTCTCTCTGCTGCCCCTACTGTGGAAATGCAGAAAGCAGGAGATATTTCTGGAAATATCACAGAAATTTCGGGAAATATCTGGCAGTGTCTGTGGCTGCTACTGTAGAAACGCTTCTTGAGGTGCAGCTAATTCTATTATTTCTCTGTACATTTCTCTGTCATGTGACAATACATTCATATTTAAAAAAGGTGAGCAAGATTTAAACTTGATATGCAACCAGAGATGTATGCTAATGATTATGTTGTGAGATGCTAGTTCCATATATACATATATACAGTATATGTATGTATAGATATAGAGCCCCGTTTTATGTGGGGTTACCTGACACTTGCCAATGTAAAAAAATCATATATGAGGCTAAAAGAACAATAAATAACTAATAATAACATAAACCAGTGAAGCAGGAACTCATGTAAATTGTTTAACTTGTAAGTACACTTGAATGGGAAAAAAAGGGGAATACAAATGTAACATGCCCCTCTGGAACAAATAGAACGAATAAAGCACAAAATCTGTGATTATTTCCTCAGAAATGCTGACAATTCAAACCCATCATTCAAATCGAGTGCTTTCAATGCTCTCAGTGTGTATATCCAAAAAGGTTCTTTTTGGGTCAAAAGAGTATCAGGATCCCCTCCTCTTAGTCCCACCCTGATCCTTTCGATTCTGCAAAAGGATAATGAATGTTCACCGCTACCCAATATCCTCATATGGTGTGAACACAGTGCATTTCACATGTCCCAGATCCTAATGGAACTGAAGTGCTCCCCACTCAGATTTAAAATGGTCTGCCTATCTTCCCCACATAGAAGGACCTACATGTACATGTGGCAGTATACACTACCATGGGGGTGCTGCAACTGAAACATTTTTTTTTTAATATATAATTTTTATTTAAAACAAAACTTGGTGTGTCATATTGTACATCAACATTACATCATTCACACTGAATTAAATGGCTTCAATATATTAAATTACAGACATCCAGTCATAGTTATGAGTAATCTTAAATCTTCAGCATTTACTAACTGGCCTTAATGCTACCTTCTGTGAATATACTGTATACCACATCATATTGGCATATGGTGTGGACCCCATAACAACTAAATCAACCAAACAGAACATATTAATGTTTCCAATAGGAATATAATGAAGAAATCCAAACTACCCAACTCCCCTCCACATCGAGTTCACCCTGTCAATGAAAGATTAAAAAAAAAAAACACCATGAAAGGAGCCACAAGGAGACAACAATGAGTCTCCCCCTTATGGGACAAAACTGGTGTCTTTTTGGGACACATATAATACCCAGTGGCACCATTTAAGTACAAATTGTGTTTCTCGATTTTCCAGTTTTGCTGTTATCTTTTCCATTCTATAAATCATATTAATTATGTCATGCCACATTTCAACAGTGGGAAGATTTGGTCAGTGCCAAAGATGCGTAATGACTTTCTTTGCTGCCAAAATATATAAATGAAGCAATGGGATTGAGGACTTTTGGAGGCCCAGTGGAGGAATAGCTAGTAAAACCAGTTCTGGTGTCAATGGGCCAACAAAATCTGAGACCTGAGCTATCTGGTCTCCAATCTGAGACCAAAAAAGGAGTAATATGTGGACACAACCAAAAAACATGCGAATGTGTGGCTATCTGGCCACTACATTGTCACCAACAAGCACCTAATTGTGGGGAGAAGAGTTTTGCCAGTGCCGCTGGGACATAAAAATATTAATTGCAGCATTTCTGTGAGAACTCATGCCAATAGGGTGCCCACGACACCTTAATAGAAGGGCTGGTGCACTTTAACCAGAGATCATAAGAAATTGTCATATTCAAATCACCACCCCATGCTTTTAAAATAGAAGCTGCTGTGTCTCCCAAGAACTCCTGTAACCCCTTATATATGCTGCCAATCAAATGGGTACCTTGCGATCCCTTTAAGGACTCAAAAATCAATTTCAGAAAAATGGGCATTGGGTCTGGTAGATGATTTCTGTGTGGTCCCTTATGATACAAAAAGATACGGACCTGTAAGTACCGAAAGTGTTCTCTGCCCGTTAGGGAGCACTGTGTTTGTAACGTTACAACTGGTCGAACTCCCTGTCTATCCCTTAATTGAAATATATATATATATATATATATTTATTAAGCTGAGCTGCTGCCACCTATGAAAAGTAATATTGAATTGGGCAGGGAGGAATTCCATTTCTTCAGCTAATTGCCTGAGATAATAAAAAAGTGGGGCTAAAGGGGTTTGAACTCTTATTGAGTACCAGACCCACAGCGTCAGTGCAGTAAACTGACTGAATTCTCTAAGGTTCGGGAGCGAAGTGAGCGAAGCAGACAGGACCTTACAATGATTGTCCAGGTCATTAACTGTAAATTCTGTATGTTTCCAGACCACTTTGTAATTAGGATTTAACCAAAACAAAACTGTACGAATTGTAACTGCCTTATAATATAAAAGTAAGTTTAGGAGATTTAATCCCCCCTAGTGAGGGGCAAGTGTAGTAATTTCCATCTGATGTGGGGATGCCTCCCACCCCATATAAACCTTGACAGTATTTGATTCCAGGATGTGAAATAAAACTGAGAAGCGGTTAACGGGAGTGTTTGAAAGAAATAAAGAGACGGGGCAAAATGGTCATGCAAATCACATCTGTACGACTGTATAGAGATATTTGTGATTGAGACCATACCTGCAAATCCTGCTTTATTGTGTTTGTTAACGGTTCAAAATGTATACGTTCTAAATTTTGGAGGTCCTGTGGAAAGTAGATCCCCACATATTTAATTTTAGTGCTCCTTCACTTCAGAGAGTAAATAGTTTTCAAATTCTGAGATGGGTCAAAATTTAAAGTAAGGACCGCCATCGTTTTTGTTGTACTTAATGTAAATCCATAGCCTATGCTGAATATTTTAAGCAAATTCCACATGACTGGAATAGACTGTTCTGGTGTTAATGTCAAAAATACATAGTTTGTGTACAAGGATAATTTCAGCATTTACCCACCGAGGGGGATCCCCTTCACATACTGGTCTCCAGGAATTGCTATTGGCAAGGGCTCAATATATATAGTAAGTAGCAAAGGGAAAGTGGACAGCTCTGCCTTGTACTCATTTCAAGGGAAATCGGGGGTTGGGAGGGACAGACCACCATTGACTTTAAGGTAGGCTTTCGGGGACAGGTAAACATTCTGAAGCCAGGTCAGGAGCTCATCAGGAAATCGGAAGGCTCACAATGTGACCCAAAGAAAATTCCACCTCACCCTATCAAATGCCTTGTCAGCCTCTAAGTTGACAAGAGCTGCTGGAATACAACACTGTGTAATATAATCCATTAGGTGCATAGTGTGTCTAATATTATCCATTGTTTGTCGACAGTGAACAAAGCCCGATTGGTCTGGGTGTATAATAGTTGGTAGTATCTCTTCCAGTCGTTGTGGCCAAATTGACATATAGATTTTATAATCAGTATTCAAAATTGAAACAGGGCAGTATGTTTGTGGTCATTCAGAATGGCAGATATAATTGTGTAAGACTAAGAGGGGGGAGGGGGAGAGTCTGTCTGTACCACCAGATACGTTGAATGGAGGTGTGGAATTAGAAGTTCCAGAAAGGCCTTATAGAACTCCACAGGATATCCATCAGGGTCTGCGCATGTTAGTGTTTTTGCTCTAGAGATAGCTATCTGAATTTCCTCCAGGTGGATAGGAGCCAGTAATTTCTGCTGTTGGTCTTGTGTTAATTGGGGAATAGGAAATGATGCTAGAAATTCTAAAATTTGTTCATCTGAAGATTTATTTTTGTCCATATATAATTGACTATAATAAGTCTGGAAGCTATGCAGGATAGATTTAGTAGAGGTAGCTAGCTGAACTGTTGTCGGGTTTTGCAGCTTTATTATGGTCACCACACACCTGTGTCCTACAGTACGGCTCCCTGAATCTTATAATCAAGAATTGTTTGCAATTCTGCCTTTTTTTGCTGAATTCTGTTATTTACCTCAGGAGATCCACTGGTTTGCTGATTTTGTAATATCTGCAATTCCATCTACAAGTCATAAAATTTTTGCTCTCCCTGTTTTTTTCTTGTGAGATGCATGTGCAATTATTTCCCCTTGGAGTACAGCTTTTAAAATATCTCATAAGATGGGGTCTTTTATGTCCGCAGTTTTTTTTATCTTGTATCACCTGTTTTATTTTATACTTCATCAGCTCCTTAAAGGTAAGGTCTTTTAATAAGGAGATATTTAACCTCCAACAAGTGTCTCTTCTCTGTTTTCCCAAGTCTATCTTGAGCATCAGAGCAGAATGATCGGACAGAAATTAAAGTCCTACCACAATGTCTCTCATTATATCAAAATATTCTACAGAACACTGGAAATAATCTAATCTAGAATAAGTGTGATAGCATGGAGAATAATAGGTATAAGTTTGTGTTGTTGGGGTAAAAAATGACGCCAGACATTGACTAGGCCAAGTGCAGGAAGTTGTCTCCTGAGATATTTCTGTGTTGGCGTTAGCCGATGCTTAGCTGGGTAGGACACATCTAGTTCGGGAGATAAGGTGACATTTAAATGTCCACCTACAATGAGAACCCCTCTCTGAAGATCCAGACGTTTATTAAAAAATATCTTAAACTTATTGGGAACTGCCTGGGGAGGGAAATAAACATTAGCCACTGTAATCATCTTTCCATATAGTGAGCCCGTAAGAATAATATAACACCCTGAGGGATCTCTATATTCAGAGTTTAAAACAAAGGGAGTACTCTGAGGAAGCAGGATGGCCATCCCACATCTCTTACCATTCATATAGGAGGAGGCAAATACCCGGAATCTACCCACGGCCGATAGTTTTTGATGCTCTTCTAGAGTTAGATGTGTGTCTTGAAGGAAATGCATCTCAGCTTCCTGCCTCCTGAGAAACTGAAACAATCTGGATCTCTTTATGGGGCTGTTAATTCCATTAATATTTAATGAGAAGATTCTAACCGGTGATTCCGCCATATTGATTAGATAAAATCTGTATATGCCTGTTGTCTATTATCCACGTGTAGCTTCTCTCTGCCCTCAGCTCTCTTACTGGTGAGGAGGATTCATCGCAGCATCCACCCCTTAGGAAGCAACTCAGTTGGATGCAGCTGAAATCCATCCCACGAATCACATCTGTTGGAAATGAAACCACATTCTTTCTATACTTGACTGCCATGTGTGTGAATTGCAGCAGATTCAGTGTGTCTAGATACTCCATCATTTTACATGTAAATTCCCCAACATAACGCGCCCCTTACAACAAACTCTAGAACACATAACTGATGTGTTTTAGCCAGCCAGGCCATATTTAGAAAATGAAACAATACATCTGAATATACAACACAACCCCCTTCTTGGAAATCTTGATATACATAATGCTTCACTGTTATCTTAAAAGCGAGAGAAGTAGTAACATTAAAATTATTGTGAACTTCCAAGGTAGGGAAGAGAACAATATGTCTCCCTATGGCCCAGATCAATGGAAGGAAGCCTTCCTCCATAATTTCAGGGCAGGAGGAGTATCAAGGGCAACTAATGTCCTGGGCCTCCTTGGGATTCAATAAGCCCCAACTAATACAGCTAATAAACAGGGGAAAAAAATAAAAGGGAAGGGGTACATAAAGCAAGGAATTTCCACAACATAATACTCCTATGTTGGCCCCTAACGTGCTCCACATTTGAAGTGGATTACATTTGAAGGTTAGTAAAAGTTTAAATTAAAACAGATAGTTCTGGAGGATCCCCACCAAGAGAAAATCAAAACTGTGGGCTCCCCACATGAAGTTATCTAAAATTAATAACTAAAATAATTCTCCAGGGAGTGACCAACTCTAACCTTTCCCGGTTTTACCCACAACATTATAACTTATGCTTATTTATTAATCATTCGGGAAGGGGGGGCAATTATAGGTACTAAGAACAAGATGCAGGACTGAGAAGAAAAGAGAGAAAAAAACCTAATAAAACCAAGCAGTGTACTCAGATCTGTTCCTCCTTTCAATAACAGTCCTGAAGTAGAAAGAAAAATTTGTACAGCAAACATTGTATTCAGATCTGCTCCTCCTTTTGACTGCCGGATTTATCAAATACTGTAGAATAACCACTGCTATTAAAAAAACCTCATGCAGTGTATTTGTACCAGTTGGTCACAAGAGGGCAGCCTTTTCTAAAAGTCTTTCTTGTACAAATAAGGATTGCAAAATTCACAAAGGTATCGTCTGAGAAATCGAAAATAATAAGATTAAAAGAACTTTATCAGCAGCCCCTTAAACCCTTCCGATAATGTTCATACAATTGGTAAACTGTTTGATGGTGAAATCCCTGGTACTATTGGCAGAAATAATAACATTATAAATTTGGGGTTATTTTGTGTTGTAGTTGTATTAAGTATTAAGAACGAGTTTCTTGCAACATAATCATGAGCATACAGTACATCTTTGGTTGCATATCAAGTTTAAATCTTGCTACCCTTTTTTAAATATGAGTGTATCGTCACATGACAGAGAAATGTTTGGCCACTATAATCATTATATTATATGGGGATGTTAAGCACTGTGCTTTTGTAACTGTGTTTTCTACCATATATGTACATATTTTTCATTTTATATTCTTTGGCACTGAAAATATAGTGTGGCTTGGTCCTTTTGTAAGCACACAATATGTCTCTTCAGATTACTCAGTTATGATGTTTTCACTTGGTGGGTGAAATGAGGACATATGACTTTAAGAGTGTGATTTCAAAATGGAGTTAACTTGTGTGTGGGACACTCTCTGACGATGCTGTAGCAAAACCATTAGGAGCTGGCAAGGTCCTGCTGGTGCTTCACCAGTTTTTAATAAGAGGTCTGCACTTAACCTGATGAATTAAACTTTTATTCTTCTGATCTGAATTCAGCTTTTGTGGTGTTCTACTGGGTATAACCCAGGTTCTAAAATATGTAACCAGGTTCTGTCTGGTTCTGTTTGATTAAAAGCCACACAGGTATTTTGCATGTTTCGGAACTTACATATAGTACTAAGAAGGGTATGTTTTGCAAAGTTCTGGTGCAGAGACATGCTATAAAATAGTGGGGTACAGTATATAATCACTGACATCTAGCACATTCTAAATCTGGCTACACCCCAAAGGGTTAACCCCCTGAGTGACTCCATGTCAAAATAATTCATATTCTCCACCCCCCATTGTTGGACCCAGGCAGAGATAGCCCCCCTCCCAGCTGTGGTCACTGGCCGCAAAGAAATGCATGGGTGGCTGGCATCAGCTAATAGTTTTATGTTTTCTGTTATTTTGAGTAGAAATCACTATTAACTCTCTGTTCCCCATCCCGCTAATAAACTCTTCCGCCCTCCTTCCCATACCCTCCAAAACTATGACAATAGAACTCAATTTTTCCACCCTCCTTAACACCTCTCCCCCACCTCTCTCTCTCTGACCGCAGGAAAAAATGTGCTTCTTGGCTTATATAATACATTGGAATGACAGCAAGTACTATTTCCATATGGGGGAGGGAGAGAGGGAGGGAGGAGGGAGGAGGGAGAGGGAGGAGAGAGAGAGAGATTACTGATAGATTGATCAGATGCAGGTGCAACCAAGGAAGGTGGGAGAGTGTCCAGTGAAGTAGGAGGAGGAAGGGAGCTAATTGATTTGTTACTTTCTTTGGTAACAGTCATTCTGGTGAAGAGTGGTGGTAGAAGTGTGCTAAAAGCCAGAGTGTTTGGGGAAAATTATCTATGTGATATTGTGAAGGAGAAGGGTGTTAAGAGTGATGTGTGTAATTGTACGTGAAGGGGGAGGTATTGCCGTACTTGGGCCTTTGGTTAAAGGAGGCTAGGAGTCAGAATAAGGAGATGTTTGAAAAGGGGTATTCCAAATAGATTTATCTTTACGTAAAATAAAGAAAAAAAATAACAGTCTACGGTCAGCAATATTTCTTTATGGCACCAAGTGTGTGGTTGAGGATCTAACAATGGAGGGGGGATTATATTTGTAACAGGGAGTGGCCCAGGTGTTCTGGACTTAGAGTTGTGCAGTTAGAGCAAGATGAGGGATTTATTATTTTTATTCTCGTGATGGCGAGCACATGGGAATGTCATTTTTTAAAATTCTAGTCTTTTATTTTCATTTTCCAAGTTAGGATGAAAACAATATATATCTGGAGGATGGCTCTGTCAGGATCAAAGTCTCGTATATGTGCTTGGGTCCAGCAATGAAAAAGAAGAAGGAAAGGGGACAGTGCAGCAAAAATAAAAAAAACAAAATCCCCATCTGGACCTGAACAATGACAATAGAACCCTATTAAATTTTGAATCTGCAGTTAATAGACATGCAAATAAAACAAAAGGGCTGAAAAATTGTGACACTAATGTGTAGTCATTTATGGTTGTTTTAGCTGAATAGTTTGCAGGCCCTTTCAGCTGCTGGTGTTGCGTTGGGTGTCAGTTGCAATGGAGAACCAGCAGAAGACAGTTGCTTGAGAAATGAATGGAACTTCAGGAACAAGAGGAGGAAACAGGAGGACTCACCAGCAGAGGAAATAAGAGAGGAAAGACTTATGGCTTATGGCAGCAGAATCCCTCATTGCCATCTTCATCATCTGTGTGACATGCCATCTGGGTGCAGTCAGCCTGCATAAATTTTGGACAGTGTATGTTTTATGGTTGTTTTAACTGAATAGTTTGCAGTGCCCCTTTAGCTGCTGGTGCTGGGTTGGGCCTCAGTGGCACAAGGGAAAAGCAGCAGCAGCTGGTTGTTTCAGAAATGAATGGAACTTAAGCAGGAGGAGGAGACAGGAGGACCCACCAGCAGAAGAAAGACAGGAGGAAAGACTAGTGGCAACAGAATCCCTCACCACCATCATCATCATCATCATCTGTGTGATGTGCCATCTGGGAGCTGTCAGCTTGCATAAATGTTGGACAGTATATGTTTTTGAAATTGGGCAGGTTTACTTTTAGAAAAGTGATTCTGTCTACATTTTTGGTGGAAAGATGTTCTTTTGTCATTCACTCTGGCTGCAGCAGTACTGAAAATTCTCTCTGAATATGTGTTAGAGGGTGGGCAATGGAGGTATTCAATGGCAGTCTCTGTTAAAGAAGTCACATTTAATTTTTTCTGGTGCCAGTACAGTAGTGGTTCATCACCTGCAGTGAGTTGCACAGTCTCATCTACATAATCGTTCACCATTTCTGTAGCAGGGACCTCGGGCACCACAACAGCTACATAAGCCTTTCCAGCTGACTTTATGAACCCAAAGTCTGACAGGCTGTCCCACAATGGTTTGTCTACTTACGGCATAGCACCAGTCTCCCAGGTAGTAGCAGCAGTTCTGGTTGGTGTTTGGTGGCTAAAAGCATCAGTAGAGGTACCAGCAGTAGCAGGAACTGCAGTAGCAGCAGTGGCGGAAGATTGTATTCCCTCACTCTCCACCACATTTTGTGCAGATTCTGAATGTGGCCATAATGACACCGATGATTTAGTATTTTTCTTAACTATAGGTACTGACACTTTCTCAATTAACAGTTTACAATGATATTCCCGATCACATGCAGGTGCACAGACGTACTGGAGATGCTTAGCCAAAGAAAGAGTACTAAATCAAGAAACACGGTAGGCGGCACTCACCAAATCATAGTCCTTGATAAGAGGCAGAAACAGCACCAACTGCACTTACTGCCTTCAACACAATTTTATTTGGTGCTGTGACATTTAAAATCATTCATCTGCAGTTCAGTAAGAAACTCCTGATACAATATGCACAGAGGTAACTTCTGGTGAGATAGTAATAGCCTCAGCCTCCACCTAACATTTCACTCTGCCTCCCCGAAGATCCGAATAAAATTGTGTTGGAGGGAATAAGTGCAGTCAGTGCTGTTTCTGTTTCTTATCAAAGACTATGGTTTGTGAGCACCGCCTGCAGTGTTTCTTGATTGAATATTCTAGGTCTTAAATTAAAGTCATGTGGTTGGAAGAATGTTTCAATTGTGTCCTTAAGCCGAGGATCCAAAAATGTGGCCAAACTCTAGTGTTCAGCTTTGCACATATTTACAGTGTACTGGCCACTCAGAAAGGTATCTAACATTTTTTCTCACAAGTGACACAGCATCAGGCTGGCTCAGTGGTGCTGAGGGTTGAGGCACTGGATGTTACACCTTGCACCACGCTGGTGATCCAGGTTTGGGAATAGACTCGGGCCGTCGCGGGTTGGCCCTGGGGAAGGAGGATTGAGTGTCCCAGGGACTGCTCTCCTCCTCTGGACACAAAGCAGTGAAGAACCAAGAACTGAAGATGTCGTGCTTTGTCTGGTAGATGTAGACTTTCGTCAACCTCCACCTCCTTCTCAATTACTTCCTCACTTTGGTTAACATGTGTGTTGTCTGGAAGGCAGACTTTCATCAACCTCCCCCTCCTTCTCAATTACTTTCTCACCTTGGTTAACATCCATATCCTCTTCCTACTCATCTGAGTGCAACAGTGCTACAAGTTCTGGGTGTTTCTTTTGTGTTTCTTGATACCGATACATACGAGACTTGTTCATATGTCTTATTGTTGATATTTCCATCCAATTCACAGCTTTACTACAACTTATTTATTTATTGAATTTTGTTGACCTGGTAAGCCCACTGGGCCCCTTGGAGTGCCTTTTTCAGGGGCAACCCAGGATTAGTTACAGAGAAAGGAACATGGTTTTACATCCAGTACAGCATACAAAATTGGTGGCACATTTAAATTTTGTTTTGCATGATTTGCAAATTACATGGCTGCAAGGTGATTTATCTTGTTTGAAAAAATCCCACACCACAGATTTCATACTGTAGGTTTTGGTGCACTGCTGCTTATGGGGAGGGAATGTGCACCACCACAGCTTCCACCACCACAGCCACCAGCACTGTGTGACAGGGAGCTGCTGCCACTCTTGAGGACCGACCTTTTCTTAAATCTGTTGCAACAGTTCTTCTGTTTCTTAGCCTACTCTATCCTTTATAATTTCTAGTCCATAAGGTTGGCCACCTATGGGCACCCCCTTCCCTTTCTTGACTGTGCTGTAGTGTCCTCTTTAATTTTCCTTTTTCCCTCTCAGGTCCTCGTACAGGGAGGTTATTGTGGTGACCTCTGAGCATATGTAAAACAACAGGCTATGTTTTTCATAGTTGAATTTAGTGTGTAATGGCACTATGCCGTAAAATACTTTAATGTATATAAGTTATGTGTAGGAAACCTGTAAATATGGAAAATACCATGGCACTAGGTGTTTTTGATTATGGTAAAAAGGACTAGGTGACTATTATAGAAATTAAGCTAGTTGTGTTATTTAAAATGCATGTAAATTACTGTGAGTTGAACAAGTCTGAAATGTCATGGTAATTTACATACATCCCATGATGCTTCGCATTAGGGAAGTATGTGTGATGTTGTGTTTCTTTGAAACTTGGCTTATTGTTGATGCCCTTTGGGGTAACCCTTGTTTCAGTGCTTCTGCACTGATGTTCTTTGTATTTAGCTTATTTTGTTTTTTCTATTTGAACCCCCACTACCCAAGCAAACAGGGCCCACATAGGGATGAAGAGTTTTCAATGAAAAGTGGTTAGATCAGAGATCAGTGTCAGTAGGTGCTGGCTAAGTGCAGAGAAGGGACATTCATAGTCTGTTGCTGTAAACTGATGTACTGAATAAAGAACATACTATTGCTGAAGCTTATTTCCTGTATTCTGAATAAACATCACACAGAGACTGTGTGTTGAACCTGAAGTTTGCTGTCTGGTACATTTGTTATCCCACAACCCCTCCACACACTGCCAGTATCTCTTTAATATCTGTTTCCACTTGCATGCCTTTTTGATGCACAACCTCGCTGACTGGCTCAAGTGGTTCTATTTTGACTTCTCTGGAACCCTGTCTTTCTTCTGTCCTATGTTTCTCCTCCCACTGACACATTTGTTGGTGTCTCTTTATGCCCCACTATCCTCTGTTTGTACCACCGCCATCCTTTCTAATAGTCTTTTTTTTGTGTTGTTCTGTTTCTGGCCCTGGATCCCTCTTCCTCACCACACTCCCCAGAAGTACTGCTACTTGATGGACTGACTGCTGCTTTATGTACCACAAACTCATGATCTGTTCCACTGATTTCCTCCTCTGAAAGGGTTTAGGCAGGCATACTCACTGTACACATTTGTTTACAGTTTTGTTGAGTGCCTGTCACAAACCATATGCTTTCTGTTAAAATTAGCAGTCTAATCTGTAGTATTTGAGTTAGTGTACGTCACTCAGTAGTGTCTCTGTTTAAACTTCTATTGTTTAGGAGAAAGATCTGTGTATGACCTCTTTAGAGATTAGAGGAATCATCTGACAACCAACTGATTTGTTTGGAATGGGGCAGCATTTGGAGAGGATGTGTACATTTTTTAATGGGGGTGGGATAGCTGTTGGACACTGTGTGTACAAAATGTAAATTTCTGGCTACACCCCCACTCTGCATATCTGTCTCCTAATCATCCATATCTCTCTGCTTACTAAAATTGGCTGCCACATTATGACGGCCCTTGTGCTTATCCTCAGAGTACCACGATGAGTTACTCCTGCAATGTCATCAGTGTTCTGCACTGTTGTTACTGTACCCTGTGTTGTCTCAGAAATGCTGTTACCTTTTTTTTTTTTTTGTACCATGCTCAGTTTTGCCTAAAGGATCCAAAACATTTTCCTCCCGTCTTTTCATAATGGCAATGATTGTTTCTACAGGTAATAAGTTTTTAAGTAGCAAATAGCGGGTGCATCAAGGTGCAAACACAGGGAAATATATTCCCAAACAGGTCAGTAAAGCACTAACTGGTGTGTCCAGTAGTTGTAAACAAATGGAAATTTATTCCAAACAGAACAATAATGCAATTACTGGGTGCATTAAGCAGTGAAAACATGGGGAAATGTACTCCCAGTCACATCTTGTGGGTATGTTGAGTACTTGAAAACACGATGAAATTTGTTCCCAAACAGGTCAGTAAAGCACTTATTGCTGCGTCAAGTGTGAACACAGGAGAATAATCCAAAACAGGGCAATAAACTAGAATAAGGGAAATTTATTCCCAAACAGGTCAGTAAAGCACAGGAGGGTCAACTGAGATGCCAACATGGGGAAATTTATTCCCAAGCAGGCCAGTAAAGCATTAATGGGTGCATAGACATGTGACCTGTGAAAGCAGAGTCAGGTTTTCCCCAGATCCAGTTTGATTCTGCTTTCAGAAGCAGCACAATATGAAGAGCTGAGGGGTAGAGCCTGCTAAAGCTGGCTCCCCCATTCACTTAGCACCTAGCTGAGGCATCTAAAGGGGACAGACCTGTGACCTGCAAAAGGAGATTCAGATTTTCCTCAGAACTATTTTGATTCTGCTTTCATAGCAGTGCATTAGGTAGAGCAGAGAGCCATCTTAAACTCCACCTCCCCCTTTCACTTAGCACCTAGCTTAGGCAACTAAAGGGGAGGGACCTGTGAAAGTGGGTTTTCTTCAGATACATTTTGATTCTGCTTTCAAAAGCAGTACATTTAGGGAGAGCAGAGGGTGTAGAGTCAGCTAAAGCTTCCCTCCCCTTTTCACTTGGCACCTAACTGAGACAACTAAAGGGGAGGGACCTGTGACCAGTGGAAGCAGAGTCAGGTTTTCCCTAGATCCATTCTGCTTCTGCTTTCAGAAGCAGTGCATTAGAGACAGCTAAAGTTCTCCCTCTGTTTTCACTTAGTAACTAGCTGAGGCAGCTAAAGAGGAGGGACCTGTGACCTGTGAAAGCAGAGTCTGGATTCTCCAGATCCATTTTGATTCTGCTTACCCTAGATTAATTGACTCCCTCTCAGTATGTACCATCACATGAGTGGAACAGAGCATAGAAACATAGAAAAATAGACTTTGACAGCAGATAAGGACCCGCTTGGCCCACCCAGTCTGCCCATTTCGCTACCTATTGGATAAGCTGTAGATCCTAGTTAACCAACAGCCTACTTCCTCCTACCCACCACTAAAATTGCCTTATGTCTGTCCCATGCAATCTTGAATTCTTTCACTGTTTTTGACCCCATAACCTCCTGAGGAAGGCCATTCCATGCGTCTACCACCTTTTCTGTGAAAAAATACTTCCTCATGATGCCCCTGAGCCATCCTCCCCTCTACCTTCAAATTGTGGCCCCCTGTTCTTGCACGTTTTTTTCTGAAAGATGATACCCACTTGGACTTTGTTGATTACCTTGAAGTATTTGAAAGTTTCTATCATATCCCCTCTTTCCCACCTTTCCTCGAGAGGGTATACATATTAAGCTCCTTTAGTCTCTCTTCGTATGGCTTCTGGTGCAGACCCTACACCATTTTAGTTGCCCTCCTGTGGACTGCCTCCATCCTGTGTATGTCCCTGTGGAGATGGGGTCTCTAGAACTGCACGCAGTACTCCGGATGGGGTCTCATCAACTGTCTGTACAGAGGGATAACAACTTCCTGATTTCTACTGGTGATGCCTCTCCCCATGCATCCAACTGTAACTCCCCTACAAATGGGGGTTCCCAAAAAGTCTTCCTTGAACTTGCCTAAATGCTCACTGCCAGGCTGGTGTTCTGTGTTTCAGCAGTTTAAATGTATTGCCAGAGAGTGACTGTATAGCCTCTGTGTACTGTCTCTTTAACAGCTGCCTGGATTGCAGTTATAATTAATCTGGGAGGGGCCTGAGTGTTTCTATGCTTGAGCCCTGCCCTGGCTGCCAGATAATTGCTCCGTTCTGCCATCGCTATGTGCACAGAGGGAGCTCTGTTATAAGATGTGCTTATTTGCTGAATATCTATTAGAGTGATAATAATATTGTAGTTTGTTCTAACCTGTTCTCTTTGCAGCAAGAACTGTTCTGTTTATCTCCACCAACTTGGCTAGGGACTGTCAGAATGGGCCAATCAGTATTGTTGGGAATCTAAAATGGAGGCTGCCTACAGGGGTTTGGTGGGGTCAAAACTTGTAGGAATTGTAGTTTTTGCATTTTGGCGCCTAAATTAACCTGAAGGGGAGCCCTTGTTGTGACTGGCAGACAGATCAGCCAACTGAACCTTTTGGATCTTGGGGAAATTCCCAGACTGCTTGCAGTTTTCAATTAGTTCTGAGTTGGCGAGTGAAATGGGTAACAGCTCAAGTGATTTGAGCAGCAGTTCTGTGTAGTTTTGCATGGGGGAAACTGTGAAAGGGCTGAGTTTTGGTCTGCCTGTCTGCCTGCTGTCCCTGAGAGGGAAAATAGAGTTTATTCGGACTGAATCCGAGTTGTGAGGACTATTTAAGCCACTACACTGTGATCAGTCTTTAACCTGAAGAAGACCGAAGATTTGCTGAATGCGATTGGCCTGTCAGGATTTCTAGCCACCTCTGAACTCCCAGTTTGTGCAGAGACTCTGTAATTGCGACTGGATAGCAATCTGCCTGGTATGGTGGAATTTCTTACATGTAAATGTGCTGTGTGCTGTTAGTGGGTCGTGATTTGGTTCCCCACTGTGTGCTTGAACTGTGTTTTGCTTGCTGCTGGCGTGATAGATAGCAATCTGCCTGGTATAGTGGAATTTCTTACATGTAAATGTGTTGTGTGCTGTTAGTGGGTCATGATTTTATTCATTTTTATTTATTTTTATTGAAAATGTTTCACCAGGAAAGGCACACTGAGCAAAAAGATGCTCGTCTCACGGTGCGACCTGGGGAGAGGGGTTACAGAGGAGGCAGGTATACATACAATAGTTGAGATTAGCAGCAGAGCAATACAGATAACATACGGTTGGGAGGGATTACATTTGAACTTGTTACATAAAGAGAACAGTACAGAACATAATCATCAAGGACATGGTATACATATCATGGGTGCATATCAAGCAAGAACAGTACAGAACATGATCATCAGGGACAGGGTAAACATATCATGGGTACACAACGAGGCAATACATAAATTATATAAGTGCCAGTAACAGAACTAGGGTGCCAGTATCAGAACTTGTGTGCCAGTAGGAGGACTTGAGCTGCAGCGAGATGCACCAGTTGACAGTAGGGATTGGAGAGTGAAGTTGGGGGGTAGGGGAGGTGGACTAGTAAACATTTGGTGTATAGGGGGAGGAGAGTGGAGTTAGTAGCTATGAGTAGGGCTGAAGAGCATGGGTTAATTAGGAAGGCAGAGAGAGAAGAGTGAGTAGAGAGTGAGGTGTAAGTGCGTGAGGCAGTATATAGGCCAGACAATTGAGCGATGGCCAAGCACTGGTCAGGCGCTAAAGCATGGAGAGAAGCTGTCAGAGGGGGGCAGTCAGGGCAGTTGCAATTTGGAGCAAGGAACTTAGTGAGGGCAGAGGATAGGGATCGTTTGGATGAAGAATGGCGGATCTGGGCCAGCAGGCCGTTCAGAGTTTAGAGAAGGTAAGAGAAGGCCAATTGGCTGGCGGTGGTCCTTCGGTGGGGGATGACTAATAGCCTAGTGTCAGCGGACCTGACGGTGTGGGTGGGGGTAGGTGGGGAAGATAGTGAGGATACGAGGTAGGGCGGGAGGGAGCTGAGCCAGAAGTTGGAAGCGAATTTAACACTATGAATTAGGTGTCCAGTTACTCAGGATGGCAGGGCCAGTGAACAGTGAAGCTACTGTGATGTGAGGAGGGGCATCAGGAGAAGCGGCAGCACGCATAAAAGAGGGGGTCAAGTTTGGCTAGGGTGGTCTTAGAGGCGGAGCTGTAGACGACATCACAGTAGTCGAAAGTGGGTAGAATCATTTTCAGGACTAAGTCACGTCTGATAGGTAGCGGGAGACTAGTGCAGTTCTTGTAGAGGGCGCCAAGTTTCGGGTGCAGTTTTGAGATGATGGCATTCACGTGTGTGGAAAAGGAGAGGTGACGATCGAGCCAAACCCTAGATACCTGAAGGAGAGCACTTCATCAAGGATGGTGTTGTTTAGGGTATGGAAGATCCGGGGGGGGGGGTGAGCTTGGATAAATGCTGTCTAGTGCCGAAAGACATAGAGACAGTTTTCTTGGCATTTAGGGAGAGTTGATTGGTATTGAACCAGTGATGGATTTTGTTGAAGTCAGTTTGAAGTTTGGTAGTGAGTTCTTTGTGTGCCCGGCCGGAGGTAAAGAGGACCGTGTCGTCTGCATACATGTGGATCGCGGTAGAGGAGCGAGAATTTGGTAGATCATTTAGAAGGATGGAGAAGAGGATGGGGCCAAGAACTGAGCCTTCAGGAACGCCGGTGGTGATGGGGAGAGGGGGGAGGTGTGGTCTGCTATTTTAGTGGATTGGGTTCTATTTAGTAGGTAGGCACTGAACCAGTTTGTGGCAGACGCTGCTAACCCTGCCCCTGATAGGCGGGATAGTAGGAGAGAGTGGGATACCGTGTCAAAAGTTTTAGCTAGGTCAATGAAAATAGCGGCAGTGATTAGCCCTTTATCCATCCCAGTGAGGATGGAGTCTGTGAGCCTCAGTAGGGAGGAGGTGGTAGAGTGGTGTTTTCGGAACCTGGACTGATATGGGGTGAAGAAGTTAGTTTCTGAGAGAAAGTGGGAGAGCTGGGATAGCACTAGGTGTTCCTGGAGTTTGGCGAGGCCGGGGAGGAGGGAGATGGGACGGTAGTTAGTAGTGGAGGAAGGGTCGCCACCTTTAGGAAGGGGTAGGACAGTGGCATGCTTCCATTCGGAGGGGAGAGACTCGGTGGTGAAAGATAGATTTAGTAGGGCGGCGAAGGGAGTAGCGATGGTGGGGGCAGATAGGAAGAGGAGTTTGTTATCGAGACCATCTGGGGATTTGCCTTTGGAGGGGTTCAGGGAGTGAAGGGCATCTAGGGTTTCGGTGGGGGAGATGGGTCTGAAGGAAAAGGGGTTCCTACCAGCTGGTAGGAGGCTAGATGACTGGGGGCGGTGTGGTTATAGATGTAGGGGGTGGGTGTGGTAGCAGGAGGTAGGGAATCGAGGAGGGCCAAGGCGCAAGTAGTGAAATAGGAATTAAACTCAGAGGCTACCTTCAGGGGGTCGGAGAGGAGAGTCCCTTAGGTGAGGAGGAGAGGTGGGGGGCTTGCTGTTTGAGGGGAGAAAAGGGAGTTAAAGACTGTCCAGAATTTCGAGGGTCTCCCAAGATTTGCATTTAGGGTGTTGTTGAAATATTCAGCCTTAGCTAAGCGGATGGCCTTTGTGCACTTGTTGTGGAGCATGCAGTAGGTGATAAAGTTGCTTGGGAGGAGCGTGGCTTTTGCCAGGCCTTGTCACGGGCTTGTTGGCAAGCTATCAGCTCAGGGGATATCCAGGGTAGGTGAGACCCACGGACTCTAGCCCGGCACAGGGGGGCGTGTTTGTCCCAGGCGGTGAGGAAGGTGTTCCAAAAGTGCGTAAGGGCCGAGTCCATGTTAGAGCAGCTTGAGCTCGGGACCCAATTAGAGTGAGATAGATCTTCCAGGAGGGGGGAGAGGTTGAGGGATTTGTATGACCGTTGGAATATAAATTTGGGAGGGGATTTAACTCTGTATTTTGTGGACCAAGTAGATTAGGTGGTGGTCACTAATGGAATCAGGGAGAATGCTAGAACTGATGATGCGGTGTGGGTGGGATGTAAGTGCCCAGTCTAGTAGGGAGTGATTACCGGACTTAAGGTTTGAGCGTGTGGGTTCCGTAATGGTTTGGCTAAGGTTAAGAGTGGTAATCTCAGTTTGGGTTTTGTTAAACGTGGGTGCTAGCCAGTTGTGGTTAAAGTCACCCATGACATATAGTTCACCTGACTGGGCAAGAGATGAGAGTTGGCACAGTAGGTCGGTGACTATTGTGGTAGGTGTGCCTGGGCAACAATAAATACCGGCCACAAAGATAGGTAATGAGGAGGGAGGGGGGACAGTTTTACCATGAGAAGCTCGTAAGCTTTGGGTTCAGCTTTTATAAGAGAGACTGAGAAGTGTAGGGCTGATCTGATGTAGATAGCCACCCCTGTGTTCTGCTCTTTGGAGGCTGCATCCAGCTCCAACAGACTGAGTCTGAATTCATTGCCATTTCACCTGGGCTTTGCCACACTGGCCCAGCCAGACTACCCATTGCATGGAGAAAGCCATCGACGAGAGACCTGCCTGGGGATCAGGCCCCTGCTCAACGCTTGAACAGGAATGATGCCTCGGTGAATCGTGTGGGCCCTGCTTCTCCTGGCTCTCCAGATTAACCACCTGCTGTCTCAATTTTTTGTCCAGACTGTGTCCAGTCTTGGGTATCATGAGTAATCATCAGGGTAGCTCGCTGCAACAACAGCCTAATCTAAAAGTGTGTCATCTAATTGTTTTGTTGTTTTATTTTCAGGAACTGAGCCCTCCGGCTCCAGATTACAAATAGTGTGTGTTGTGCATGTTGCTTTCTTCCATCACAGGGCCCCAACCAGCTGCAACGTTCCTGGCTAGCCCAACATTTTCCCACCTGGGTACCCAGAGTGTATGACCATGTGGGGACTTAAAGTGCATGCATAACTGTTTGATTAACCTAGCCTTTAAGCCAGTCAACCTGATTACGCCCCTTCCTTGTTCAAGTCCCCTGAATAAACCAGATCTGACTTTTTTTGCTGCATTTAACCTGACCGTAGTTCCAGTTTCTGCCAAGAGTACTGTACTGTTGCTATTTACTGTGCATAACCTTGTTTTACAGGGGTTCCCCAGGGTCGAGCCAGAGGAACCAGCCCTGGTGGTAAGTGCAAACAGTGTGGGTACTGGTATGGTATACAAGGGGTACTGTGAAAGTGATTATCTTATATTGCTCAGGCCACTAGAAGGGAAAGGGGGGGGTTACAGTGTCCCGGAGGGCTGTGCCCAGATTAGTTTGACAACTACCAACCCTGACCTCAGGGTGGAGGCACCCGTTTCAGAACTCAGGCCCCTTAACCTGCTACTAGCCAAGCAGGCAGGGGTAGTAGCCCTTGGAATAGTGCCACCTAGGGGTTACACAAGTATCCCCCCAGCCCTCCTTACTGTCTTCTCATATTGCTTGCCTACCTTTAGGTCATCTGATATGACTTCTCCCAGGTCCCTTTCTATTTTGTTGTTGTTAGTACCCCTCCACCCCCCATTGTGTGCCCACGGAACTGCTCCCCGGCCGCCCGCCTGCAACTTCTAAGCTCCCCTCCAGCGCTAGGCTTGCCGCCCATGGAGCTGCTCCCCTTCTACCTGCCTGCAATTTCTAAGGTACAGACATTCCAGGACCCACCCGGAGACTGTGCCTTTGTCTTTTAAAACCTGGTGCCTTTCAGCTTGCTCCACATCTCTGCCCCTCCTGTTTCCTGTTGAGCACAGAACTTTCTTTTTAAATTAATTTAAGCTCTGCTGATTCATTGTGAACTTGGGAATTTAAAGCCAAGAACATTTAATTCAGTTAAGCTCTGTCTGAGCCCTGAACTTTTAATTAAGTTTAGCTCTGTCTGCTCGGAACTGTTAATTTAATATGAGCTATTAATTCATCTGTGCTCACTGAGAGCTGGAGAAAGCTCTTCTCTGAGCTTTTAATTTAAGTAGTGAACACTGAGAAACAGAGCTCTTAATTCTTAATTAAATACTCAGTCCCAGAGCTTGTCCCCACCGCTGCTTCGCAGTGTCTTCCCACCCCCCTCCTGCCCGCCCTATCTGGACAATTACTTATATAGCCAAAGTGCTAGTTTCTGATTGGATATCAATCTATCCATTGTTCCATTGGCTTGTTATACAGTTCTACCCTACTAGAAGGACACTACTGTCCTAAACCTCAACCAAGACACAACTCATAGCCCTAAGTGAGCATTTCCAACCCTTTGCCTACACTTCCCTCCTGAAAATGTGGCATCTAGGATAGGCTCTTGCCACATTATATATTGTTATATTCATGTGTTGTGACCCCCTCATATCCTGCACTGCAACGAAGGCACAAAATTGCTACCAAGAACAATGATTCTGCACCCCATTACGGAACATACCACATGAGCACCCCCCTGGGATTGCTCCCACATCCATGCCTGGCAAAAAATGATGTCATCAAACAGGGTACTGGCTACACAGTCATTTATGTGTGCCTACCATTAAAACAAGAAAAATCAAAAACCCCATCCACACTCTCCCCATGTGTGCTCTGCGCCACTTACTCTGTTGAATCCTATTAGCTGCAGATGTGGAGTCCACTCTGGGACCCCCTCATACCTACCCTCCCACTTCTGTCCCCCCCAACCTCTAATTGGGCTAATATTATGGGCATCAAATTAGCTCACCTGAACTGTCAGAGCCTGCATCCTAAAATGGCAGAACTTGAAGCCTGGGTCACCTCCTTCAACCCAGCAGTACTCAGAGTTACTGAAACTTGGTTAAAACCCTCCAACCTCCCACATGAAGTGGCCCTGCCTGGGTACACTGCCTTCAGGTGGTATAGGGTTGGCAAAAGGGGTGGCGGTGTTCTCTTATATGTCAAGTCTGAGCTTTCAGGTAGCGAAATTCCACCTCCGGCCTCCTTAACATCGCAGGCTGAATCCATCTTTATCTCTTTAACCCTAGGCAATGGCAAAAAATTATTAATAGGATGTACCTACTTACCACCCAAGACTGCTACTGCAGCCCTGCCCAACGTCATCTCCTCCCTCTCTGACCTTCCTACACAGGAACTAATACTGAGTGGGGATTTCAACATTGATTGATCAACCAGTAACAAACGCACCACCCGGTCCACCCTAGTTGACACCAGTCTAACTCAACACATCAAAGAAACTACAAGAAGGAATGATAGAATGGGTAACCACTCCCTCATAGACTGGATTCTATCCAACTGTGCTCATAGAATAATTGCCTCAGGAGTTTTATCAGACAGCATCAGCGACCACTCACCAGTCTATCTTAATACTGTCACTGCCATAATTAACAGCCATGCACCTCTCACCAGGAGCAGATGCAAAGACGTTAATGCACCATGGCTGACAAAAGATATAAGGAAGCTTATGTCCAAATGTGATGCAGCCTGGAAAACATCTAAGAAGATGGGTCTCCCCTCTGACTGGCATGCTTATAGACAGCTTAAAAATTCATGCAAATCTAAAATAACTAATGCCAGGAGGAACTACTACCACTCAGTCCAAACAGAAAATCTCAGTAACCCTGAAGAATTCTGGGTCCAGATAAATTCCCTCCTCAAAGGTAAAACTTCCCCCTGCCCCAACTCGCTTTCATCAAAGGACAAAGTACTGTCAGACCCAGCATCAATAGCCAACGGTTTTAACAATTTCTTTACAGATCTTAGCAGCTATATATCCCACTTCACTGCCAACCAAGACAACCAACTCTCCCCAGTCACAATTCCATCTAGGTCTGCGTCAACACAATTCCATATCAAACTAGCTACCCAAAAAGAGGTTCTCAGGCTGCTCCTAAACCTCATGGAACATGGATCTCCAGGCCACGACACAGCTGAGCCTAGGTTCCTAAAATGGAGGGCACTAACTCTTGCAGCGTTTGTTAGAAACTTGATTAACAGATCCTTTCTCGAAGGTAATGTACCCTCAAAATGGAAAACGACACTAGTAATCCCGATCCATAAAGGGGGATCATCCACACCTGTTGAAATTTACAGACCAATATTAATTCTCTGCCACCTTGCTAAGGATCAAGAAAGAATTCTATACAACCAACTGCAGGACTACCTTGAACATCACCAACTCCTCTCACCCTGCCAGGATGGTTTTCACAAAAATCATGCACTCATCAAAGTCACCTCAGATATTTACCAAGCCTTTGACCTAGGACTAGCAACGAGGGCTATCTTCGTTGATCTCACCAAGGCTTTCGACCTGGTGAACCATGCACAGCTTTTAATGAATTAGAATCCCTGGGTCTTGATATACCATCCACATCCTGGCTCCGTGACTATTTATCAGGTCACACCCAAAGTGTCAAATGGGGTAACTGTCAGTCCCCATTCAGACCAATTACCAATAGAGTCTCACAGGGATCCATACTGGCCCCCCACTCATCTCGTTATTCATTAATGAGCTGCCTGGCTTCTGCAATGGGGCATCAGTTCAGCTTTGTGATGATGACGCCATATTATACCATTCCTCTGCTGACACACAGTGTCTCAATCAGCACCTGGAATCTGACTTCTACCAGTTAGAAGCACAGTTCTTTAAAAGCAACCTGATAATAAACACGAAAAAAATAAACAACTAAGTCTATGCTTTTCCATCCCCTGTCCTTTAAAACTGCTGTTATCCAGCAACTCTCCATCTGTTCCAGCGATGGGGAACCCCTTGAAATGGTATATTCCTTCAAATACCTGGGCATCCTGCTGGATCTTAACCTCTCCTTCGAGGCCCATGTCCATAAAACCACCAAAACCATACAACAAAAGATTGGTCTACTATACTGTATTCATCCCCTGCTTTCTACTGCATCCTGTCTTAAAATTGCCGCTGCCTCACTGCTACCTCTGCTATCCAACGGGGCTCAACTATTCCTATCAATCAAGACCTCTCTAACAAACCAACTGAAATAGCTATATCATAAGTTTGGATGCTTTGCTCTTGGAGCAGTCCCCCACCAACACCATTGCACTGTACTAGCATCCTTGGGCTGGCTGCAACTCGAACATAAATTCCATTACTCTTCACTATGCCTTACCTATAAGCTCACACATCTCATCACTCCACTTAACCTTTCCAACATCATAGTAAGAAAACATTACAGCTGGTCTCTCCGCTTTACCACACTTCCACTACTAGACATACCTAAGACATGTCTAGCAACAGGCAGAACATCCTCCGCTAATGCTGCACCCTCGGCTTGGAATTTCCTCCCCCATCTGTCCTCTCCTGCTCTACCCTCCCTTGCTTCAAATGTGCCCTGCATAACTACCTAGCTGCTTCTGGAACCTCTACCTACCTCACCTAATTTGCAGGCTCCTGCTTTGATCCTGGTCCTCTATAACTCCAGTGCTTAATTCTCTTAACCTCTACAGCCTTTGTACTGTTGTAATCCCCCTACAAATGGGGGTTCCCAAAAAGTTTACCTTCAGCTTGCCTAAATGCTCACTGCCAGGCTGGTGTCCTGTGTTTTAGCAGTTTAAATGTGATTACCAGAGCCTGTATAGCCTCTGTGTACTGTTTCTTTAAGAGCTGCCTGATTGCAGCCCAAGTAATCTGAGAGGGAACTCTGTTGAAAGATGTAACTATTTGCTGAAAATCATTTAGAGTGATAATGATAATGTAGTTTGTCTAACCTGCTTTCTTTGTAGCAAGGACTGTTTTGTTTGTCTCTATCTTGGTCCTGGACTCCAAATTGGACCAATCAGTTCTGGTGGGACCTAAAATGTAGCAGGACTACAGGAACTGTCTGAATTCAAAACTTGTAGGAACTTTAGTTTGGGTTTTTTTGTGCCTTTTTTGCAGCTGAAGGGGGAGCTCTTGCTTTGACTGGCAGCCAAATCAGCTAACCAAACCTTTTGGATCTTGGGAAAGTCCTGGGCTGCTTGCAGTTTTCAGTTAGTTCTGAGCTGGGAAGTGAAATGAGAAGAGCTCAGGTGTTTTTTGGGCAGCAATCCTGAATGGATTTGCATGGGAAAACTGTGAAAGGGCTGAGTTTTTGGCTTGCATGTCTGCTAGCTGCTCCTGAGAGGGAGAGAAGAGAATTATTTGGGACTAAATCTAAGTTTGTGTGACTAAAGTAAGCTACTGAAGTGGGCCAGGCTCAACCTGAAGAAGACCAAAGATTTTGCTGAATGTGATCGGCCTGTCAGGAGTTACAGCTACCCCTAAGTTCCCGGTGTGTGCAGAGACTTTGCGATTGTGACCGGGGAGCGCTTTGCCTGGTAGAGTAGAATTCCCGTACATGTAAATGTGCTATGAGCTGTTAGTGGGTTGTGAGTTAGTTCCCCACTGTGTGAACTGTGTTCTGCTTGCTGGAAGCTGTATCCAGCCCAAAACTGACTGCATCCGAATTTGTCTCCATGCAGTCTGGGCCTTGCCAGACTGGCCCAGCCAGACTATCCACTACACAGAGAAGCCATCGACGAGAGACCTGCCTGGGGATCAGCCCCCTGCTCCACGCTTGAACAGGAATGACGCCTCTGCGACTCGTGTGGGCCCTGCTTCTCCTGGCATTCCAGATAAACCACCTGCAGTCTCGATTTTCGTCCAGCCTATGTCCAGTCTTGGGTATCGTGAGTAAATACCAGGGTAGCTCCCTGCAACAACAGCTTAATCTGAGTGTGTCATCTGATTGTCTTGTTGTTTCATTTCCTTTACGAACTGATTCCCTTGGCTCCGGATTACAAATATTGTGTACTGTGCATGTTGTATTTTCCATCACAGGGCCCCAACCAGTTGCAACCCGGGCAACAGTCCTGGCTAGCCCATCTCTTCTCTACCTAGGTACCCAGAGGTGTGACTGTGTGGGGGGACTCAAAGCGCATGCACAACTGCTTGATTGATATAACCTTTAAGCTAATTAACCTGATTTTGCCCCTTCCTTGTTCAAGTCCCCTGAATAAATCAGATCTAACTTTTTCTGCATGTAATTTGACTGTGGATCCAGTTTGTGCTCAAAGTACTGTACTGTTGCTATTTGCTGTGCGTAACCTTGTTTTACAGGGGTCCCCAGGGTCAAGCCAGAGGAACCAGCCCTGGTGGTAAGTGCAAAGTGTGGGTACTTGTGTGGTATACCTGAGGTATTGTGAAAGTGATTACTGTACAGTGCTCAGGCCACTAGAGGGGAAAGAGTGGGGTTACAGTGTCCTGGAGGGCTGTGCCCAGGTTAGCTTGACCACTACCAAACCTGATCTCCGGGTGGAGGCACCCATTTCAGAACTCAAGCCTCTTAACCTGCTACAAGCCAAGCAGGCAGGGGTAGTAGCCCTTGGGATAGCGGCACCTAGGGGTTACACTGTTAGTTGAATTGCAGTGGGGGCACTGCTCTATATAACATATTGCACTGTGACTCTTGACATATATTTTAGCTCAGTTTATTGCACAACCCTGTGTCATTAGTTTTATGCTAATTTTTGATTTTATATAGTTCTGTGCCTCTTTGTTTGTTGTGTACTTTCTGTACTATGTACCCTCCTCCGGGTCACCCCTGAAAAAGGGACTGGGACTGCATGGTCTCAGAGGGCTTACTCGGTTACCAAATTCAAATAAATTAATTAAATACTCTTCCGCTGGGTTTTTGTTTCCCAGGTGTATTACTTTGCACTTCTTTGCATTGAATCTAAGCTGCAATACTTTTTGACCATTCCTCCAATCATGCCAAGTTTCTTATCATCCTTTCCACCCTCCCCTTGTATATCAATCCTGTTGCAGATCTTTGTGTTGTCTGCAGAGAGGCATACTTTTCCTTCCAGTCCCTCTGCAATGTCACCTGTAAAGACAATAAAGAGGATCGGTCCCAGTACTAAACCCTGCGGTACCCCGCTAGTAACCCCCTTTCTTTGAAGTGGACTCCATTTACTATTACCCTCTGCATCCTGTTGTCCAGCCGATGTTTTACCCAGGCTACCACCCTGGGACCCACTCCCAGGCTGGCTAACTTGTTTTTAATCTTTTGTGTGGGGTAGTGTCAAATGCCTTTCTAAAGTCTAGGTAGGCCATGTCCACAACCCCCTCCCTGGACTACTACTTTGGTAACCAGTCAAAGAAATCTATTAGATTCACCTGACATGACCTTCCCACTATGAATCCATGCTGCCTTGGGTCTTGTGCCCTGCTGGCCTCTAGGTACTCAACAGTTCTTTCTTTCAGAAGAGATTCCATCATTTTCCCTACCACTGAGGTCAAACTAACAGGTCTGTATTTTCCTGTCTCTGCTTTGCTCCCACTTTTGTGAAGGGGAATCACATCCACCCTCCTCTAGTCCTCAAGTACCACACCATCCTCCCATGATTTGTTAAAAATGGTAGTCAGTGGTGTCACTAGTTCTCCCCTTAGTTCTTTTAGAATTCTGGGGTGAATCCCTTCAGAACCCATTGCTTTGTCCAGCTTCAGTTTTAGGAGTTATTTCTGGACCCTTTCTTTTGTGAATGGATTGGTATCAACCCCCCTATCCAGAGTGCTTCTATTGTTTAGTTTAGGTACTTCCCCCTCCTCATCTTTTGTGAATACTGAGCAGAAGTATTCATTCAGTATCCCTTTTCACTGTTACCCTCTGCCCACCCCTTCCCCTTTATTAAGCCTCACTATCCCTGCCTTGGCCATTCTTCATTCCCTAATGTACCTATAAAAGGTTTTATCCCCCTTCTTGACTGAGTTGGCTATCTTTTCCTCGGTTTGGGCCTTTGCTATTCTGACTGACTTCCCAGCTTCCTTCTGCTTTAACTGGTACAATGCTCTATTCTGCTCCTTCTGTGTTTTCTTATACTGTACTTCCTGAATACTATCTTTTTCTCTTTAACCTTCCCCACCACCTCTTTTGAGAGTCATAGTGTTTTTTTCCTTCATTTTGTTTTGTTTATTTGCTTCACACAAAGGCTTGTTGCCTCTGAGAAGGCAGTTTTGATTTTCCCCATTGTTCCTTCACCCCTCCTTGCCTGTTTGCTAGTGCTTTTTTGAGGCACTCTCCCATTTTGCCAAAGTCAGCCTTCCTAAAATCCAGCACCCTGACTTTTGTATGGTTTGACTCTACAGCTGTGTTTATTGTGAACCACACTGTTTGGTGGTTGCTTTTTCCCAGATGGCTACCCATTTCTAAATCTGAGATCCTCTCTCCATCCCTGTTTGAGAGTACCAGGTCTAAGAATGCTCCCTCCCGAGTGGGTTCCAACACTAGCTGTTTGAGGCATGCCCCCCAGCAGGGCATCAAAATTTACCTTGCTCTTGGATGTGGCTGCAGCAGTGGTGCTCCAGTTAACATCTGGCATGTTCAGGTCCCCCATCAACAGTATCTTCCCTTTTTCTGCCATTCTAAGGATGCTTTCTATTATTTCCTTATCCATTTCCTCCCCCTGAGGCGGGGGTCTGTATACAACCCCCATGCGGATTGTGGTGCCATTTCCTGTCTCCAGGGTGACCCATAGTGTCTTCTCTCCTCCCGGTTTACTTTTTAGTTCCATTGCTTTGATCCCTTCCCTTGTGTACAGAGTTACTCCTTCTTCTCTTGTACCCTCCCTGTTCCTCCTGTAGATTATGTACCTTGGTATGTTGACATCCCAGTCATGGTTCTCTGTACCATGTTTCTGTGACTGCCATGATATCCAGGCATCCCTTTTCCATCAAAGCCACTAGTTCAGTGAGCTTGTTACCCAGACTATGGGCATTGGTGCACATTGCCCTCCATTTTTTGATGGCATTACTCCTTTTAGCCCCATCCCTATCCTTACTGCCTTTGCCTTTTTCTGCATTTACCCCATCCTGCTCCCTATCAATTTCTCTACCTTGGTGTTTACTTCTCTAACTATTCTGTTTTGTGGATGGGGGAGCTGGGATATCCCTGCTCCTTTTCAGTGTATCCCCCCCTTGGCTTGTTTAAATGCTTGCCAATGAATCATTTAAACCTATCACCTAGGATCCTGGTTCCCCTCCTGAACAGATACAGACCATCATACAAATATAGGCCTGTATCCCCCCAGGTGGACTCCCAGTCCACAATGAAGCCCAAACCCTGAGCTCCACACCAGTTTTTCACCTATTCATTCAGTCCCATGGTGCAGAGTACCCTAGCCTCACGATGCCATAGACAGGCAGCACCTCCAAGAAGGTTACCATGTGTGCTACTTGTCTAAGGCCCCTTCCCAACTCCACAAACTCCTCCTGCACTGCTCTGGTCCCATTCCCAGCCAGGTCATTTGTCCCTAGGTGGACAATGATGTCCAGCTCCCGCTCCTATGCTGCTGCTCTCACGATCCTGAGGATTTATTTCCTGTCCCTCCAAGCCATGGCAGAGGGCAGGCACCTTACATCCCTCTCCTTTCCCGCCCCAATTCTACCCCCCCAACAATTGAGTCCTCCACCAGGACTTGTTTCCTTCACCTGTGGGGTCCTGTGCCACCCTCCTGTGGGTCTCCTTTTTGGAGGTTCCCAGCATCGTTCTTGGTCTCCACTGTGGGTGCTTCCATAGAGAAACCACACTCTGCTAGAACAGCATATGAATTGTAGAGAGGTACAACTGGAGGGATGTGCCCCTGTTCCACCACCCTCACCCTCTCTGAGCCCACCATAGTCCAACCCCTCCTCTTTCTTGGCAGCCTCTGAAGCAGTGGCAGTAGCCCTGGTGGTCCCAGGGTGGGGAGGAGGATTCCAGAATCCTCGCCAGGTTGGCCTGGAAACCGGCAACCTCCTCCCTCTGACCAGAGAGGTGCCTGCAGATAGAGCAGCACTGCAGCCTCCAGAATGTCTCCCACAAGACTGCCACCCCACAGCCAGTGCATTGCACCACTCCCCACATATCTCTCTCCCTTCCTGTTTAAGTGTGTGCGAGCGTGTGCTTGCATTTACCCCCTACACAATGTGCTGCGTTGTTAAAGACATGACAGGTGTATGTCCTTTGCCCTTTTGGGGGAGTGATGTCAGAACCCCTGGTATAAGGGAAATGACACTCTTGGGGTGGGTGGGATGAAGGGCAAGGTGGGTGGGATCAAGCCTGTGCCCTCCAGAAACAATCAGCTACAGCTCTGACCCACCACCCCGGTGAGTGCTTTCCTTCCTTTCAGCAAGACAACCTGCACAACAATTTATCAGAAAATATACACTGCAAAAAACTATTTCAATCAGAGAAAAATAAAGCAGTTGATCCCAAACCCTGTGTTCTACCCTCCGACACTCCTGCATCTAGCCACGAGGGAGAACTGCCTTAGGAACCATCACGCTATTCTTTCAAATTGTCACTATTCCTTTTAAGTTATCACCTAGCAGATGCCCCAAGCCCAAACCCTGTGTTCTGCCCTCCGACACTCCTACATCTAGCCATGAGGGAGACCTGCCTTAAGAACCACCACACTGTTCTTTTTAAATTGCCGCTATTCATTTTAAGTTATCATTTAACAGATGCCCCAGGCCAAACAATTCTCACCTAGCCCCCAAACTACAGGACAAAAACACAGCTCTAGTTTAAGGCCCTTAAAATGTGGGCTATTGTGCTTTCAATTTACTTTACAGACAAAAAGAAAAACACAAGTTCAGCAAATTTCTCCACAACTTACCCCACTTATCTTGTTTCAAAAAAACTCCTTAAGTCCTGTCTGTAAGTAACTGGTTGCTATTGGCATCTTAGGCACTGGCAGGCATCCGCAGGCCAGTGAGGAACTGGTTGCTGCTGGCATCTTAGGCACTGCAGGCATCCGCAGGTGACAGGAGGCATGCAGGGGGCCCTGCTGGACTGACAAGGTATGGTTGGGCACCTGTTTGCTTACTGTTACCTGTATAGGGAACAGCAGTGGGTTGGGTAGGAAATATCTGTGGGGAGAAGTAACAAGCAGGTAGCTGCTACAGGTGAGAGAAGGAGATGCACTCTATCCAGGGTAGGGTACAGAAACTGTTCAAAAGGGGCATAAGGAGGTGGTCTAATTAAAAAGGAAGAAGTAAAGGGACAGAAGGTACAGGGTGTGATATAGCCAAAGAAGTAAAGGACAAAGCAAGGGGGAGAAGGGGAAAGCAGGAAACAGCCTTTCTAGGGTAGGGTGATAAAGCACATACCAACAGAATGTGTAGGCGGGAAAGAGCCAGACACAGGAAGGAGAAATAGCAGCAAGGTACAGTTGATAACAGTGGGTTACAATACATAAAGTCTGGGAGTATGGGAGTGGTGCAGTGCAATGGATGCGGAGCTGCAGTTTTCCAGGTGACATTCTGGAGATGGAGGTGCTGCCCCATCTGAATGCAACTTTCTGGATTGAGGGGAGGTTACTGATCTCAGGGTCAAGCTGACTAGGATCCAGAGGATCTCTTTCCCCACCCAAGGGCCACCGAGTCTACCACTTTTGCTCCAGAGGTTGCCTAGGAGAAGGAGGGCCGGCTGGACCGTGGTGGGATCTGAAAGGGTGGTCAGGGACACATTGCTCAGCCTGTGCCAATACTGAATTCTTTCTCTGTTCTGGTGGGACAGGACTACCAGGAGGAAGCAACTGAAGTAGCGGCAAGGAAGGATGTGTGGCAGTCCTCTCTAGGGGAGGCCACAATATGGGAGTTTGAGGACCCCAGCAGCTTCTGGTGGGAGACTCAAGTTTTGGGAGGGTATATTTTGGAGCAGGAAGGGGGCTTAGAGGGAGGTAAGGGATGCCCTATCAAGTGGCATGGCTCAGAAAGATGGGCAGCAGATCCTAAAGATCTCTAGGACTGCAGGGCAGGGGGAGGAGCTGGATGTCACTGTCCACCTAGGAACTAATGATCTAGCAAGGGACGGGGCTGGGATTGTGCAGGGAGAGTTCAGGTAACTGGGGAGGAGCCTGAGCAAATAGCCTGCATAGTGGCTTTTGCCAAGGTGCTACCTGTCTATGACCAAGGGAAGGATAGGATACTTCGCACTAGGAGCTTCAACTTGTGGTTGAAGGAATGGTGCAGAGAAGAGGGGTTTGGCTACATTGGCTACCTTCCCTCCAGGCCCCCCTTTGCAGTCAGAGCCCTTGATCAGGCTGGAAGAATCCTAAGCTGAACCATGGCTGTGTGGTCTGGCAGAACTGAAGAAGCCCGCCCAACCTCCCGAACCCAAGACAGGCTCCTCTTGTAGCCAGAGCCTTTGATCGGGCTGGAAGAATCCTGAGCTGAACTGCGGCTGTGCAGTTCAACAGAACCGAAGAAGTCAACCCACCCTCCTGAACCCAGGACAGGCAGAGACTGCAAGTGCACCAGAGGATTTGAATTTGGCCACTTTTTAGCCTTTTTCCTTCAGCGTCTTGCAACTGGCTGTATCTATTTCAGCCGGTCTGGACTCCTTCAACCTATTGTTTTTAAACCCTGCAGATCAGGAATTTGTTTTTACTCTGCTAATTGCTGACTTTTCTGCTGAATTAGAATTGCTTACTGTATTGTTAGCAGTAATATATTTCTTTGCTCATTTCAATTGATTTTACTGCAGGCTTTTTAATTTGTTAACCTCCCCCACTTCCTAGTGCTTGCTAATTCTAATTTCTCCTCATCACTCACTATCCAGTTTCTCTTTCCCTGCTCCTAGCACCTAGCTGTTGTATCCACTCCCCAATTAGTGGAACAACAGGCTGAGACTAATTTTATCCTTCCTTCCCTGCAGGCTCCTTTGCAGCCAGAACACTGATTGAGCTGGAAGAATCCTGAGCTTGAACCGGCTATTCAGTTCAACAGAACTGAAGAAGCCGCCCACCCTCCCGAACCCAGGACAGGTAGAGACTACAAGTGCCCCACAGGATTTGAACTTGTTGCTTTTTCCAGCCTTTTTCCTTCAGTGTCTTGCCACTGGCTGTATCTATTTCAGCCAGTCTGGACTCCGTCTACCTGTTGTTTTTAAACCCTGCAGATCAGGAATTTGTTTTTACTTTGCTAACTTTTCGGATGAATTCGAATTGCTCACTGTATTGTTGGCAGTAATATATTTCTTTGCTCATTTCAATTGATTTTACTGCAGGCTTTTTTTTTTAACCTCCCCCACTTGCTAGTGCTTGCTAAGTCTAATTTCTCCCCCTCATTCACTATCCAGTTTCTCTTTCCCCTGCCCCTAGCACCTAGCTGTTGTATCCGCCCCCCAATTAGTGGAACAACAGGCTGAGACTAATTTTATCGCCTTCCTTCCCTGCAGGCTCCCCTTGCAGCCAGAACACTTGATTGGGCTGGAAGAATCCTGAGCTGAACCGCAGCTTTACAGTTCAGCACAACTGAAGAAGCCTGCCCGCCCTCCCGAACCCAGGACAGGTAGAGACTGCAACTACGCCACAGGATTTGAACTTGGTGTCTTTTCAGCCTTTTTCCTTCAGCGTCTCGTGACTGGCTGTATCTATTTCAGCCGGTCTGGACCCTGCCTACCTATTGCAGTGCTAAGCCCCGCTGGCTCTTTGTGCTGGCTCCCCACCCACCTCCTATCCTCACACCCTATCTGAGCTATTTCTTATATAACCCCGTTAGGTCATATGACTGGCAGTTACAAATTGCTAAACCCCTAGATTGGCATTAGCAGCATATATGTTCTGGCCGCTAGAGGGCTGCTCTGTAACAGTTACTTCCTGGGTGCTACTGTCACACACTGTTTTACTACGGAGTCATATACACCTCTGGGTATTTTCCCTATAACCTTGACAAGCTCTCTTTTTTCCCAGCCACTCTACAACATTATACAGTACTGCTAGCTGGCACTGAATTTGGCATCTGTTTCATGTACAGTGAAGCCTCTAGCTCCCTCCTCAAAAATGGTGTCTACTTTCTTCTTCCCTCCTCCCTCCCTCCCCCATCTTTTTAATTCCTTTCCTCCTGGTCCTGATCCTCATCTATCCCACCCCCAGTACACCCTCTGCTATTCCCCTTCCCCCTTTCTCCCTGTTAACTCATTCATCCTTGCATTTACTCCCACTGCCCCTTCTGAATTTGGTTGTGCTTTCCCTTCCTCCTCCTAGCTTTCTTGTCTATCTTCATCTCACAGTTTCCTTCCCCTCCATCTTCCTCATCCACCCTAAATTCCAAGCTACAATACAGATGTCCTAAATTACACTACCTCATCCTAGCCATCCTCCTTCTCTCATCAGGAAATATTCACCTTAACCCTGCCCCCCCCTCCATTTTTATCCTCTTTGTCTGCCTCCCCCAACTCAAATTGACCCAGCCCGCTGGCCTCCTTGGCTATTCCTAATGGGCATAAACTTATTCACCTGAACATCTGCAGCCTGCTATGGAAAACTGACCTCATCCAAACCCTTGTGGTCTCCTACACTCTGGACATTTAATTATAACTGAGGCATGGCTCACAAGCAAAACTCCTGACAACTCCATCGCTATTCCTGACTTCTCCCTCTACAGGCAGGACCGGGTAGGACGGGGTGAGGGAGTGGCCATGTACATCCAGTCTACATTGCAATCTACTACTATACTATCGTCTTTAGTCCCTGCAACCAAGAGGCCCTGGTCATATGTATTACTCTCCCTTTCATTGTCCCTATCTTCGTAGCTGGCATCTACTGTCATCCTAGTACTCTCCCCTTGGTTGTGGCTGAACTTATATCTTCCATTATCTCCACCTCGCAATCAGGTGAGCTGTTCATTTTTGATGACCTGAACATAAATTGGTTGTCACCTACTGTAAGTTGAGCAAGATTTGGAATGATATTGTTGCACTCAACCTGACTGAACTTATCCTTGAGCCCACACATCCAAATCATAAAACTCAAAACAACACCCTTCTTGACTGGGCACTCACCACTCACCCTCACTGCATCATCAAGTCGGGTATCCTCCCCGATGTCCTTAGTGACCACAATCCAATCTTCCTGGTTCACAAGGTCTATCATCCCGGACCCCCCTCATAAAATCATTCGCTTCTCTCCTTTAAATCCCTAGATATAGCCCCACTTTGGTCAGAACTTGCCTCCACTGACTTGGCCCCTCTGTCTACTGCCCCCTCCATCGACCATGCTCTCACCTACTTCAAGGATAAATTCATCACCACCTGGAACACTTTCACTCCCTTCAGGCGTACCAGTGTTCGCGGGTTACTCCTCCCCTGGATACCCCTGAATTATTGGCCTAAGGGAGTGCAATCATGCCTGGAAAAAACACAAAAAATCCAAGCTCTCCAGCAATTACATCACGTACAGAATGCTCCTCAACTCATGTACCATAGCTACCAGATTGGCAAAGTCTGAGTATTTTAAATCCTCCTTCCACACAAACATCAATTCCCCCTCCAAATTCTGGAGGGTGGTCCATGCTCTTTTCTCTCCTCCTTCTCACCCCTCCCCATTCTTAAAATCAACAAATCCCTGATATCAGACCCATGCTTGGTAGCCAGCAAATTTATTGCGTACTACATATCCTGTGCCAAGTCTCTTGTAAGCATCTTCTCTCCACACCTTCCCCCTCCTCACCTCCCCATCCCTCATCTGACTACCACCCCTTCTCCCACATCTCACCCCATGAAGCCCTAAGTACCCTGCTCTTCCTGAGCCCATCAAAAGGTGCCTCTCTGGACGACCTCGATCCTAAACTTCTTTACCTCTCTGCTCCTGCTATTGCCTACCCTATTTCCTTAATTCTAAACCTCTCCTTTATGAAAGCACAGGTCCCAACCTCCTGGAAACATGCTATAGTTATTCCTCTACCCAAGGGTGGTGACTTGTCTGCTTCTGGCAACTATCATCCCATTTGTCTCTGTCCTACCATTGCTAAACTCCAAGAGCACCTGGTTCTCTCCCAACTTTCCTCCTTTCTATCTGATTCTGCCTTCTTCACCCCATTCCAATCTGGCTTTTGGAAGGACCGTTCTACTACCATCTCCCTCCTCAGGCTCACCGACTCCATCCTTACTGGTAGGGATGATGACCTGATCACCTCAACCAGTTTTGTTGACCTAGTCAAAGTGTTCTACATTGCTTCCCACAACCTCCTTCTTGGTTCCCTCTCTGCAGCAGACCTGGCCTCGTCTGCCATAAACTGGTTTAATTCATACCTCTCTGGAAGGACACAATTGGTATGAATCTCAGATTTACCTCCCCCCACTGGTTTATTGTATAAAACTTTCATAATTTGAATAAATTCACGTGGATAGCCATATGCCTCCAAGATGTAAAAAAGATATTTCCACTCCAGCATATCAAATGCCTTGGTGGCATCAAGTGCCACCAAGACTGCCTGCTCCCCCTTTGTTTCCAGATATTCAACCAGGAACTGAACTTTTAATAGACCAGTTTGTATTACTCTTCCTGGTACAAAACCTGATTGATTGCCATGTATCAGATTTTTTAAGGTAGACAAAATTCTGTTATTTAAGATCTTGGTAAAAATCTTATAGTCTATATTCAGTATAGCTATTGGTCTATAATTTCCTAGTCTCTTTGTATCTTTACTGGGTTTTGGGATAATCAAAATATATACCTGATAAAAGGTGTCTGGGATCTTGAAGGCTCCAATAATTTTATTAAATAACTTAGGTAGGTAAGGTACTATTTGTTGTTCAAAGGACAAATACAATTCTAATTGAGGTCATCTAAATGTGATGTGAGGTCATCTAAACCAGGTGCTTTTGATTTGGACATCTGGTGCATTATACCTGAGGGAACCAGTGGTATAGGTGAAAATAAATGGGAATTTTTATGAGACCATAATATTACAAAGGGGCATGCAACAAGACTGCCCCCTTCACTTACTTGGTATTACTTACTTGGTGTGAAAGAACAGAAGAAGGCCAGAGCCCATCGAGACTGTTCCCCACACTATGTGGGACATTATTTATCTATTATCCCTCAACCTAACATCTAATTTGTTTTTCAAGACAATGGCACTAGTTGCCTCTACCAATTCTTGTGGCAAGGTGTTCCATACAATGGACGCTCTTATTGGAAAAAAGTTTCCCCTTTGCTGGTTTTATAAGTTTTACTTCAAGCTGTTTATTATGCAGTCTCGAACATGTCTCCTTTTGAGAGTGTTAGACCACATTTTCCATTAGATCTGGTGAATTTATTAAATTAAAACCATAAGCATATCACCTCTTAATCTTCTAGTTTGAAGAGAGAAGAGACCAGTAGCTTTTAATCTGTTCTGATAATCCAAGTTTGTTAATCTTGGAATCATTCCAGTTACTCTCCTTTGAACCTGTTCAAGAATTGCTATGTCTTTTTCGGTTTGGATTCCAGAAAGGGGAGCCATAGTCTAGATACGGTCTAATGTATGCCCTATACAGTGGAATAAGGCATTGTTCAGTGTGATTAACAAAAGTGCATTTTATTTGCCTCAAAAGTCTGTTGGTCATGCAAGCAGTTCTAACACAGTGATCATTTGATGTAAGTTTATTATTAACATATATCCCTAAATCTTTTTCACAATTTGATGAGTGAAGTGGTAGTCCGTTTATATAATATATCGTTTTTGGATTATTTACACCGAAATGCACTACTAAACATTTGTATTGATTAAACTGCATATGATTTTCATTTGCCCAAAGTGTTAATTTTTCCAAATCCTTCTTTAATGCAGAAATATTTTCTTGATTATTTACCTTGCCCCCCAATTTAGTATCGTCTGCAAATTTAACCATGAAGTTATTTGGCCCTGTTTATAAATCACTGATAAAGAGATTAAACAATGTTGGTCTCAAGACCGACCCCTGTGGTACACCACTTGTCACACTACCCAAATCAGACAAGATATCATTAATTCTGACTCTCTGAGAACGATTTGTCAACCAGTTTAAAGTCCAGTTGACAATATCAGGTGACAAACCTAGATTGTGCATTTTAGTAATGAGTTTTTCATGTGAGACTTTATCGAAAGCTCTACTAAAGTCCAAATGAATTACATCAGTAGGGATACCCACATCTAGTAGAGTGCTTACATTATTGTAAAAAGATATCAGATTGGTGGTGCAAGAATACTTGGGAGTAAACCCATGCTGATTTGAATAATAAATTCCTAATTTTTTACAATCTTGATGTATTAGAGACTACATTACTCTTTGCATTAATTTACCAGCCACTGAGGTCAGGCTAATTGGATGATAATTTTATACAGAACTTCTATTGCCTTTTTTAAATATGGGAGTAACTATTGCTGAACGCCAGTCATTTGGTACAATGCTTTCTTGTAAGGATTTGTTGAAGATAATTGACAAAGGTATAGAAATATTTATAGAGGTTTCGATCAGAAACCATGGGTGAATACCGTCTGGGCCCGGACTAGTATTTTTATTTAGTTTTTTGATAGCCTGTATAATGTTAGTTGGATAGAACCTATGATAATCTACGTGGTGAACTTTAAATGTACTAATAGGTGATTTTTGAGAGAAGACAGAACAAAAGTACTTATTAAAGAGATTTGAAGTTTCTATATCAGATAGAGAAGAGCCATTGGTTATAATGGGACCAATGGTCCTTGATACACCTTTTTTACTATTTATATAGGAGAAAATAGATTTGTGACAGTCTTTTGTGTGAGCTAGTTTAAATTCTAGCTTATTTTTTGCCAATTTAATAGAATTTTTTAAGTTTTTCACAGATAGTCTGTATTTATGTAATAGAGTAGTTTTAAATGGAACAGAACTATTCTTAAGTTTCCTAAAAAGTTTAATTTTTATTTTAATCTGATTTTTAATTGTCTTGTTGAACCAAGGGGAATTTTCCTTTATTATTAAATTTCCTCTTAGATGGAATAAAGGTATTTTCCAAATAATGTACAATGTTTTTAAAAAAGTCCCAAGCTTGTTGTGTTATACAATTAAGAAGATTAAATTCCCAGTTTATGTTTTGCAAGTATTCATTGATTTTAGAAACATTTGCTTTATTATAATTTTTGTACAGTATAACTTCCTTTGTGTAGTTTTAAACTGTTGAATTTCAAAAAAGAATAAATGAATGATCACTGGTCCCAAGTGGATCCCAAATTTGTAAATTGCTAATTTGTTGCTCTATGTTAGTAAATAATAAATCCAAAATATTAGGACCTCGAGTGGGTTCAGTAACAAGTTGTTGTAATCCAGTACTAACTACCACATCTATTAGTCCTTTCTCAGCATAGGACTGTCCTGAGAATGAGTCCCAGTTAATATGAGGGAGGTTAATGTCACCAAATATTACAGTATCTTGAGATTCTGAAAAATGTGTAATTTCTTTAAACATATCCAGTGTGTAATCTGAATTTGCAGATGGAGGTCGATAGATGTTACCAATAGTTATATAAGACTGCTCCTTCAGTAAGATTTTTTTTTGAAATTCAACATCTTTATTGATTTTTTTAAAAAAAAGTTAACAGGAGTAATATTCCAAGAAGTAGTAAGACAAGACAAAACCCTCCTTCAATACCATTGAAAGAAAGAAGATACCAGGAAGTTATTGGCATAAATGAACCCTAACAAAAAATAACATACTCCTTTCCCAAACCCCCCACCTCCCTCCCCCTTCCCCTCCCCCCCCCGGGGTGTGCCTTATTAGGTTTAAAAACCAACATATTAAAAAAGATGACCAGATATGTGATAAACTAGTAATGCCAAACCTAAGAAAAGACAAGGTAAAAGGAAGAAAAGGACTCATAAAAACCCAATCTGGAATAGTCAGAGGCGAACATTATACAAAACCTAATTCAAATATAATGCATAGAGCTTATCCCATTTCAAGTAAAAAGAGGTCATACAATTCCTGGAGCTGGCTATTAACTTCCCGGTATTTAAACAGAGAGACATCTCTTTAATCCACTCAGCATATGGTATGACCAACTGATCCATCCAATGTTTTAAAACCAGCCTCTTAACTACTATAGAGATTAAAGCCATGTGGAATCTGCGCTCCCGTACTTTAATATTAGAAAACATACCAAGGATGCATATTTCTATAGTGAACAGCTCACCCAGACCCAAAAGTGGGTCTAGATTGGTCTGAATTGTATTCCATAAAGGAGCCACTTTGTCATGGTGCCAGAGAACATGTATTAGGCTCCCTTCCGCTGCCCCACACCGTGTACGAGAATTCGAGGGCAATCTACCTACCTTAGCTAACTTAACTGGAGTGCAATAGAGATTATTTAAGATGTGATATCAAATGAGTCTATGTCTATCTTGTGCAAGATATCTATGTAGGTCCACCCAAATCTGCTGCCAGATCAGAGGGGGAGTCAGGTAGAAAAGACATCCAGATTTTAGCCCCAGTGAGGGCATTAGGGTATTTAATCTCTAATAAAAGGGAGTAAATCTTAGAAATTCCATGGGACTTATTCGCATATTCATGAATCTGGTCTAAGAAGGGTTTAACCTGGGATGATCTAAACTTAGTCCCAAAGGTGGTGACTATAGAGTGTCTCAACTGAAACACTCTAAATATATGTTTTTGAGGAATATTCAGTTTATCGCTTATATCAGTTGATGAAAGGAGAGAGTCCTGGGAAAACAGAATTTCTACAGAGAGATCCTGTAGCTGAGGAAGCCAGTCTGGGGCAAGCAGAGCACCACCAATTTTAATGTTAGGGTTCGAAATGAGAGGTTGTGCCATATCCTTCTTAGAGCTAATATTAAAGAAATTCCAACACTGTGTTAGGACTTTTATGGAGGTCCCTACAACTGAACTTTGTAGAGAGGGAGGTAGTGCAGAGATGGTGTAATAAAACACTCTAGGTGAATAGAGACTATATGTATCTAGTAGTTTCCTCTCTAATTATAGCCAGATGGGCAGATATGAATCAAGTCCAGCTTCAAACCATCTCCTCAATTTGCACAGGTGGCTCGCCCAGTAATATAACATAAAACTGGGGAGGCGGAGCCCACCTTTCTCCTTGTATAAGTTAAGTTTGAGAAAGGCCCTTCTGGGGTGTTTGCCTTGCCAAATAAATTTAGCAAGGGCAGAGTGTAATTGCTGAAAATAAGATATTGGGAGCCAAATGTTCAATAGATTTAGAGGGTAAAAGATACGGGCCAAAACATTCATTTTTATAATATTTATTCGGCCCCATAAGGACATTGGAAGAGAGACCATCTGTGAAGGTCTTGTTGTACCCTTACCAACAGAGCGTCCAAATTAAGTTTCCTAAGGGCCTCTGGATCCCTAGTGAGATGTATTCCTAGGTATTTAAATGAGGAGGAGGACCATTTCATACCAAAATGGACAAAGTTAGCGTGAAGGGTGAGAGTATTTAATGGGAATATAACAGATTTGGAAATATTCAACTTATAATTAGCTACTTGGCCAAACCTATCAATAATATGCAGTGCCTGTGTTAGAGAGGATTCTGGATTGGCCAAATGCAGAAGAATATCATCTACGTATGCTGAGAGGGTCAGGGATTGTTGGTATACCGAGCAACCTATGACCTGGGGGGAATGTTTGATAATGATTAACAGAGGTTCTAAATATAGATTAAACAAAAAGGGAGATAGGGAACAGCCTTGCCGAGTGCCGGTAAACAGGGGGAATCGGGAGGAGAAAACCCCATTACAATAAATTCTAGCAGTAGGGGATTTGTATACCATCTGAATCCAGTGAATGAAAGTTTCCGGGAAGCCCATTCTCCAAAGAGTGGCCCAGAGAAAGTCCCAGTGCACTCTATCAAAGGCTTTTTCTGTGTCTAGTGAGATTAAAGCCATAGGTATCTGGGAGTCTTGGGCCACTTGAAAAACGTGAGAAAGGGTTCGCAGGTGATCAGCAGGGGATCTGCCTTGAATGAACCCCACTTGTTCGGGGCTCAGCAAATTAGACCAGACCTGTTAAATTCTAAGGGACAAAATTTTGGTTAGAATTTTAATGTCACAGTTTAGTAGTGAGATCGGACGGTAGCTGGCAGGGTCTTTCTGAGGTTTGTCTGGTTTCAGGATCAAAACAATTGTGGCTTCCAGTAAAGTAGAGTCTAGAAAGTCCAAGGTAAACATGTAGTTAAATAACTTCAAGAGAAGGGTGGCAATTTCCTTACAAAAAACTTGATAGAAGTTGGAAGGAAAGCCATCAGACCCTGGGGACTTGTCCAATGCTAGCCCATTAATCTCATCCTCGATTTCCATCAAAGTAATAGGGGCAATTAACGTCTCAGCTTGGTGGGCTTGTAGGGAGGGGAGATGTAAATCATCTAAAAATTGCTCAGCATGGGAAGGCTGAGAAGGGCCCCTACTATATAAGTTCCTATAGAAGGCCTCAAATATTTGAGAGATATCTCGAGGGGAGGTCGCAATAGAGCCATCTGGGGAATACAGGGTGGGAATCAGTCTCAAACTTTCTATTTCCATTAGTCGAAGGGCTAGCATTCTGCCTGGTTTCTCACCTTGGTCAAAAAAATGGGCTTTGGTTTTAAGGATAGCATATTTTGCCTTTTCCCTTATCAAGTCTGCATATTCATTCCGAAGCTTCAACAAAGCTTCTAGGTCGGATTGGGAGGAGGAGGAAAGTAAGTTATTTTCGGCCAGCCTAATCTGATTTGACAGCGAGATAGCTCTAACCTTTCTTTGTTTTTTCCTTTTGGGTGCTAAGTTGATAAATTCACCTCTGATGAAACATTTAAAAGAGCACCATATTAGATCCTCCCTAGTTGTAGAACCCACATTAAATTTTATAAAATCAGAAATCAGCGACTTAATGTGTGAAATAGTACGTTCATCCTTTAGGAATTGTGTATTTAATTTCCATGAGGTGTCTCTATGAGCATTCGGGTCAGGGAGAATCGAAATCCATGCCGTGGAGTGATCTGAGATGACAACAGGTTCAATACCTGTCAGTTGGATGTTCTTGAGAAAAATATTGCTAATAAGGATAAAATCAATTCTGGACCATGAGCGATGGACTTGGGAATAAAATGAGAACAACTGATCAGAGGGATGAAGCATCCGCCACGGGTCACATAGACCCAGTAGTTCCATAAAGTCCCTCAGAGCAAGTTGTGTGGGTGAAAGTGGCTTTAATGGCCTGTAGGTTTTATCTAGGTCTTGTGACGGGGCAATGTTCCAGTCACCGCCGAGAATTAACGAGGAGGGCAGTAGACCACTCAACCTGTCAGCCAGTTTCATAAGGAAATCTGGGTCTTCACCCACTGGGCCATAGATTGCACCTAAAACTACACTGACATTATTGAGCAAGCCTTTAACAATAACAGATCTACCTTCTGTATCCTTTAAACAGTCCTCCACCAAAAACGGTACATGCCTTTTCACCAAAATAGCCACCCCTCTGCTAGCTGATGAGCCACAGGAAGCAAAAATTTGGGAAAAACCCTGTCTGCATAGCCCTCTGATTTCCGAATCCAGGAGATGGGTTTCTTGTATCAAAAGGATGTCAATATTTAAAAGAGCACAGTGTTTGAGAATCTGATATCTTTTGGCTATGTCTCTGGCACCTCTGACATTCCACGTTGCAATTTTGATTGGCACAGTTGTCATGTGAGTACTTGTTTAATAACAGAGAACTCATATATCATTGACCAGAAAGACTCCCAAAAAAGGCACACCCCCCCATCCCCAACCATCCCTGAGACTGAGCTTCACTATAACAGGCCCGTCTCTCCAAGAACATAACCATAATCGAACATGCAAATAACATTAACATGCCCTGTCAACTTTAGACCTTGTAGCCAGCGAGACAGGTTTTGATCGGAAAGACCCCCCCCCACAAACCCATCCAACTATGTACATAAGGTCCCCCAGTGAGTATGAAGGCAGTATTGGGCCCATCTGAAACTATGACGGAGGACCAAACCCCATAAGCAGCATTTCGATGAGAGGCAGAGTCTAAACTTAAGTATTCATACCAAAGTGAGACACTGTGATTTGACACTATCAAGATTGACAAGTGAGAACAAAAGTAACTAGAGCCGCTATGCCTCCCATGAAATGCTCCCTTCCTCCCCTTTTCTGGTGTGCTATGCAGCTCTCCTTGAGCTAGCTCCGTCTCGGAGCCCCCCACACATCACCCCACTTGAGAGAGAGAGAATGTACCCTACTGCATCAAGGGAGTTAGCCAGAACACAAAAAAGGAAAGGGGCTCTTAGATTACCCGTAACTGAAGAAATGAAATGGCCGTGACAGAGAATTAAATATCCCCACCTACTTTAGAGATAACAGTTACTCCGAGGAGCATCCTTCAGATTAACCTGAGGTACTGACCCAGTTTTCCCAAGGATAAAAATCCCACTGCAACCCATGGGACAGCATCCAGACTCGGACACTGCTGACCTGGCAAGAACGAGGAAGTGGCGGGGGGGACTGAGAAATTAAAGGACCAAAAGGTCCAGCCTTGAAAGCAGTCAGCGGAAACGCCCGCTGAATGAGTGGTCCCCCTATTTATCCACTGGGCCACATGTAGACAAGTCTAAGACAAAACCAGGCCTAGTAGGCCTCGCTCAGGCCTATCTAACCTGCACAGCTCGTCTCTAGGGGATCAAGGACCCGGGAAAACAAAACCAACCAAGAAGGTAAGAGATTAACCAGAGCAAACATTGAAAACATTAGAGTTCAGATGGTCCCAATAAGAGTTCATCCAGATTTGAACAGGTTAGGCATTTTAATGGTGAGATCCGTGGTTGCTAGCTCTGGGGATTCATAAGAGTGCCATACGCCGTCAATCATCACTTGCAACTTGGCTGGATAAACCATTTTAAAACGAATGCTTGCAGCTATCAACTTGGTAACCGTAGGATGAAAAGCCGCCCGTTTTTGGTGTGTCTCAAAGGGAAGATCCTGGGTTATACGTAGTTTAGCCCCGTTCCACAATATAGCTTGAAGCTCCCTTGATTTGATGAGCACATGCTGTTTCTCCAGGTAGCTGAGGAACTTCACAATAATAGGCCTTGGGGAGGCTCCAGGTGAGGGTTTCGGCCTGAGGGAACGATGGGCCCGCTCTAAGTGATATTGAGGATTAAGGGGAGACGGGCCGATAATCTTGCTGAAAAATATTTGGAGGAAAGTGATGATGTCAGCACCTTCTTCCAATTCGGGTAAGCCCAAAACCAGCAAGTTGTTCCTCCTACTTCTCCTCCAAATCCTCCGTTTTTGACTGGAGTTTGCTAAGTTGCTGTTTAAGTTGTACCACTTCAGGGTCTATCCTCATCCTCCAATTCTCTAGGGACGAGGTTCTTGCCTCCGAGTCCCCCATTCTGATAGACAACGTGCTGAGGTCGCCTCTGAGAGATTTTAGCTTGGCAGATATGTCCTCTAGCATTTCTTTGAACAGCAACAGCTCCTGGAGGAAGTGATCCTCAGGGGAGTTCCTGAGGCACTGGATGGGCTGATTTTAGTAGTGCTGCCAGAGCTTTGGTGTTTGGATTTCTTGGTGGACTTCTTGGGAGTAGGTGGCGGGGTATGCTTAATTCCGGCCTGCTTCATCTCCGCTTCCATCGTTATTACAGCACCGGTCTCTAAGTTACCCTCAGGTAGAAAGCTGATCTTTACCACCAGTAGTGTAGAGAGAGCTTAAAACTAAAGTCCGATTAGCGTTATGTCTCAATAGTAGGGGAAAGAAACCTTTTTTTATCGGGTGATATGCGGGAGCTCCGAAGAATTGCTGCTTCTAGGCGCTCTGCATCATGTGACCCCCCCAATAAGATTTTAACCCATATACTTTCCAAAGGAAAGGGAGAACACACTTCAAAAGAAGGAATATCATTTTGTATGTACATACAAACTCCATCGCCTTGCTTATCTAATCTGTTTTTATGATTTAACTTATAACCTGGAATTTCTCTGGACCAAATTGAGGATGTGTCCCACCAAGTTTCAGTTACTACCACCACACCTATATTTAAAGTTTTACATTTGACTTCGAGTTCTGCTAATTTGAATTGGTTTAAAGGTCTTGCATTCAAAGCTAGGAATTTATATTTAGTTGTAATAATATTTTGGTAAGTATTCAGAGACTTGGGAATAGACCCATTCTCCCCCATTGTTTTTAGTTTAAACAATGATTTATGATTTTAGTAATACTTTTCCCCATAAGTGTACGACTGCGATGTAAACCGTCCCAGCAAGACAAGGAAGAATGATCTGAAAATGATTCCCAGTGGGTAATACAGGGTATATCCTGCTTAAAACACCACTTTCTGAGCCATTCGTTTAGGGCTTTGATTTTCTGCATCATGTTAGATGTTGCTGTCGGGACAGGTAGAATTTCAGATATACATACACAGCATCCCTTATCAAGTAACAGGTTACATAACGCCACATAGTCCTGTTGTAACTGATTAAATGGGGTGTTGTTTATATCATTAACACCAGCATGTATGACAACCAGTGGATTTTTCCCTGCATTTTGTAAACTTTTAGGCATCATGGAGGTAATGTCAGATACCCTGGCCCCACGGAAGCTAGAACAAGTGCGGTTGCTCTTGTCACTATTGCATACCTCCCTGTCAATGTGCTCAATGATTGAATCTCCCAGGACTAACACTTGTTTTGAGACAGTAGGGGTACAAGAATCAGAAACAGGTGATTCTTTAACGCACTCTGGAGCGATTAACTTAATAGGTATTGATTTGGTAGCTTGAGACTTACTAGGACAAATATTCATGGGCATTAACTCCTGGTTGAAAAGTGTTTTTAAACCACTATTATCAACAGAGGGTGATGCACAGGATAAATCATGTAGCACTTCATTATTTGATACAGTCAATTGCTCAAACCTATTACGAGTTTCAATAGGGGAACTATTGTGTATTTGACCACCCCTCCTTTTTTTAAGAGGCTTTGTGACAATGGTCCAGTCATCATTATCATGAGAAGAGGGCGGATAATCATCCACCTCATAAGAGGGGGCAGAGGCAACAGGTATACTAGTACTAGTCATTACAATTGTTTCCTCATCAGGAGGCATAGAAATGCTACTTAAATGTGAAGGAAATTGTTCATTAGAATGAAGTTGTTCATCCATAAGATCAATGTAACTTTCCAATTCCCTAATATTAGTAGAAATTGGTTTAATATTAAGCAGAAACGCTATCTCTGCTTCAAGAGTAGTAATCAGATGGCAATTAGCACATATATAGTCACTCCCATACTTTCCCTCACTATACATCAAACATTGCATACACTTACACTTCTTTTTCCATCATTAAAGGTGTATATTTACTAAGTAGAGGATATGCTAAAATTATCTTATCCAAGTTTGTCTAATGCCAGCAGTTTCAGCAAACGCGCATGTCTCTGCGCGCGTCTCCATACGCGGCCCCGTGCACGCTCTCCCCGCTCGCTAGAGGGGCAGGTTTTAAGCCAAAAAACCTGAAGTAAGCGTTTGTTCACTTCCGGTTTCGGTGCGATGTAAAAATAATATTTAAATTCAGCAAGATTCTGTGAGTTGAAGGTTTACAAGCCCTTAAAAGGGCAAGAGAACCACCAGGCAACAGTGCTTTTAACAGAGAGATGTTGTTTTGGGGTAGGAGGTATACTAGCCTATTGCTAGTCCTCCAGGTTCCCACAATGCTCTGCTATTCACTGAAGAGTCAATTACAAGCAAATGGTACCACACAATACAGCAACAGTTAAAACAAATATATTAATGGTATATCAATGTATATTGGTGCACTGCACTACTCCACCTCTCACCAGAGGTTTGCTATATCAGTAGCAATGCCACTATTAAATGCCCCGCTCGCTAGAGGAGCAGGTTTTGAGCCGAAAAAACAGAAGTAAGCATCCGTTCACTTCCGGGTTCGTGGCAAAGTAAAAATAACAATATTTATTTAAATTCAGCAAGATTCTGTGAGTTGAAGGTTTACACGCCCTTAAATGGCAAGAGAACCACCAGGCAACAGTTGTTTTGGGGTAGGAGGTATACCAGCCTATTGCTAGTCCTCCAGGTTCCCACAATGCTCTGCTATTCACTGAAGAGTCAGTTACAAGCAAATGGTACCACACAGGGTGGACAAAACTAGTGTTTCTCTATGATCCTTCCCTTCCTACTGCCAAACAGGAAGTTCCTGTTGACAGTCAAATCCAGTGGCTATAAAAGTAGAACTGGCTTAGGGTGGGTGGCATGGAGGGCAATTAGTAAGAAAAAAGGCTAGCAGCAGGAAGTTGTAATTTGAGTCACCTGCTTTTATAGTGTCTAAGCCACACCCCCAATTAAGCTCTCTCTCCTCCTACTGGTTTAGCAAAGTAAGTTGATACAGTACCCTTCACAGCACAGAACACACACTGACTTTCTTTCTTTTCTTAACCCTAAATAAGACCCGTTCTACTTCTAATAAAGTATCTGTCTGTTTAATCTCAACAGACCCTGACTCTTGCTGAGATACAAGTGTTAAATTAATAAGAAAATGTAGCTTCTTTTAGTTAGCTGCTTTCTGCTCTACAAACAAGGCTAGTAACAGGAAGTTGTAATTTGAGTCACCTGCTTTTATAGTGTCTAAGCCAAACCCCCAGTTAGGCTCTCTCTTCTCCTACTGGTTTAGCAAAGTAAGTTGATACAGTACCCTTCACAACACAGAACACACACTGACTTTCTTTCTTTTCTTAACCCTAAATAAGACCTCTTCTACTTCTAATAAAGTATCTGTCTGCTTAATCTCAACAGACCCTGACTCCTGCTGAGATATAAGTGTTAAATTAATAAGAAAATGTAGCTTATTTTAGTTAGCTGCTTTCTGCTCTACAAGCAAGGCTAGCAACAGCCATCATTGTTTATATTGGGGTTGGAGCCACTATTAAATGAAATAAGGGGAAACAACAAGGTAAAAGGAATCGATATAGGAGGGGAAGAAACAAAAATAAATGCATTTGCAGAAGATGTGCTTCTAATACTTCAGGATCCAGAAGATAGATTAGAGAAGTTATGGCTATCATTGCCGTTTTCAAAAGTAGTAGGATATAAAATCAATGAAAACAGAACAGACAATACTTTTTCATCAAATAGATCACACGCAAATACAGAAGGTCTTAAAGGCAAATATCAGCAAAGAGGGAATAAAATATTTAGGTATATTTTTACATAGCAAATAGGACTCCTTTTTTGAATTAAATTTCAAATCCCTATTAGATACACTTCAGGATAGACTGATGTTATGGGGGAAGATTCTGTTGTCTCTATGGGGAAAGATCCAGTTAGTAAAGATGCTGGTGATTCCCCTTCTGTTCTATAGGTTCTAGACAGTAATGGTTCCCATTCCAGAAACCTGGTTTTCTTAGTCAAAAAAATTAAAAAAAATTAATTTTGAACAACAAGCCCCCAAGAATTACCTGGGCTAAATTATGTCTTCCAGCAGAGAATGGTGGACTGGCTTGTCCAGAACCAGAAAATATGTACTGTCATATATTATGAAAAGGGTAATTATATGGGTGTATCAGGAAGAATTAGAACCTAATATAAGATACATAAATAGCTTGCTCTCATCTAGTTCATCTGATTCCATAGATTTATCACAATTGTTATATACAGCTAAAAAATATCAAAATGCTAAGAGTGTAATATTGAAAACCATAGTTTGTGGTGTTATAAAATACACCAATAAAGCCAAATGGGATGTATATTGTTCACCATGGAATAAAATATGGAATAAACCAAATTTAAAAATGGGGGGAAGAAACTAAAAAATAGAGTGTGGGAAGGAAGGGGAATCTCCAGATGGCTAGACCTCTTGGATAATGGAGTCAAAAGCTCATGGGCCACCTTGAAAAATAGATTCCTTATGCAAGAGAACCAATTTCTTTGACTTTAATCAGCTTATGAGTTTATTCTCTAAAGACTATAAAAGGTGGGAGAGGGCTCCAAATACCGGAAGGTTGGAACAAGATTTACAGGGGATTATGGAAAGAAATTCAAAAAATCTGTTTGCTTGACTGACCAAGAATATAAATGGAACTTTCATTAAAAATTACAAGACAACTTTTACAACATGGGACAAGGAACTGGGACAGTATACCTCAGAACAACAATGGTTGCTGGCTGGCGGTGACATAGCTCAATACAGCCTTACTAGACAACCATATAATACAATATACAATCCTGAATAGGGTATTTTATACCCTTTACAGGCTTCCCAAAATGTATATTAATACTAATGTAGCTTGCTGGCATTGCCATGCAGCTCAGGCAGATTTATTACATATGCTTTGGAGGTGCAGTTTAAGTAAGAAATGGTGGCAAACTGTCTCTGATATTCTTGGGCAGGCAGGGTATAATGTCAGGAAATGGTTAGACCCAAGATATGCGATATTGGAAATGTGCAGTTTCTGGGGAAAGAAGCAAAAGGAAAGATTGTTTGTAAAGACTATCTTTATGTCCATCAAAAGATTACTACTGAAATATTGGAAGCTTGATTCAGAATGTGCTCCTTTTCCAGTTAGAGAATGGTATTATTCCTTTGTGGTTATACTGTATAATTATAAATATTTTATGCAATTTGAATCAATCTGGATATTACATAATAAAAATATAGATCAATGGTCATGAAGGGACTTTAAAGGATAAAATAATAAATTCAACTTAGGGAAGAAGGGAAGAAACAGTTGATCTAGAGGGGGAAGAAATTAAATGATTTATTGATGGTTAAGTTATTTATATGTAACCCCTAGATGGCGCTATCCCAGGGGCTACTACCCCAGCCTGATTTGCCACTAACAGGTTGAGGGGCCTGGATCCAATGGCGGGTGCCTCCACCCAGAGGTCAGGGTTTGCAATAGTTAAACTAACTTGGTCACAGCCCTCTGGGACACTGCAACCCCCCTTTCTTCCCACTAGTGGCCCACACAATATATCAGAATTACCTTCACAGTATACACTTACCCCCAGGTCTGGTTCGGCACTGGGACCTCCTGTGAAATGAGATACAGTGCAACAATCACAGTACAGTACTTTAACATAGACAAATACCTCAGGCAGTATAACTTTGCTGAAACAAGCAGCTCTGATTTATTTAGGGGATATAACAAGGACGGGGGAAATCAGGTTAATTATCTTATCACTCTAATAATCCACCTATGGCTCTGTGCACAGGCCTATCCCTATCAGTTACTGTCCCTAGGTACCCAAGCCCTAGTGGCTAGTCCAAACCGTGGCAGCTGGTAGGGCCCTTTCACACAGAGAAAGGAGAATTAAACAGTCAGCAGTACAGTAATTCCATTTGGATTTAATGTGGCAATTCAACAGGGCGACCTGAATTAGTACTCACGACCTCCAAATAAGATAGGGTCCTTCAATGTCAGCAGGGCTCACTTGAGGTACACAAGCCTCTTCACACATCCATATAAAGAAAGCACTATACCAGGCAGGCTGCATCTGTATCCCATCGCAATTACTGCACAATACCCGGGAGAACACACAGCAGATTCAGTTCCTGACAGACCGATTGCAATTTTCAGCAATTCCTCCAGTCTTCTACAGGGTGAGCCTGGTTTCTACTCTTCAGAGATCCTTTGATTCTTTTCACAGGACGGATTCAGTCCTAACAAGCTGTTACACAAGCTGCAGACCGGAACTCTGGGCCTTACACACGTTTTTTGACTAAAACTGCACACTGAAAAAGCACAGGGCTCCTTCCTTCTTCACTGCCAAAGCTCAACTGAAACTCCAACCGACAAAACGGGCACTTCCTTTGAGTTCCTCCCAGTTCTTGACTGGATTGGCTGTCACTCACAAAAGACTGCTGCTGTTGGTCCAAAAGGCACTGAAGTCTAAACTACATCTCCCAGAGTCACTGCCCATACAATCCTCTTGTGGCTGGCTCCAGATTATGAGTCCAAGTTCTGATTCGTCCAAGGCACCATTTTAGAGCTAGCTTACCCCACACTGATTGGTCCAGTTCAGCAGTTCAAAACTAGAATGGGGAACTAGCAGACACAGTTCTGGCTGCAAAGAAAGCAGGTTAGACAAACTGTAATTTCATTATTACTCTAAATAATTTCTGGCAAACAGTTACATCTTTCAGATAGGTTCCCTTTGCACCCTAGTGACTGCAAAATGAAGTGAATTGGCAGCAGCTCGAGTGGTACTCAGAGAAGCACACAGTCCCCCCATACAAACTAATTATATCTGCAAGCAGACAGCTCTTAAAGAGACAGTACCAGAGGCTCTAAAAACACTCACTGATAAATGGCTTAAATGCCAAACACCATTCAGGCTTGGAGCATTCAAGCAAGCTCCTGGAAGTCTTTTGGGAACCCCCATTTGCAGGGGGGTTACATATATTTTTTACCAATGATCCAATGTGCATCCTTTTCTGTAAATCCTCTCTCTTTTATGAAGAACTATCTGTATGTAAAATATAGACAACCTCCATCATGTTGATACTGTATTACATAAGAACTAATCAAATTATTGTTAAAAAAAAAAGTTTCTACCTCCCCCTACTTCCTGTTAACACTGGTGTCCACCAGGGCTCAGGGCTAGGTACCCTGCTCTTTTCCATTTTCATCAATGACCTTCCAACAGCCTGCTCCACCTCCTCCATCCATATGTATGCTGATAATACTGTCTTGTACCGCTCCGGCAGTAACCCTGCAGCTGTGGAAACCAGCCTAAAGCATGACTTCGGCCAGGTTCAGCTCTGGTTTGCCTCACACCAGCTCTCCCTCAACACCAAGAAGACTGTCTCTATGAACTTTGGCAGCCGGCAGAGACTCTGTAGGCTTTCTGGCATGCCATCCTTACACACCCTAGATGGGACAATCCTTGAGGGCACATCCTCATTTAGATACTGTGGGGTTTGGCTAGACCAACACCTCAGCTTCTCTGTATACATCAACAACATCCTGAAGAAACTGCACCCCAAGCTTGGTGCCCTGAACAGGAACTGTAGTTGCATCCTGCTGACTGTGAGGCGTAAACTTGTCCAGCAGATGATACTCCCCATTTTCAACTATTGCGATGTAGTCTATGGTACTGCTCCCAAATCTTCCCGGGCCAAGTTGAACTCTCTCTTTAACTCCTTCTGCTGCTTTGCCCTCAACACCCCTCTTGTACTTGTAACCCCTAGATGGCGCTATCCCAGGGGCTACTACCCCTGCCTGATTTGCCACTAACAGGTTGAGGGGCCTGGATCCAATGGCGGGTGCCTCCACCCAGAGGTCAGGGTTTGCAATAGTTAAACTTACTTGGTCACAGCCCTCTGGGACACTGCAACCCCCCTTTCTTCCCACTAGTGGCCCACACAATATATCAGAATTACCTTCACAGTATACACTTACCCCCAGGGCTGGTTCAGGCACTGGGACCTCCTGTAAAATAAGATACAGTGCAACAATCACAGTACAATACTTTAACATAGACAAATACCTCAGGTAGTATAACTTTGCTGAAACAAGCAACTCGGATTTATGTAGGGGGAATATAACAAGGACGGGGGAAATCAGGTTAATTAGCTTATCACTTTACTCATCTACCTATGGCTCTGTGCACAGGCCTATCCCTACCAGTTACTGTCCCTGGGTACCCAAGCCCTAGTGGCTAGTCCAAACCGTGGCAGCTGGTAGGGGCCCTTTCCCACAGAGAAAAGAAAAATTAGTTTAAACAATCAGCAGTACAGTGATTCCATTTGGATTCAATGTGGCAGTTCAACAGGGAGCGACCCTGAATTAGTACTCACGACCTCCAAACAAGATAGGGTCCTTCAATGTCAGCAGGGCTACTCTTGAGCTCCATGAGACTCCTCACACATTTATATGGCAAACTGCAACAGGCAAAAGTCCTTTAATGGCAGCAGGATTCACTTGAGGTACACAAGCCTCTTCACACATTTATATGGTAAAACAGAAAGTACTATACCAGGCAGGCTGCTTCTCTATCCCGATGCATAATTACTGCACAATACCGGAGAACACACAGCAGATTCAGTTCCTGACAGACCGAGTGCAATTCAGCAATTTCTCCAGTCTTCTACAGGGTGAGCCTGGTTTCTACTCTTCAGATATCCTTTGATTCTCTTCACAGGATGGATTCAGTCCTAACAAGCAGTTACACAAGCTGCAGACCAGAACTCTGGGCCTTACACACGTTTCCCGACTAAAACTGCACACTGAAAAAGCACAGGGCTCCTTCCTTCTTCACTGCCAGAGCTCAACTGAAACTCCAACAGACAAAACCGGCACTTCCTTTGAGTTCCTCCCAGTTCTTGACTGGATTGGCTGTCACTCACAATAGACTGCTCCTGTTGGTCCAAAAGGCGAAGTCTAAACTACATCTCCCAGAGTCACTGCATACAATCCTCTTGTGGCTGGCTCAGATTATGAGTCAAGTTCTGATTCGTCAAGGCACCATTTTAGAGCTAGCTACCCCACACTGATTGGTCCAGTTCAGCAGTTCAAAACCAGAATGGGAAACTAGGCAGACACAGTTCTGACTGCAAAGAAAGCAGGTTAGACAAACTGTAATTTCATTATTACTCTAAATGATTTCTGGCAAACAGTTACATCTTTCAGATAGGTTCCCTTTGCACTCCTAGTGACTGAAAAAATGGAGTGAATTGGCAGCAGCTCGAGTGGTACTCAATCAAAGAAACACACAGTCCCCCATACAAACTAATTATGTCTGCAAGCTGTCGCAAGCAGACAGCTCTTAAAGAGACAGTACCAGAGGTTCTAAAAACACTCACTGATAAATGGCTTAAACGCCAAACACCATTCAGGCTTGGAGCATTCAAGCAAGCTCTTGGAAGTCTTTTGGGAACCCCCATTTGCAGGGGGGTTACATACTCATCACTGTGACCTCTGTCATGCCGTAGCCCTTCCCCCACTGTCCAACCAGCGGCTCTCCCACTGTGCCAAACTGACCTCCAAATTCTGACTTGGAGAACTCCTCCTTACCTCATATCTTCCCTCACCACCCCTCCTATTCTTTCTCATTCCCTGAGATCGACTGACACATGCACCCTGTTGGTCCCATACTGATTTACTCTCATTGGCCAGACTGGCTTCTTTCACTGCTTCCCTGAAATCTGGAATGCTCTCCCCTCACAAATACATCACTCCTCCTCCTCCACCTATTCCCTTGGTACCGCAACACAATTTTCTCACTTCCAGCTGTACCTGCTTTAATCCTCCCTACCTGCCTCTCAATCCTTGTTCTGCTCACCTGCACCCAGACCCCCTTGCAGGGTTCTTACATCCTGAAGGGGAAACAGCTTTTGGTGGCTCACCTCTAGCTCCTTATTTTCATTGTTTTTGTCTTGCTGCCAGCTCTTTCCCCCCTTGCAGGGTTTTCAACATCCTGGGGAACTAGGTCTCGCAGTCTTCCTCCCTTTCCCACCCCTCCCTCCCTCCCTCTCCTGCACTCCTCCTTACAGCTCATCTTATGCTACCTCCACAACCCCTTCCTGCACATCTTAGCTTCCTTCCTCACAACTCTTATCATTGGTAATTTCCCCCTCCCATCATTATTTGTCCTTAGCACTTGTTTACTGCTTTTAAACATAGCACTCAGAATTTCATGCACTATGATTTATTGTTGCATTATTATCCATCAGGTCTACTGTATCATGTCTCTGTGTCCACCCACTGGTTGTACCAGTTTTCTCAAGCTGTAATTGTCTGTACTGCTCACAATTATATTGACCAAATGCTCCTTATTGTATCTGTTTCTACCTTTATTATTTGTAATTCTCTGTGTTTCAAATCCTCATTGTACCACCCCCCAAGTCACACCATGAGACGAGCAAGTTGTTGTTCAGTGTGCCTTCCTGGTGAAACATTTCAGTAAATAAAAAACAAATAAAACATTGGTGACTGGGGACCCACTAGGACAGATGAGAGCCTATACAGAGGTGATGGCCTGCACCTGTATGGAAGGGGAACTGCAGTCCTCAGTGGATTTAAATGTTACTTTGATAAACATCTAAACTAACTGAAGGGTGTGATGGAAAGACTAAGAGAGGCATAAACTGCCCCCCCCACCCGACTGAAGCAGTATCAAAGGAGGACCTGAGGGGGAGGAAAATCTTGCAGGCAGCAGGTTAATACTGTACATTAATTGGGAAAATGAGTAACATATTATCATCAGATTGTTACTGAAGAGTTGAATAGGTGAGCAAATGTATCACAGAATAAGGGGTCCATAGGGGATTGAAAAATAACACTTTTTTGGTGGTCTTGTAATGTATTACATAAGCACAAATGCAAAGGAAACAAGAAGTGCTACCTTAGAATATTTAAAAAAGTTAAAATGTTTAATGAAATATGACTTGTTTTCTTAACTTCACTAAATAACTAGGTGGTGGTGAGATATATATATGTAACACCCCTGCAAATGGGGGTTCCCAAAAGACTTCCAGGAGCTTGCTTGAATGCTCCAAGCCTGAATGGTGTTTGGCATTTAAGCCATTTATTAGTGAGTGTTTTTAGAGCCTCTGGTACTGTCTCTTTAAGAGCTGTCTGCTTGCAGACATAATTAGTTTATATGGGGGGACTGTGTTTCTCTGTTTGAGTACCACTCGAACTGCTGCCAATTCACTCCATTTTTGCAGTCACTAGGAGTACAAAGGGAACCTATCTGAAAGATGTAACTGTTTGCCAGAAATAATTTAGAGTAATAATGAAAATACAGTTTGTCTAACTTGCTTTCTTTGCAGTCAGAACTGTGTTTGCCTAGTTCCCCATTCTGGTTTTGAACTGCTGAACTGGACCAATCAGTGTGGGGTAAGCTAGCTCTAAAATGGTGCCTTGGACGAATCAGAACTTGGACTCATAATCTGAGCCAGCCACAAGAGGATTGTATGGGCAGTGACTCTGGGAGATGTAGTTTAGACTTCGGTGCCTTTTTGGACCAACAGCAGCAGTCTATTGTGAGTGACAGCCAATCCAGTCAAGAACTGGGAGGAACTCAAAGGAAGTGCCCGGTTTTGTCTGTTGGAGTTTCAGTTTGAGATCTGGAAGTGAAGGGGAAAGAAACCCTGTGCTCCTTCAGTGCACAGTTTCAGTCAAAAAACGTGTGCAAGGCCCAGAGTTCCGGTCTGCAGCTTGTGTAACTGCTTGTTAGGACTGAATCCGTCCTGTGAAAAGAATCAAAGGATCTCTGAAGAGTAGAAACCAGGCTCACCCTGTAGAAGACTGGAGAAATTGTTGAATTGCACTAGGTCTGTCAGGAACTGAATCTGCTGTGTGTTCTCCCGGGTATTGTGCAGTAATTGCGATCGGGATAGAGAAGCAGCCTGCCTGGTATAGTACTTTTTTTACCATATAAATGTGTGAGGAGTCTCTTGGAGCTCAAGAGTAGCCCTGCTGACATTGAAGGACCCTATCTTGTTTGGAGGTCGTGAGTACTAATTCAGGGTCGCTCCCTGTTGAATTGCCACATTAAATCCAAATGGAATTACTGTACTGCTGACTGTTTAATTTTCCTTTTCTCTGTGTGAAAGGGCCCCTACCAGCTGCCACGGTTTGGACTAGCCACTAGGGCTTGGGTACCCAGGGACAGTAACTGGTAGGGATAGGCCTGTGCACAGAGCCATAGGTAGATAGTAAAGTGATAAGCTAATTAACCTGATTTCCCCCTGTCCTTGTTATATCCCCCTAAATAAATCAGAGCTGCTTGTTTTGGCAAAGTTATGTTGCCTGAGGTATTTGTCTATGTTAAAGTACTGTACTGTGATTGTTGCACTGTATCTTATTCCACAGGAGGTCCCAGTGCCGGAACTAGTCCTGGGGGTAAGTGTATATGGTGAAGGTAATTCTGATATATTGTGTGGGCCACTAGTGGGAAGAAAGGGGGGTTGCAGTGTCCCAGAGGGCTGTGACCAAGTAAGTTTAACTATTGCAAACCCTGACCTCTGGGTGGAGGCACCCGCCATTGGATCCAGGCCCCTCAACCTGTTAGTGGCAAATCAGGCAGGGGTAGTAGCCCTGGGATAGCGCCATCTAGGGGTACATTTGGAGGCTCACCGCTGGGATTGTGTGTCCTCTAGTGGCCATATTTACAAACCACTGTTAAGAAAAAAAAAATAATAAAATGGGTACCCCGACAGAAGTGGCTGTGCACCGGCTGGTGGAGTGGTGTACTGGGGAGGAGATCGACCCCCAAAATGCTATGCTTATCCTGGACATCCCCCTGGGTATCAATACGGACACTGTGCAGGGAGTACTTTCCAAGGTGGAAGGTTTACAAAACCCTGTGGTGGTGGGTCGGCATGCTAATCTGCTCACCCACACTTTCCTGGCCCTAGTAGAGTTTAAGGATCCCATAGATAGCTCCAAAGTGCCACAGACCATTACCCCAGAGGGAGCCCTCACTGCTTGGAGAGTGATAACTAAGGACAGTAAAGACCCGGGGGGGAATGAGCCCCCACCACTATCTGAAACTTTTGAGGAGAAATTTGTTAAATGGTTGCTGGGAGAAGGGAAAACTGTGGAGGACTTGAAGAAACTATTCTTGCCACCTGGGGGTGTTCCTCCCCCAACACCCTCTCCCGCTCCAGTGCCCGTAATGGTGGCTGAACCAATGCAGACTCCTATTTCTGCACCTGCCATTAGTCACGACTCTTACCGAAGGTTGAGGATCTTCTCTGGCACCCTCCCAACCCCCCAAGGGGAGGATGACTGGGAGACCTGGATAGACTATGTTGCCCCCCAAGTGCTAGAATGGCAATGCTCGGGAAGCGAAAAGCGAAAGATGGTTAGTGAGAGCCTCCGAGGTCCTGCCCTGGCTACCATCTGTGCTAAACGGGCCAGTAACCCTGAAGCGACTGCACAGGCCTATCTTGAGGCCTTGGAGAATGTGTATGGGAGCCCAGATTCTGATGAGGACCTATGGTGGAGAGTAAGAAATGCACAACAGTACCAAGGGAGTTGTTGTCTGTGTATGTCTCTCGGCTGGAAAAATTGTTGCAAGAATGCCTCAGAAAGGGTAGTTTGCCAGCGACTGAACTGGACCGAACCAGACTGGACAGGATCCTTAAGTCTGCCCCCTTCTCAGAACTGCTGTTGCTTCAGTTACACCTGGCAAATCGACTGGAATCCCAACCCTCCTATGATGAGTTAATGAGAGAAATTCGAGGAGTTGAGAAAAGGCGACCTCGGGAGGGACCTGCGCCAATAGCTGCGGCTATGACCCGAGTGACTGAGGGTGACCCATCAAGTGAAGTTCAGGGGCAGAGGTTGACAGTCAATGAGTGCTCTGACAAGGAAAAAGATATGCCGCAATGGGACGAACTGTTGAGAGAGATCCGGGAATTCAAAAACAGTCCTTTATGAAGGCCATGCCTGCAAGTATGGGCCCTGACCTATATCCGACTGCATCTGCTAGGGGGGTGGGGGTACCCACCCATGTATCTCCTGCTGATATCAGCTCCAAACTCAATTCCTTGACCATGGAAGTGGAGAAACTGACAAGATGTCTCCAAATGCTTATCACACTGCAGACAGAGATGGCACCAAGGTTTCCAGTTAGTAGTACCCCCGCCCTGGCTCCCAGTGTGGCGCCTCGGCCTGCTCAAACTCCAGAAAGTATGTTTTGCTATAATTGCGGGAAGGATGAGCACATGAAGAAGGGATGCCGGTCCCCAAAAGACACTGACAAAGTTGCATATAGGCTACAAGGAGAGCTTGGAGAACAAATCAGTGGTTAAGAGGTGCACGAAATGATTCCAGTGGGGCACCAAAATGCTAACTCACGTCCTTTTGTGGCAAGGTCAGTTGCCCAGGCCCCCACTACCGCCTCTCCAGACTGGTCCAGAATAGTGGGTCCCTCCATGGAGACCACTGTAAAGGTGAATGGAGTGTCTACAAGAGCTGTATTAGACAGTGGCTCCCAAGTGACAATTATGTTCCAAGATTGGTATCAGAAGCATTTGTCAGACGTACCCTTGCAACCATTAGAAGGACTGCATGTATGGGGGTTAAGTGAGAAGGCCTACCCCTATTCCGGGTATATCCGAATTTGGCTGTCTTTCCCCACCTCCGTGGCTGGAGTGGCCGAACAAGTAGAGACCCTAGTCTTAGTGTGTCCCCCGCTGGACTGTATGATGGTGTCCCTTTGTTGATTGGAACAAATGCTCATATGTTCGGAAGGCTGGCACAGTTGTGTTATGAAAAACAGGGGTCAAAGACTAGTAGAGCTTTAAGAGTTTCGGCTTTAATTAAGAAGGCCTATGAGGCACAGAGAGATGCTGAAAAAATAGAACCAGAGGAACCGGTCGGAATTGTATGGAAGAAGGATCCTGAGTCTTTGATCCTGGCGCCAAATGCCCAGTGTACCTTACAGGGAGAGGTCCGTATCAGAAAGGATGTTAAGAATAAAATATTAATGTTGGATGCACCAGGCGATGGAAAATTGCCAGAGGGACTGCTGGTCAAGCCTAGTATTTTGCCCGCTAGAGCCCATGCTTATGCCAGAAGGTTAATGGTCCAAGTTCATAATGTGTCTGAAAGAGACATTCGAGTAAATAGAGGTTGCATCCTGGCTAATGTGCATTGTGCAGACACTGCAGTGCTACCCAGCAGCAAGAGTTCAAGGAAGAATGACAGAGTAACGCCTGACTTGTTTGATTTCGACCCCGCTGCCAGCTGAATGGAAAGTGAGGATCAGTGAGAAGCTTGCCCAGAGAGACCAGGTGTTTTCTTTAAAGGAATGGGACGTAGGATGCGTGCAAGGAGCTGAGCACAATATCCGGCTGCATGATGAAAGACCATTTCGTGAGAGGTCTCGACGCCTGGCACCTGCTGACATAGATGATGGGAGACGCATCTGCAAGAGATGTTAGCTGCTGGTGTAATACAAGAATCCAGAAGCCCTTATGCTTCCCCATTGTGGTAGTGAGGAAAATAATGGAACAGTAAGGATGTGTGTGGATTATCGCACCTTAAACCGGGACTATCCCTGATCAGTACACAATGCCCCGCATTCAGGATGCTTTGACTGCCTAAATGGGAGCAAGTGGTTCTCTGTGTTGGATCTCCGCAGTGGGTACTACCAGATCCCGATGGCCCCAGAGGACCGCGAGAAGACAGCCTTTATCTGTCCGCTTGGCTTCTATGAATTCATGAGGATGCCTCAAGGGATTTCAGGTGCCCCAGCCACTTTTCAACGATTGATGGAGCGTGCAGTGGGGGACGTGAACTTACTAGAGTGCCTAGTATACCTAGATGATGTTATTGTGTTTGGCAGCTCACTGGAGGAACATGAGAGCAGATTATTTAAGGTATTGGACCGACTGGAGGACTTTGGCCTTAAACTTCCATTGATAAGTGTCAATTCTTTCAAACATCAGTAAAGTATGTGGGACACATAGTATCCACCGAGGGAATAGAGACCGACCCAAGTAAAGTTGAGGCCTTGACCACCTGGCCACAGCCCAAAAATCTAAAAGAACTGCAAAGATTCCTGGGATTCTGTGGTTATTATCGGCGCTTCATCAAGGACTATTCAAGAGTCATCCGCCTTTACTTAACCTTACTCAAGGGTATCCCCAACCACAAAAATACCAAAAGTCAGCGCCCTCAAGACTGAAAGAGTGTATTTTCATCTGAGTGAAGTATTTGGGGCCCGCTGGACTCCTGATTGTGAGACTGCTTTTCATGAGATCATATATCGACTACCCATGCTCCAGTGCTGGCCTATGCCGATCCAAGAAACCTTCGTCCTGCACACTGATGCTAGCTTGCAAGGGTTGGGGGCTGTGTTGTACCAAGAGCACGAGAATGGCCTGAGACCAGTGGCCTTTGCCAGTAGAAGCCTGACCCCATCTGAAAAGAACTATCCTGTACATAAGTTAGAGTTCCTAGCTTTGAAGTGGGCTATTGTTGACCAATTCCATGAGTACTTGTATGGGGCTAAATTACTAGTAAAAACTGACAATAATCCTTTGACCTATGTGCATACCTCAGCTAAGTTGGATGCCACTGGCCACAGGTGGCTTTCTGCATTATCTACATATGACTATGCTCTCGAATACCGAGCAGGTCTGAACCACATAGATGCTGATGCTCTCTCCCAGAGGCCTGTTCCCCAGAATGATTGGGTCCGATTAGCAGAACCTGACATTTGGGCACTCTGCGGAAGTTTGACAGAGAGGAACAAATGTCCACGGACGCAGTGGACTGCATGGTGAATTGCTTGGGACCCTCTGAGAATTGCATACCTGCTGCTTATTGCCACTTTTCTGCAATAGACATTGGTGCACCTGCCTCAGCTGGACAATGACAGTATTCATGGCTCAATCCCACGATCCTATGATCAAATCAGCTTTAGAAGCCCTCTATGCAGGAAAAGATGTGTCCAAATTACGCCCACTGATTTGAGAACTGCACTGTTATACAAAGAAGGTCCTAAGTTGAAACTGATCAATAAACTGTTATACAGAGAAACAGTAGACAGAGGGGAACAAGTAGACAAACAACAACTGGTGCTGCCCACTGCCTTCGAGACTCAGTATTGAGGTCCTTGCACAACCACATGGGGCACCTTGGTATAGACAGAACACTTGACTTGGTGAGATCCAGATTCTATTGGCCTGAGATGGGGCTGATGTGGAGCAACACATTCAACTTGTAGTCGCTGCTTACAGAGGAAAGCTTTGCCCGGAGGGCTGCCCCTTGTTAACATAACCACCAGTGCACCCATGGAGCTGGTCTGTATTGATTTTCTGAGTTTGGAGTCAGATCAAAGAAGTATCAGTAATGTGCTGGTGGTCACTGACCATTTCACGAGATATGCCCAAGCTTTCCCCACCAAAGACCAGAAAGCATCCACTGTAGCCAAAGTACTTGTAGAAAACTTTTTTGTTCACTATGGGGCTCCACAAAGAATCCATTCTGATCAAGGGAGAGACTTTGAGAGTCGTCTGATCAAAGAGATGCTTTCTCTGTGGGGAGTGAGAAAGTCCAGAACCACTCCTTACCACCCCCAGGGGGACCCACAGCCTGAACGTTTCAACCACTTTTGCTAGATATGCTAGGCACCCTGCACCCAAAGGACAAGACTAGATGAAGCCAACAAATTAGCACCCTGGTACATGCTTATAACTGCACCAAAGTGATGCCACTGGTTCTCCCTACCGCCTGATGTTTGGAAGAGAAGCTCACTACCAGTAGATGTGTGTTTTGGGGTCTCTCCTGATGGGGTTCAAGCTGACAACTATTTACAGTATGTGCAAAAGTTAAAGGCCCAGCTAACTCATGCGACTAACTGGCTCAAACCATGGCTGCCAAAAGAAATCTCGGCCAACAAAGAACGGTATGATAAAAGGTGAAAGCACAGGAACCCAGGAGGGAGATCGGTATTGCTAAGAAATCTGGGACTGCATGGCAAACACAAGATTGCTGACAGATGGCACCATCTCCCTCACATTGTAGTGGGCAAACTAGATGATCTGCCAGTGTACAAAGTAAGGCCTGAGAACAATTCAAAAGATGTAAAACAATGCATAGAAATCATTTACTGCCCATTGGACAAATCCTGATTGAGTCTGAGCCCCCAGAAGATGCCCCCTCTGGACCAGTGACTAGAGCTGCTGCTAAGAAAAGATCAAGGAAGTCTGCACCTACAGAAGCAGAGTTAAAGTGTTCCCCTGCACAAGTCCCAGTTGAGCATGACTGTCAGTCCATTTCAGAAGAAAGTGAGAGTGACTTTGAATACTATCCTTCTTACAAACTGAGTCAATTGTTTCGGGGAAATCCCCTAGTCAATACTGGAGACGAAGCTGGGCCTTCTGGACTGTCTAAGCCCCCAGCTTCGTCCCTGGAGCCAATGCTCCCAGAAAGTGAAGTGCAAAGCATCACATCAGAGGAAATGGAATCATTGTGCATGGTTGAACTGTTTGAGCTTTCAGGGGAGGAAAATGATGGATTGGGTCAGACTGGTGATACAACCCGAACAAGAAGAGTATTTTGAGTGCCCTGACAGTCCACTGCCAGTGTCCGAAAGCTCTCCATGCGAGCCAAATGTTGTGGACTCAGAAACTGTAACTCCTGGAGCTGAAAGTGCCCCAAGTTCTAGCCTCTCTACCCCCATGGAGACTCCCTGACAAGTGAGGACAATGCTGAAAATGAGGCTCAGAGTGCAGAGACTGTAACAGTTCCCCTAGAAAGACTGGTCGAGCTGTAAAGCCTGTGGTGCACCTCAGTTATGTTTCACTTGGGAGGCCTGTGGACTTGCCTCTCAATGTTGTCCATAAAGGGTATGTGTCCCCGAGCTCATTGCCCAAACTGAGCATCAGTGCTAACTCCAAGTTACTTGTGTTGCCCTCTAGTATGGTGCCTTGCCCTGTCCAGCCCCAAGGTAACTGATAGGAAGGGCCCCCTCTTCAGGTTTCATGTACAAGAGGTAATAACTTGAGTTATGGTACAATGTGTATGTAATACTGTGTAAAGAGGACGTACTGCAATGTTTCAGAAATGTGTTCTTGGTAAAATGATATATTGACTGATGATTACATGTGCGAGCCTAATGCAAATGTATATGGTTGCAATTGAAACTTATGGGGGTACTTGCTTGACGCGGACGTCAAGCTTTCCCAGGCCAGGAAGGGTGTAACCCCCCTGCAAATGGGGGTTCCCAAAAGACTTCCAGGAGCTTGCTTGAATGCTCCAAGCCTGAATGGGGTTTGGCATTTAAGCCATTTATCAGTGAGTGTTTTTAGAGCCTCTGGTACTGTCTCTTTAAGAGCTGTCTGCTTGCAGACATAATTAGTTTATATGGGGGGACTCTGTGTTTCTCTGTTTGAGTACCACTCGAACTGCTGCCAATTCACTCCATTTTTGCAGTCACTAGGAGTACAAAGGGAACCTATCTGAAAGATGTAACTGTTCGCCAGAAATAATTTAGAGTAATAATGAAAATACAGTTTGTCTAACTTGCTTTCTTTGCAGTCAGAACTGTGTTTGCCTAGTTCCCCATTCTGGTTTTGAACTGCTGAACTGGACCAATCAGTGTGGGGTAAGCTAGCTCTAAAATGGTGCCTTGGACGAATCAGAACTTGGACTCATAATCTGAGCCAGCCACAAGAGGATTGTATGGGCAGTGACTCTGGGAGATGTAGTTTAGACTTCGGTGCCTTTTTGGACCAACAGCAGCAGTCTATTGTGAGTGACAGCCAATCCAGTCAAGAACTGGGAGGAACTCAAAGGAAGTGCCCGGTTTTGTCTGTTGGAGTTTCAGTTTGAGATCTGGAAGTGAAGGGGAAAGAAACCCTGTGCTCCTTCAGTGCACAGTTTCAGTCAAAAAACATGTGCAAGGCCCAGAGTTCCGGTCTGCAGCTTGTGTAACTGCTTGTTAGGACTGAATCCGTCCTGTGAAAAGAATCAAAGGATCTCTGAAGAGTAGAAACCAGGCTCACCCTGTAGAAGACTGGAGAAATTGTTGAATTGCACTCGGTCTGTCAGGAACTGAATCTGCTGTGTGTTCTCCGGTATTGTGCAGTAATTACGATCGGGATAGAGAAGCAGCCTGCCTGGTATAGTACTTTCTTTTTTTACCATATAAATGTGTGAGGAGTCTCTTGGAGCTCAAGAGTAGCCCTGCTGACATTGAAGGACCCTATCTTGTTTGAGGTCGTGAGTACTAATTCGGGTCGCCCCTGTTGAATTGCCACATTAAATCCAAATGGAATTACTGTACTGCTGACTGTTTAATTTTCCTTTTCTCTGTGTGAAAGGGCCCCTACCAGCTGCCACGGTTTGGACTAGCCACTAGGGCTTGGGTACCCAGGGACAGTAACTGGTAGGGATAGGCCTGTGCATAGAGCCATAGGTAGATAGTAAAGTGATAAGCTAATTAACCTGATTTCCCCCTGTCCTTGTTATATCCCCCTAAATAAATCAGAGCTGCTTGTTTTGGCAAAGTTATGCTGCCTGAGGTATTTGTCTATGTTAAAGTACTGTACTGTGATTGTTGCACTGTATCTTATTCCACAGGAGGTCCCAGTGCCGGAACTAGTCCTGGGGGTAAGTGTATATGGTGAAGGTAATTCTGATATCTTGTGTGGGCCACTAGTGGGAAGAAAGGGGGTTGCAGTGTCCCAGAAGGCTGTGACCAAGTAAGTTTAGCTATTGCAAACCCTGACCTCTGGGTGGAGGCACCCGCCATTGGATCCAGGCCCCTCAACCTGTTAGTGGCAAATCAGGCAGGGGTAGTAGCCCCTGGGATAGCGCCATCTAGGGGCTATATATATATATATATATATATTTCAGAGGGGACTGTCACAGTGTGATTACTTATGAGATCACAGAGGGTATTGGAGATCAGTGATGTACTGTGTACAGGTGGTGTATTTATGTTAAGAACCATATTGTAAAAAACGCAATTGTTTAATTGAGGCATATACAGATCCTGATGAAGTAGCGAGAAAACTACAAAATGTAGATCTGGTTGTGGACTGTCTGCTTCGGTGTATGTCAGCAGATTGTTTGGCTGTTGTGTTTATTCAATAAAGTGTACCGGTGAGTGGGTCATTTCTCCCTTTTTGGCATACTTTGAGACTTGAGGTTGTCTGGAGCAGATCCCTCCCTGTAGTTTTTTTTACCTTACAGGTGCAGGGTGGGCCACACTGCTATATTTTACATAAGGACGAGAACGGAGGCAGACCACACAAGAATGAGGATCCTGGACTTCAGAAGGGCAGATTTGAAAACAATGGGTTAATGCCTCAGTGATAACCTAGCAAGTGGAGTTGCCTGGGTGGAGTGGAGGAACAGTGGGCCAAATTAAAGGATGGCATAACGATAGCAACAAACCTCTGTGTAAAAGAAGTTAGCAAGAACAGGAGAAAAAAGAAACTGCTATCATTCTCAAGGGGAGTGGCTGCAAAGGTAAAGGCTTAAAGGGTAGCATTCAGTAAGTACAGAGAGACACAGAGGGAAAACAACAGGGAATTATACCAGGAAAAGCAGAAAGAAGCAGGGAAGGCAGTGAGGGGTGCAAAGGCACAAACTGAGGAAAGGATAGCCAAAGGGGTAATAAAGAGAGAGAATACCTTTTTTAGATACACAAGTGAAAAGAGGAAGACAAGAGGAGGGATTGTGAGGTTAAAAAGGGCGGGGGGGGGGACCGTGCAGAGGGGGATCAGAAAAAAGCAGATATCCTGAACAGATACTTCTGCTCAGTCTTCACAGTGGAAGGGGAGGGGGACAGACCATATAAAAGCAGCAGGATCCCTGGCAGGAGGGAGGCAGACACAAGTTCATTGTGCGAAGGAAAAAGTCCTGAAAGGACTTGTGAATCTAAATGTGGATGGAGCTATGGGACTGGATGGGGTAACCCCAAGGGTGCTCAGGGAGGTACTGGCTGCACCTCTGATAGCCCTGTTCAACAACTCACTGGAAACAGAAGTGGTTCCAGAAGACTGGAGGAGGGCAGATATAGTCCCACTTCTTAAAAGTGACAGCAGGAGGGAGGCTGGCAACTATAGGATGGTCAGTCTGACATAAGTTGTGGGTGAAGAGAGGAGGGAGAGGTGGAACAGGATAGAGCTTATTAATGCCTCACAGGGTTGAATAAGATACAAGAGGAGAGTATTTTTCAGAGGAGGAGGTATATGAGAAGTAAGGGGCATGTAATGAAGTTGGAAGAGAGAAATTTAGGAGGGATGTGAAAGAGTAATTCTTCACTGAAGGGGTGGTGGATGCTTGGAACAGTCTGCCAGCAAGGTGGTGGGGGCAAAAACGGTGGTGGGATTCAAGCATGCATGGGATAGGCACACAGGAGTCTTCGTAGGGAGGCAGAGGGAGGTGGTAGCTAGAGATTAGGTAGTGTCTGCGGTGATAGTATAGGCAGAGAAAAATGGGCAGACTGGGCGTGCCAAGCGATCCTTTTCTGCCAACATATTCTGTGTTTCTGTGTTGTAAAGTAGTGAAAGCTCAGGAAAATGTATTCCCAAGCAAGTCAATAAAGTCGTAGTGGGTGTGATGAGTACTGAAAATACAGGGCAATGTACTACCAAACACCAAACAAGTCGATAAAGTATATGTCAAGTAGTGTGAACACATGGAAATTTGATCCCAAACAGGTCAATAAAGCACTAGTGGGTGCCTGGAGTAGTAACAACATAGGGACATTTATTCCAAACAGGTCAAGACAGCACTAGGGTGTGTGTGGACTTAAGTAGTAATAATTCCGCCTCTGCCTGATCCTGAATTGGATTTAATATTCTTACACTCACTAACTAATTAAAAAAACAGAAATCTTACTGTTGAAAGGCTATTGCCTGTAGTTCAGTGAGGTAAAGCAACCAGCCATGCCCCCTTCCTGAGCTATATAAGCAGCCCCTCCCAGCCTCCCTCTGAAGCACTTTTTCTTTGCCCCACCATCCTCCCCTCTTCCTTCAGTGGCACTCTTCTCTGTTTTCGGGGGACTCCTTCCTAATCCTAATCCTAATCCAGGTAATCCTTCTTGTGGCACCTGTAAGGCTCCTTACCTATGGTACCCTTACAGGGTGGTAATTCCTCATGGCATAGAGAGTGTAAATGGCCAAACAGTTATCACAGTTGCATAAGCATAGTAGGCCCACTGAACTGCTTTTATTGCTTTCTTGGTTTTAGTTTTACTTTTTTTTTTTTTCACTTTTTTCAGCCAGGCTGTTGTTATAAAGGGTACAGGGACTGTCAAGGAGTGGGACAAAGTAAGGGAAATATATTTCTATTGTAAAGTGTTACTAGTTTTTTTTTTTGTGTGTGTGATCTTGCATGCTTGCCTTCACTTCACAGACTGCACAGAAAAACACAGAAACAGCACAATTAGCCTTTTCCTCGTTATTACTATAATACTCTCTCAGACCCCCCCAACACACACACACATTGTGTGACAGTATAGGCAGAGAAAAATGTTTCAGTTTTGTCTACTATCTCTCTCTAGTCTAAAAAAATCTATTCATTTTATATATATATTTTTTTAAGACTGTGTGTGAGAGCAGATGAAGCTGACGATGCAGGACTGAATATGAGAAGACCACCCACACCTCATGTTCATTTTCCCTTCCTGCTCTGAGTGCACTCCAATCAGTATTTTTTTTTCTCGTTAGATTTAGGATCTAATAGCTGTCAGTACCTTAGTATCTTTAAGGCAAGTCACCCAAAGTACTCCTAAACAACTGCTAGGAACAGCGCGGATTGTGTTTCTGACCAAAAGGCAGGGAGAAGAGAAACTGCTCCTTTCTCTGAAAATCTTGTCCACACTCTGCTAGAAATGGCGAATGGTCAAGAGTGCTGCTTCCACTGGCCACCCACATGGGTTCTGTTGTGACCCACTTCAGTCGATCCTCCTGTCCTTAAACTGATGTAGCAAGAAGCTAATCAGTCAGTCTCACCTGCTGGTATGGGTGAACCCTCCTTTGTTTCTTCCGGCAACAATGACCATGATGGTAGGGGGGCAGACCTTAGCAGCAGCACACAATGGCAAGAGAGCACAAGATCACATCACATGGGGTCTGCTAAAGGCTAGAAAGTGAAACCATGGTATATTGCTTCCCATGGTAAACAAAAATAAACCAAAGTTTACACAAATCCGAGGTCTGTTCACACAGACCAGACTGGTGTGAACATTGGGGGTTGGAACATTTCAGCAGGATGGTTAAACCAAACATGCAGCCCTAGTTTTTATGGCTGCAGTGGGCAGAGCCCTGCAGACATCTTGCTTCAGAAAGGGACTCAACAATACTTCAAAGCATTCTTTTCTACCGAAGAACATGTTGGACTTGCAGCAAAGTTTCCTACGCATGATAGCTATGCCAGATAACAAAGTCCCTTCCCAAAAAAACAAGAAAAAACAAAGTGTGTTTCCTTTGCAGTTGCAACATCTCTCCTACTTTGCCAAAGTCTCATATCAGTCATTAGTCCAGAATTCCTTTACATAACATCTAGTTCTGTCTGTGGGCAGTAAGGGTTAACAGTGCTGTGCTCCATCAAACACTGCCATGTTGTTTCCTCCTAGGTTTTAAATTTCACAGAGACACACACACACGCACACTACTGTGTTTTAACCTTGCTTTGCTACCATGGACTGACATAGTCCAGCATTCATTTATATTCCAGTTCTGTCTGCCTGTTCTCCTAGTGGTATTATAAAGACATTAGATTTCTGTCATGTGATTGATAAACACATTCCAACTTCTTTCCCCCTTTTCTATGTATATTTTTTGCCCTTGCACCATAACATCAGTCTGTATGTTTATTCAGGGATTGGATTCCCCAATCATGTCACTAGTCTTATTTCTTTACAGAACTGTAATTTAATTACATCAACAATCAAGACCACATAAGCAATTGCAATGGACTGCATAAGTTGAGCTGTGAATATAATTAATCATGTTTTACTTTTTTCTGTTACATTCATCACTCTGTCTGATCTCTACCACTATAGCTTGTAGGGCCGTGTGTTAATTTGAGCTGCATAATTCACAACCTCGCAGTCTCCTCACATTAGGAGGTCACGGAGGTCAAAGGGGGACTGATATGCTCATGTGTTTTAGAAAAAAAAATTCACTTAATAGAATTACCATCCTGCAATTTAAGTACCACAATTATACTATAGTGTATGGTGGAATGCTGTTGAGCGTGGAAATCCATGCTCAGAACAGCATTGCTGTGCTTGACTCAGTGTGTCATGATCTTGTTGTGCTGCACTGAGTACATCACCAGTGCAGCACAACAAGATCAAACGCATTCGCACATGTGCGATGTTGGGCCGCGGTGGTGACAACGGACGAGAAACGGAGGAAACAAATGGCGCTTGAATAAACTGCACCAAGAAGGTACGTCACATACTGCTAAAAATGAATCTAGACTCACCATACAGTATAAAAGATTGTCTATGGTGAGTCATTCAACGACAAGGATATTCTCAGATCTCAAGGTCTCCATGGCAATGGACGACCTCTCGAACTTTGCTCTCGGGGTCTAGCGTTGCCAAGGAGACCTCTTGATCGAGAGTATCCTTGTGAATGACTCTCCATAGACAATCCTCTATATACAGTTTATATCTGAACTGATATTAACCACAAAAAGAGATATTTTCATAAGTAGTGCGAGAAACAACTACTGTATATCACACATTTCCGTTCTGTGCCATGCATTTACACTCGCCCCATGGTAAAATGTTCTATAATTGTTTAAAAACTGTTTTCTAAATCCATTTCAGTGAACACTTAAGGGGAAAGGTAAAAACATTGGCAACCATTAATGAATAAGGAGCACAAAAGTGTTCCTTCAAGAACTGCACTAATAGGGTCACTGTCCACACTTGTTTGCACCTTATTTTTTAAACTATTTTTTACAAAACTTCAGTACCTAGTAATTAATAATTTGGCTCCATGTCCCTGTTGCATTATCCCCCCCTTTTTATTGGGTTCTTTGGACCCTGTCAGTGCAGTTCCTAAAGGAGAACTTTTGCACGCTTATTAGTTTATGGTAGCCAGTGCAGTCACATTGCCCCCTTAGTGAAGTTCACTGAAATTTATTTAGAAAATATTTTTAAAAGAAGTATAGAACATTCTGTCATGGGGAGAGTGTACATGGTTGGCACGGAATGGAAATGTGTGATATAGTTGATTCATGTGCCACTTCTGCAAATACCTCATCTGGTGGTTAATATTGGTACAGATATAAATTGTATAGTGTAACTGGGGTTGCTTTAATTCTAGGATGATAATTCTATCAAGTGAGAAGTTTTTTTTCTAAAACACATGAGCATACCAGTCTCCCTGTGACCTCCATGACCTTCCACTGTGAGGAGGCTATGAAGTTATGATAAAACAGCTCAAATTAATACACAGCCTTACAAATTGTAGTGGTAGGGATTAGAGAGAACATAAAAAGAAAATGTAAAACATGATTAATTATATTCACTGCCCAATCTATCTATTCCATTGCAATTGCTTATGTGCTTATAATTGTTGATGTAATTAAATTACACTTTGGCAAAGAAAAAACATTAGTAGCTGGAGCAGTGGTGTACAGGTCTGTGGCACTGGACGCCTTAGCTCTTGTCATGCCAGTGACCCTGGTTCAGAAATAAGCTAGGGGTTGACCAGGGAGGAAAGAATTGAGCATCCGCTGGACTGCTCTCCTTTCCTGGGAAGGGAGGACGGCCTTTCCTGCTGAACGGTTGCCACCAGGTAGAATTGTGATGGCAATGTGGGTCTGAGGATGGCAGGGAAGGGACAGAACTGTGGGATTCCACAGACATGCGCATGCCTACATGTACGCATGTCCGACATGCATGTCCCAGCGCAGGGACGGGGACAGAAAATGGAAAACTAGAAGCAGAAGCAGGCCCCATGATGTTCCTACAATGCTTCCATCCTGTGGTGTCCCCAGATTCAGAGACAATCTGGATTGTTGCACGGGGTGTCCATCCTTTCTATACATTTATGGCTGCAGTGGGTGCAGCCCAGTAGAAGTCTTGCTTCAAAAAGGGACTTAGCATTACTTATTTATTTATTGAAACGTTTCACCAGGAAGGCACACTGAACAACAAGTTGCTCATCTCCTGGTGTGACCTGGGGGATGGGGGTTACAGTCGGATGAAGAATTAGACATATAGTTTAACATTTAACCTATCTGAGGAAATTAAACATTCAGTTACATTTGTAACAAGACATACAGTTAAAAAATATCATAAATAATCATACAGTCGCATTTGTAACATAACATACAATTAAATATATTATACCTTTGGAATATAGATTTAATTACAAATGGCATACTTTGAGGAACATAGTACAGAAATGTAATGTAGCCTTTGAGCCAACTCCTTGCAGGAATGGATCACGGTTAAGAGGCAGATTATTTAGCAATTATTGAATAAATGAGGTCCAGTGGGGGGGATATCAAGGAGGGTAGCGGGGTAGACAGGGGGAAACAAGCTGGGGGAAGGAGAGGATAAAATTGGGGGGAACATTACCGGAGAAAAGTGAGAAAAAAAATCAGTTGTGAAGGGCAAGTTAACACAGTGCTAGTGCAATCTGGGAGCACCTCAGACAGAACAAAAAGTGCAAATTATTAGCTCAAATTAACTAATTCCTTTGATTAAGTGCAGCGAGGTAGAGAGGAGGTAGGAGAGAGGTGGGGGTAAGGGATAGGAAAGGGAAGTGGCCCCTTCAGAGTGCGGAGATAGCTGCCAGTGGTGGAATGAGGCAAGGACATAGAGTAAGGGGCAGGAGTAGGCAAGAACAAGTTGGGTAGTGATAGTAGAGGGGATGGTAAAGGGAAGAAGGAGGAGGAGGAGGGGTGGGAGAAACTTGCCTAAGACTAGGCCTCTTCAGGATGCTGAGAACCCTGCTAGAGAGCAGAGACAAGCGAGGATGAGTTAGGTAGAGAGGATGGAGGAGAAGGAAGAGTCATTTCCCAGTGCTGGACCTCACAGGATACTGAAAACCCTGCCAGGGGGCAGAACTAGGTGAGGATAAGTTGGGAAGAGAGAAAAGAAAGGATGAAGGGAAAGGAGGGAGGAGGAGGAGGGAAAGAAGAAGAAGCTTGCCTAAGACTAGGCCACTCCAGGATGCTGAGAACCCTGCCAGAGCACAGAAACAGGTGAAGACTAGTTGGGTAGAAAGGATATAAGGGAAGGGAGAGTGAAGGAAGAGTAATTGCCCAGTGCCAGGCCCCTCCAGGATGCGGAGATCCCTGCCAGGGGATAGAATTAGGTGAGGACAAGTGGGGCAGAGGGAATGGGGGGATAGAAGAGGAAAGGAAAAAAGAAGGAGGGAAGAAAACTTACCTGAGAGTAGGGTGCTAGGATTCCTAACAGAGGGCAGATTTAGGCGAGGACAAGTTAGGTAGAAAGGAAGAGAGGGGTTGGGGAAGGAGGAGGTTTACCCAGTGCTAGACCCCTCCAGGATGCTGAGAACCCTGCCACAGGTCAAAACTAAGCAGGGTCAAGTTGGCAATGGGAAAAGAAGGAAAAAAGGTTAGAGGTAGAAGTGAGGGGGTAAGTGGTGAAGGGAGAGGAGAGCATGCTGAGAAGCAGGCTCGTCAGGCATAAAGGTTTAATAAGGGATGTGAGTCATGGAGAGGAGCAGAGGCATAGGAGGACAGTTAAGGAGGGTTAAAGCAGGAGCAGTTAGATGAGAGAAAGTTATGTAAGGCAGAGGCAAGGGAGTAAGAGGAGGAGGAGTGCCATATTTGTGGGGGGAGGGAGTTCCAGATTTGCGGGAAACGATGGGTAAAGCCTGACTGACTGATGAGAGTGGTTTGATGGGGGACCAACAAAATGCGAGTGTCAGAGGATCTAAGGGAGTGGGAGGGGGAGGGGGAGAGAGTGAGCATGAGAGGTAGGAGGGAAGTTTTCCTAACCTAAATTTAGAAGTGAGTTTGGTGCAATGAGTGAGGTGCCTGTTGACAAGCAGGGAAGGGACAGGGCCTGGTAGAGGTCGCAGTGATAAGTGCATGATGAAGCATCAAGGGCGAATGGACAGAAGGAGTTAAAGAGAGTGTCCAGTCTGGTTAGGGAGGATTTGGGAGCGGCACCATAGACTACATCACAGTAGTTAAAAATAGGGAGGATCATCTTCTGGACTAGTTCAAGCCATGCCGTAGGAGGGATGCAACTACAGTTCTTGAGTAAGGCACCAAGCTTGGGGCACAATTTTTCCAGGATGCTGTCAATGTGGCCAGAGAAGCTGAGGTGTTGGTCCAACCAAACCTAAATTAGGAGGTGTCCTCTAGGATTGTTTCAACAAGGGTATGGAAAGACGGTAAAGGGTGGAGCCTAGAGACTATCTGCCTAGTGCATTTAGGAATAGCTGATGTGAGGCAAACCATAGCTGAACCTGGTGGAAGTTGTGCTGAAGGGTGGTTTCTACATCGGTGGGGCATTTGCCAGAGGAGAACAGGATGGTGTTGTCGGCATACATATGGATAGAGGAGGAGAAGGGGGATCATACTGAGGGCAAGTCATTTAGGAAAATGGAGAAGAGAATAGGTCCAAGCACCGAGCCCTGTGGGACTCCTGTGGAAATGGGGGGGTGGAGATTGTATCCTGGATCTTGACTGATTGTGTTCTAACTGAGAGGTAAGCTCTAAACCAGTTTTGGGCAGAAATAGACAACCCAGCAGCCATAAAGGAGTCAAGATGTAAGGCATGGGAGACTGTGTCGAAAGCTTTGGTGAGGTCAACAAAGATGGCAGAGGTAATGAGGCTACTATCCATCCCAGTGAGGATGGAGTCAGTGAGCCTGAGTAGGGAGGTGGTAGTGGAGTGGTTCTTCCAAAAACCAGATTGAAATGGAGTGAAAAGGAAGTCTCATCGAGGAAGGAGGTTCATTGAGAGAAGATCAGATGTTCTTGAAGTTTAGCAAGGGCAGGGAGGAGGGAAATTGGGTGAAAATCTGCAGGGAAGGGGGAGTCCCCACCCTATGGGAGAGGAAGCACCACCACATGTTTCCAGGATGAAGAGACAGATGAGGATGAAAAGGAAAGATTTAGGATTAAGGAGAGAGGGTAACTATAGCAGAAGCTGAAAGGTAGAGGAGTTTAGGGTCAAGGTCATTCCGCAATGAGCCTTTGGAAGGATTAAGAGAGAGAAGGGCTGTTAGTGTTTCTTCTGAGGAGACCGCAAAAAAGGAGAAGGAAGGAAGGGAGAGAGGGCATGGAGGGGTTGAGTGCTGGGTGTGGGAGGATGAGGAGAGGAGAGGATAGAGGGGAGGGACTTTAGAAGTGCTGTGGCACAGGAGGTATAATAGGAATTAAACTCTTGAGCCACTGTGCATGGTTCAGAGACCAATGAGTTGTTTATTTTAAGCACAGGGGGAGGCAGATGTGAAAGGAGGAGAATAGGGCATGGGTCACTTTCCAGAATTTGGAGGGGGAATTGATGTTTTTGAGAAAAGATGATTTAAAATATTCAGACTTGGCAAGTCTGGTAGCTTTTGTGCAGGCATTTCTTAACATGCGATACCTGGCATGGTCTGGAGGAATCTGGGAGGCATTATATTTCCTCCAGGCTTTGTCTTGCTCCCTGAGACAAGTCTATAACTTAGGGGAGACCCAGGGATGATGGTTGCCACAAACTCTGTTGTGTTTGAATGGAGTGTAGGAGTTCCATGTAGTTAGAAATGTATCTTTAAAATAAGTGAGAGCTTGGTCAATGGAAGGGGCAAAGGCAATAGGGGGCCGATCGGAGATGGCCAGTTCATTAAGAAGGGGATTAAGGTTTAAGGAGCTGAAGCTTCAAAACATTCCTTCCCACTGAAGAACATGTTGGAGTTGCAGCGCAGCCTCCTACGCCAGACAACAAAGTCCCTTCCCAAGAAACAAGATGTAATTACAGTTCGCCAAAGAAATAACATTAGTAGCTGTCCCTGTGGTGTACAGGTCTGAGGCACTGGACACCTTACCTCTTACCATGTCAGTGACCCTGGTTCAAAAATGAGCCTGTGGTGCTGGGGGTTGGCCGGGGAGGGGAAAGGACTGAGTATCTGCTGGAATGCTCTCCCTTCCCCGGGAGGGAGGACTGCCTCTCCTGCTGAATGACTGCCACCAGGTGGAGGTGTGGTGGTAATTCTGGTCTGAGGATGGCAGGGAAAGGAGGGAACTGCGGGATTCCATGTGCATAAGCCTCCACGTACGCACATCCGGCTTGTTGCACTGGGGGGAGGGGGATGACACTCCCTCCTGAACATACATAAAAAAGAAAAAAAGAGGTTGAAATGTGCAAATCAATCACATGATGAAAATCTCATCACTTTATAATACCACTAGTTTGTGAAGCAGTGGATACAATCTGGATAGAGGAACTAGAGTCTCAAGGATGTAAGCTTTTGACTAATGTCTAAATGCTTGTGCTGCTCAAAAAACACATATATTATATGTTTCTTATGATGCCATCTTTCTTACACATTTTTCACTACCATCAATAATATCATTTTGTAGCCATATTGGCTCTGGCTAGAGTTTTGTTTTAAAACAGGATGTAGTTTTTTAGCTATAAATATGTTTTTTAACACCGTTAATACCCCTTATTTGCAATAGTTGTTTGAATACAGCACTGTGTCACTTTTCCACCAGTTAATACGTACTTGGCACAACTGTGCTTTTTAGCTTGGATAATGTTGTATTGGAGTGAAATGCATTCATCACTACTATTTGCCAGTGAACCTTCAGTTTAAACTGAATGCAGTTTACCTGTGGTAGCCCTCTTGATAAATCACCATAGATGAGCAAACTGCTGTCAAATGTTCAGGGAGCCTGGCTAAAGCACCTTATTGTGAACCCTGTCTGGAGATGTGAATAGAAAGAAATTAAATATTTTTTGTATCACATCTCAGCTGTATCCAGATCCTTGTTTGGGGATACAAGGTGTATGCAGAGTGTGTGTGCTAGTTTTTCATAATGAATCAAGAGATCCCAAGTTTGAATCCCAGAATAGCCATTGACTTACGCTGATCTGGAGAAAGTCATTTGAGTTTTTATTCCTGGTTGAATGCCTCTTAATTATAAGAAATTACATTTATGCAATAGGCGTGGACATAAATCTGAGCTACTATGAGACAAATTTAAAATGTTACATTTATACACAAAGTAAATGCATCATCACAGATTTATACACATTGGTCCAGATTTTCAAACTGCGCCAGGCTGTGGCACAAGCTTGGGCGCAGCGCAACTTGGCTGCGCAGGGATGTGGACTGGGCGATATTCAACGGAGCTGCGCCATGGCACAGCATAGTTGAATATCACACCCTGGCCACCCGCAGTGTGCATGGCGCAGTGGCACTGTGCTAGCGCAAGTAGCCAGAGTGGAGCAGGAGGATGCACCTAGCACAAGTTCCATTCTTTATCTTTGCGCTTAACATAATATTCAAAAGTACCACACATGCAAATGGGCCATAATGTATGCAAGGTGCAAATGGGGCCATTGCATGGCATCCTGTTCATTGCATGCAGGTGTGCCGATCCCCAGCGACTTGTGCCTGGCGCCCTGCCAGGCAGCAGCTGTCGGGGACCGATGCCCCCTGCAGTCAGCAATGTGCTCCACAGCCCGATCGCGGGCTGCAGTACAAAAAGGAGTATCAGAAATCCCTGGTGGTCCAGTGGACCTGCCCACCTGATCATAGGCTAAGTAAATAAATAATATCCCCAAACTCCCTGGTGGTCCAGTGGACCTGCCCGCCCGATCGCGGGCTAAGTAAATCAATAAAAGCCCCAATATCCCTGGTGGTCCAGTGGACCCCCCACCCGCCACTGAATCCACCGCCTCCTCCCGGTCAGCGGCGGGCAGCACTCACCCACCTGCCACCCCGCCGCTCGCCGACCGTTATCAGCCGTAGCTGTACGCCCATTGGTCCACAGCGTGAGCCAATGGGCATGCAGCCCATACCATACTACACATTCCAGATATGGACATATCTGGAGGAGTTAGGCCACTACGGTCTTTCGACAGAGTGAGAGCCAGTCTTTCCAGTGACTGCACTGGACGACCTTCCTCTGTGCTAAGCAGCTCAGGAGAGCAAGCAACTTAATTCCAATACACAGCACACTTGTTCGTATCTATCTGTCTGTCTATCTATCTATGCACACACACACACACACACACACACACACACAATCGACGCTGCTGCTTTTATGTAAATATCCTACCCCTAACTTAGGCGGTGGTGGGTAGACAAAAACGGCAAGAGTTAACTCTCCCACTCTTATATTCCAAGTAATAGCCACATACAGTTGTCTATAAACCTGCCTTTGGAGATATATGTTTGAAAGCATTTCATTTGTTGTACCACCGTTTCTAGAGATCCTGGGGTATTGTCCATCACAGCATTCATTTATAGGTTCACTCTCCTCATTATTTCATGGTATTAATTTTCGTTTAATTTAATTTTACATGGGGAACACACTTACTGAGGTAAGCATATCTTTTGGATAACAGGTACTGCAGCAACGTCCAAGAGCAGGGTCATTCTCGCTGCCCTGCAGGGGGCAGGCCTTAGACAGCTTGTGTTGGAACCCACTCGGTAGGGAGCAATATTAGACCTGGTACTCTCAAATGGAGAGAGGATCACAAATTTAGAAGTTAGTAGACATCTGGGAACAAGCGACCACTGCACAGTGTGCTTCACAATGAGCACAACCATGGAGATAAGCCATACAAAAACAAGGATACTGGACTTTAGACTTTGGCAAAATGGATGAATACCTGAAAAATGCACTAGCAAATGACCAAAAAGGAGGGGTGGAAGAACAATGGAGAAAAATCAAAACTGCCATCATAGAGGCAACAAGCCTTTGTGTGAAGCAAATAAAGAAAACAAAGCGGAGTAAAAAACCACTATGGCTTTCAAACGAGGTGGCAGGGAAGGTTAAGGAGAAAAAGGCTGCATTCATAAAGTATAAGAAATCACAGAAGGAGCATGACAGGGAACTGTATTAATTAAAGCAGAAAGAAGTGGGGAAGGCAGTCAGACTAGCAAAGGCCCAAACCGAAGAAAAAATAGCCAACTCAGTTAAGAAGAGGGATAAAACCTTTTATAGGTACATTAGGGAGCATAGAAAGGTTAAGGGAGGGATAATGAAGATTAATAAAGGAGAGGGGAGGTGGGCAGAGGGGGACAGTGAAAAGGCAGAGATTCTAAATTAATGATTTTGCTCAATACTCACAAAAGAAGATGAGGAAGAGTTACCTAAACCAGACAATAGAAGCACTCTGGGTAGAGGGTTTGACACCAGTCTATTCACAGAAGAAAGAGTCCTGAAAGAACTCCTAAAACTCAAGGTGGACAATGCAATGGGGCCTGATGGGATTCACCCCAGAATCCTAAAAGAACTAAGGGAGGACCTAGTAACACCACTGACCACACTTTTTAACAGATCATGGCAGGATGGGGTGGTACCTGAGAACTGGAGGAGGGCATATGTGATTCCCTTTCACAAAAGTGGGAGCAAGACAGAAGCGGGAAACTACAGACCTGTAAGTTTGACCTCAGTGGTAGGGAAAATGATGGAATCACTTCTGAAAGAAAGAATTGTTGAGTACCTAGAGGCCAGCGGGGCACAGGACCCAAAGCAGCATGGATTTACAGCTGGAACTCATGTCAGATGAATCTAATTGATTTCTTCGACTGAGTGACCAAAGTAATAGACCAGGGAGCTGCTGTGGATATGGCCTACCTAGACTTTAGCAAGGCATTTGACACAGTCCCTCACAAAAGATTAATAATCAAGTTAGCCAGCCTGGGAGTGGGTGCCAGGGTGGTAGCCTGGGTAGCAAACCGGCTGCACAACAGGACACAGAAGGTAATAGTGAATGGAACACATTCTGAAGAAAGGGGGGTTACTAGTGGAGTACCTCAGGGCTCAGTACTGGGTCAAGTCCTCTTTAACGTCTTTATAAGTGACATTGTAGAGGGTCTAGAGGGAAAGGTATGCCTCTTTGCAGCTGACACAAAGATCTGTAACAGAGTTGATACACGGGGGTAGAAAAGATGAGAAGGGACTTGGCAAGGTTGGAGGAATGGTCAGACATGTGGCAACTTAGATTCAATACAAAGAAGTGCAAAGTAATGCACCTGGGAAACAAAAACCCAGGAGAAGAGTACACAATAGCAGGGGAGGTACTAACAACAACAAAAATGGAAAGGGACCTGGGGGTAGTCATATCAGATGACCTAAAGGTGGGTAAGCAATGTGAAAAGTTGGTAAGGAGAGCCAGGGGAATACTGGGATGCATAGGAAGGGGCATCACAAGTAGAAAAAGGGAAATTGTTATCCCTCTGTACAGACTGTTGGTGAGTCCCCATCTGGAGTACTGCATGCAGTTTTGGAGAACTCATCTACACAAGGACATAGACAGGATGGAAGCAGTCCAGAGGAGGGCAACTAAAATGGTGCAGGGTCTGCAGCAGAAGCCATATGAAGAGAGACTGAGAGAGCTTAATATGTATACTCTTGATGGAAGGAGGGACGGGGGGACATGATAGAAACGTTCAAGTACCTCAAGGGAATCAACAAAGTCCAGGAGGGTAGCATCTTTCAGAAAAAGAGATGTGTAAGAACAAGGGGGCACAATTTAAAGATAGAGGGGGGACGGCTCAGGGGTAATGTGAGGAAATTTTTTTTCATGGAGAGAGTGGTGGATACATGGAACAGCCTTCCTGATGAGGTCGTTGGGTCTAAAACAGTGGGGGAATTCAAACGTGCATGGGACAGACACAAGGCAATTATAGTTGGGGGTTGTAGGAAGTAGGCTGTTGGTTAACTAGAATCTGCAGCTTAACCAGTAGACAGGGAAATGGGCAGACTGGGTGGGCCAAGTGGTCCTTATCTGCTGTCAAAGTCTATGTTTCTATGTTTCGTAGACACGACAGGGTGTGCATGGAACATATTTTACCGCACGGCCAGGGGCGTAATAAGGCACGAGGCCTTGGCCGAGTGCCTTTAGTCCCCTGGCGTGGGGTAAAATATGTTCCATGCACACACCTGGAGGCTTATTATTGCTTATAAATGGGCTACATTTTATAAAATATTTTCTCACCCTAAAAACTATATTTAAATATCCAAAAACAGAAATCTTTGTGATAATTTGAGATAAAATAGTCCTTCCACCTGCTACCTGATGATGCTATTGTATTGTGCCACTAGGCATTTCTGTCCTTCTGTGTCATCCATACTTCTGAAAAAGTTCAACCCCCCACACAAATTATTATTTATTTTTTTTTTTTTTTACTAGTCGGTCTGTTATTTACTAAGCAGTTTTATCTTTTTTTTTCTATCTTAATTTCTTTGCCTGATTCACTTGATCAAGCGTCCTGTTTTTCCCCCAGTTCCTCCATCGTGACAACATGGCGCTCTTCAATTATCTGCACTGTACAGGTAAAATGAGGAACCGATAGGCAGCTCGTGGAAAGTTTTTTTTTTTTTTCAACTCATCAGCATTGCTCTGTTTGTGTCTTTCCCTCCTGCTGCCCACCCAACCATCCGCTCCTTTACCAGCAGAGGCTTTGGAAGTGGCAACGGGACTGTAACAAATAAAACCACAGGACAAGTCAGTAGGATTGTTTTTTTTTAATCATCATCAGGGACTGTCAAACAGCCTGTGAAGTGAGAGAGCGAGTTGCAACAGAGTTTTCCCGATCGGTTGGCGAAACCATGGGACAAATCTGAAAGTCAGTAGATTTTTTTTTAAACTGTTATCGGGGACATTCATTTTAACCTGTGAAGCATTAGTGAGAGGCACCAGAGTTTTCCTGATCGATTGGCGAGCGTTTGATGAGCTGCGTTATGGAGTGCATACAAAAAAGAAAAAGGCAGCATTTGCATAATGAACATTTAAACGGCTGATTGATTTCTTTCTTTTTTTCACACTACTCGCTTTTTGTTACAATAATCCAAGTACGGTAGCTTTTTGTCCTGCTTAGCAAATATAAAGATGGCAGACAGTAAAAATGCCAATGTTCCATGGCTTATGGATATTGGCCTTTTTACTGCCAGTCCCTTTTTTTACCCATGCATGGAACAGATTTCATGCATGGGTAACTAGCCAATCAGATTCCTTGATTTAGCCTACCCATTTTATAATATGTTTTAAAAGACTGCCATGGAACATCAACGCTGTTTACAATGTGTGGCAGACAAGACATTACATCAAGTGTTACATATATAAACTCAAGACAGTTACAGTATGTATAGTCAAGTGTGAAGCATTACAATCATAACAGAAGAGCTTTATACAGTTACAGCGGGTTCAGTATAACTGAAATATTCGATGCATCTAAATATTACAGGGCAGATAGTAAGTTGTCACTTTAAGCGATTTCATGGAAGACAACGGAATGACTTACATTTTACGAACCTTTTGAGAACAGTCCTTTGTGGCATTTTCCACAAGAAGCTTGTTGAGCATTTTAAAGTAAAACAGGTTTCTAAATGATAGATCATTGTTTTTTACATTCTAAATATCTGAGGCAAGGAAAAAATACGTAAGGACTGTGACATTAAGAGGGAAGCACTGCCTTGTTGAAACATTGTTTTACATCCGGGTTTGTTTCTGTTGTTGCAGTCTGACAATGAAATATTAAATATTGCATGTTGCTTTATTTTTTGATTTCACTATGTAACTTTTTATGTATGCCTGTCTGTCTATCAGTTTTTTCTGTATGTCGGTGTGCATTGATTCTAAATTGCTGTTATATTCACCTTGGGGTTGCATAACAGATATTAAGTAAGACAATAATGTATTAGGTATCGCATTTACAGGAAACACGTGTTCTAGATGGCATAAATGTGTTTGATGGACGGTAAACTCACAAACACTAAGCATGCATTTAACACTATAATATAAAAACATGAGCACATCTACTCCAGCAACAAGTATAAACAGAATAGCCTATTATTACTTGCAAACATTGATATTTAAAAAAAGAGAATGCAAAACCTGCAAAAAGGGACAGTGGCCCTTAATAATAAATATGCATGTTTTATTTCAAGCCAAAGATTTTCTGATATTGGTGTTCCCCCAAGAGAGACCAGACTGCTTTGACACAATATAATATATACTTTTGAGTTTTCTTGCAAACAGTGTAGGAAACGTATTCTGGTTTGAAAAAAAGGTTATGTGTTTACATTTCGTTCTTTAAAATCGACATTTTTAGGGTCAAGTGTTCAATGCTGTGGCCGTGAGACATGATATTATATCTGATACTATCTAACTCAGAACGGGCAAGAAGACATTCCTCATGCAAAAACAGCTCTGAAAATGTCACTTGGTTACGTTCCGGATTACAACTTCATAAATATCCCAAGTATTGTAAGCATAACAATTATACACAGTTTGAGACAATGCTTTGTGACATTACATGTATTGAAGTATATCAGATGTAAGGACAGCCACTTAAAATCCCTATTCTTTACACACTAACACATCTTTAAACACCCACCTTCCATTGACCACAAGCAGCTAAGTTGCTGCAAATAGAATTGCTGGCAAGTATTAATTCTGATATACAGTATGAAATGGACCACCAAGGAGTTTGGGGATATTATTTATTTACTTAGCCTGCAATCGGGCGCGCGGGTCCACTGGATCACCAGGGAGTTTGGAGAAATCCTTTTTACTGATGCTCGCAATCGGGCATGGGGGGTGCCTCCATGGAGGTGCAGCTGGAGTTCGGGAGTCCACCCAAAGGTAGCAGCTGCCATGTTGCACCGTGCAATGTGGCAGCTCACCTGTGGGTGGCCATCCATTCCTTTTTTTTTTTTTGGATCAACTTTGTGCTGGCGCAGGTAGGGGTTGCGCATGCATGGCTCTGCACATCCCGGGCTGAATATCGGGCTGTGCAGGGTATGCATGGGCACGCCCACCCTACCTGTGCCTGCTTGACATTACTGATGCGCCCGGCGCATCGGGATTTGTATGCGACTTTCCCATTGAGCATCGTGTCAATATCAGTGGTTGCACATGGTGCAACATTGTTGCACCATGTGCTACCCTTTTGAATATCTGGGCCATAGTAGATATGCCACTATCACTCCGGAAATCATTTAGAATGTTCAGCCTCAGTACCAGTACTAACTATATGCAAATGAAAATAACTTTAAGATGAAAAAAGATAGCATAGTGCTGTGAGCATGAAAGTTGTGCAGCACAAAATTATCTACAAAATGAGTATTATTTCATTTACAGATACCTTATAAATGTTTTTATAATTAGCAAAAAAGAGAAGAAAATGCAATTTTTTGTTCACTTTTTTGACAAACATATGCAGAAAAAGATAAACAATCAAAAGCAAATGTCCCTGCACTGACAAAAAGCACCCCTGTTGCTTAAATGAAATATATAATGGCGAGCTGTAAATACGACTGAACTAGAACTGGTTATTGAATGCCCCTATTTAGGTGCTGTTTTTTCGTCAGCAAGATAAATATGGAACAAACATCTTGATAGTACAATTATGAAACTGAAACAGTCACCACATGGATGCACGTGGGCTATTAGAACTGAGTAGGATGTACAGTGGTAATATGGTAAGGGCACCAATACTGACATTTAACAATAAATGCAACTGTCAGTTGCTATATGCCTCAGAGATTTGTGGTAACCCAGTCGTAAAACAACCTGACTCAATAATAAGTCAGTTTTGTAAACCAGTCTTAGGCTTGTCTGTGGGAATCCCTAAGCTGAGATGGGTCAAATTAGTAGTATTAAAAGGTGTTTGAAATGGAGAAATGTGATTGGTTGATAACATTCCCTCAGCCCAATGTTAATCTTTGACATGTTTGATGAGTTTGATTACTGGAGTAGTGTTTTAGCAGGTCTTGCATTTTATAAGCGTTCTATGAACAGAACTCAGATCAGCCATTAAAAACACCAGTAGGCCTAGCACCAGTTGGAAAAAAAATATCTAAATTGCTGGCAGACTGTCACCCTTGCCCCACTGAAGCTTAAAACCTAATCTGTCTCATGTTCTCAGGAACTACGAGTTTAAAAAGCCTTTTAAAGTCATAAACTGTGTATTTCCTTCCAAGTCTTCCCACCACACTGATACACTTTTGGTTCATGTAGGAGCATGGTTCATGTAGAAGAACCCTGTCATGATGTGATTTGTGTGCTCTGTTCAACTAATTTAGTTTGTGGTGGCCATTTTGAAAAAGGTTGAGTACAGAATGTTTAGATTTCTATTTGCACTCCAAGAGGGAATCAAGCCACTATTTGAATGCATACAGTTTAGTGCTGGTTTATTTTTCTTTCATGCTTGAGCAGCTAGATATGCCATCTCTATTCTAAATCTGTATTTAATTTATTCTGCATTGTTTGTGTGTCTTATCCAAGACCTGCTTGCTAATGAGCATTGCTTGGTGAAGCTTTCCCCTGATAAACAAATCAAACAGAAATGATATACAAACTTTATTTTTCTAATTACACTCCTGAAAAGAGACTATTAAAAGTAGTCCCTCCCCACCAGTCAACCAGCTGCCTTTTCACATATTAAATAGATGGACTGCTTGTTTATCATGGAGTGCAGGAGTTCAAACTTTTGCAGAGTCCCTCTGGCAGAATGTTCACCCTGTCACGCGCAACATATGGCTTTACATGGAGCCAAGGTATCAGTTTTTTCTGTGGCAGGGTAATCAGCAGAGATTGCTTAGTCAAGCTGATTGGCGTACGTGGGGAATTTTTCTTGGTCACCAAAGAAATACCAAGAAATGTTAACTGTGACTTGTACTTTATTGTTTTAAAATGTGTTTATGTGTGTTAGAAATGGATACTGGGGGGAAAATGTTCATTATTTGTTTCTAAAATTTAAGTGGATTTTACATTATATAGCCTGGTTGAATGTTTTAACTGAGTAAAGGCAGTAGCCATGTTTGTGATTGCAATCTGGAATGAGTGAAGTGATTCATGGATTTTGTATGTGTTTTGCCCATAATTCAAAATCCCTTTGCCTGAATTTGCTCCAGCATGTGCATTTCTGGAGGATTTAGATATGGGTCTTGAAACATATTTAGCTGATCAAGAAGCAGAACATTTCTGACCCCTTTTTCAAAACAAATAACAGTACCAGGATATGAAAAGAGTATAGAACATTAGGTAGCCTACATTTGACTGACATAGGTAAACAAAAGGATATGTCAGTTGCTTATAGCAATCCCTTATGACATCATCATATAGAAATATAGAAGTACATTAGTTTGAACCATATCTGAATATAGTATCTGCCGGAAAAGACAAGTTCCTAATTGTGTTTAGATTCAATACCTTTCCAAACAAGGTTACAGTGACACAATATAAAAAAGTCCTCTTGATACCACTGTTACTGTACCAGAGTGTTCATACATGACTTTCAAGACTGGTTCAGTGCATAGTTTAAAACAATGTTTATGTGCCTATAGTATAAATTATTGAGAGATAGGAGGCTTAGTGAAATACTTTCAACTATATTCAAAATACTGGAAGAAATTATGATTACATTACTTAAATCTGAGAATCCAGACATCCTTTCCTAATTGGCGTATTTTCTTTCATTGGTAGCCATGAAACAAAACTATTGACTAATATTAAGAGTATTAAATCCAGTGAATAACTATCCACTTGAAAGTTTTTATATTTTCTCCAGTATTGGTTTCTGGTCCATGAAATTCTAAATTAAACAACCTGCATATTGTAGACTGTAAAGGATTTGCTAAACAATTTTAAACTGTGTAATTTGTATTTTAAGTTTGTATGGAATGTTATTAGTCATTTTTCTGTCATGTAATGTAAAGCCCACAAATAGGATGATCAATGAACAGACTGACTTGACCTCCTTATGTTTTATTTATCTGCACTGAAAAGGAGATTAAGGTTTTAGGTCCCTGTGTTTAAAATGGGACACTCCGTGGGGCCCGTAAATGTGGAATGGCCCAAACACTTGCTCAGTCCAGTGCTGCTTGCCTTCCATGGTATTTTCTGACAATTTCCTTTATCAATATGTCCATGGAATGCTTGCTGGGGGGAATGAAAAGGACCCCACTGGAAATGACAAAAAAATGATGTAAGGCTCTTGTTACTTGAACCCTGGCTCCAATTTTACCAAATATCCCATTAAACATCTGAAAACAGCACAAGAAAATCACGCTCCATATGCTTGAATGGAACATGCCCCCATGCTCTCCCCATACAGATGCAACAAAACATCAGAGCACAGGGGCAGAGCCACCAATCAGGAAATGGAAGTGACCACACAGTTAGCAGCTCAAGGGGCAAATTATGATCCATTCCCTTGGAGTTATTCTAAAAAATTCTGCAACTGCCACAGAGGAGCTTCCAAGTAGGTAAAGGAACTTCCTCATTTTGTTTTAGGATTTCTTAACATAGGAACATAGAAAGTAACAGCAGAAGAGGACCGCATGGTCCATCTAGTCTGCCCAAGAACCTACCTGGTGCTATTCCCCCTCCCTTCCTTTTCCTTTCTGCATGCCACCTTCATGTCTATCCCATGTGTTCCTGAACTCGCTTACCATTTTGGCCTCAACTACCTCCTTGGGTAGGCTATTCCATGGGCCTACTACCCATTCTGTAAAGAAGAACTTCCTTGTATTTCTCCTGAACCTCCTTCCCTTCAGCTTCATGTCATGCCCTCTCATTCTCCTGCTCTCTTTCAATTGGAAAAGCTCCTGAACACTAACCTTATTTATACTCCTCATATATTTAAAAGTCTCAATCATGTCATCCCTCTCCCTCCTCTGTTCCAGGGCGTACGTGTTGAGTTCCCTCAGCCTGTCCTGGTATACCATATGGTGCAGTCCCTGAATCATTTTTGTGTCCCTTCTCTGCCCGTCTTGATTCTGTTTATGTCCCTTTTGAGGAGTGATGTCCAGTACGGTACACAGTACTCCAAATGGAAGTGCACCAGTGCCCTGTAGAGTGGTAACATCATCTCTCTCCTGCAACTTGTGATTCCCCTCCCGATGCAGCCCAGCATGCCACTTACCTTTAGTGCCACCTTTTCGCACTTTTTACCCACTTTCAAGTCTTCTGATATAATGACCCCTCAGGTATATCAAATATCAGGTAAGGTTCTCTTTAAAGAATGCTATGGTATAAGAGTCCCTGTTTTAGTCTGGTAAAACTTTAGTATGGAAGAATTTCCTGATGTTTTCTACGTAAGATTATTAAGGACCTTCACCCAATATTTCGTGAGATGAGTGAAGAGACCCTAAATTGTATTTTTCAAGAACTACCACTACTATATTTTAAACAACCACCTAGTTTAGCCAACCTGATTGTTAGGAGTAAACTTGCACCAGAACAGAATACCATTAACACTAAATGGTACATGACCCTACAGTCACCCTAGCTGTATGACTTGTGAGCACATTTCCACTTCAGATTGTGTAGTTACTTCTCCAAACAGACAATTCAGGAAACAGAGGAATTATACATGTGCATCATGGAATGTTGTTTATTTTATTCAATGCAACAGATATCCACAAACAGGGTATGTGGGAGAGACAGGGCAACCTCTCAGCACTCGAGTGAACTCGCGCAGACATACTATTAATATGAAGATGAGTGAAAAACCATTGGGGCAGTACTTCTCTCAGACTGATCACTCTATCTCAGATATGTCAGTAATGGTCTTAAAAGGACATTTCAAAAATACACAACAGAGACAGGCTTTTGAGGTCAGACTTATTTTACTTCTCAATATGTTAAAAGATGGCATGACCATTGATTAAGCAATATACCATTACAGAGAGTGGGTATATGGGTGGATTTACCATGCCTGGTGTGGTTCAGTAACAAGGCACAGCCAAGTGACTTAACCACACCAGAAGTGGTAAATCCACCCATGGACCCACTCCCTGGAGGGATATATTGCTATTGTACAGTGTGTCCCTTTTTACTGTTTATTTATAATTGGACAAAAATGCTTTTATATAGGTTTTTAAAGTTATTTTTGTTTACTTTGTTGCTCCACGAGAACAAATAGTGCATGGTTGCTATCCTGGGTTGCTAGGGTGTATTGGATATGCACAGGAGCATGTGGAGTACTGGCTCTGTTTCTGCGGTATGCAGGGAACTGTCCTATGCAGCGTACACTGCTGCCATGATGTATGATAGCCTTTCCCGACCCTCTTGCACTTCTGGGCTGGGGAAACAATGTTAGCATATTTTTTTGTTGTGTTTTTCTGTCACCTGCCTCATTCACCGGGAGAGGAATAGAGGTTAGAGCCGGCAACAGATCTGAAGTGTGGAGTCGTTGACTAAAGAAGACAACGAGTGAGCAGCGAGAGAGAGAGAGAGAGAGATAAACTCAATGAGTGAGTCGGTAATTGAGGTGAAGTGATTTTGAAAAAAAAGTCAGGATACTATGTGTTGATGAGATTTTTTTTTTCTTTTTCAAGTTGAAAGAACCAGCAAGTTATTGTGGTGGGTTTTCCGGCAGCCGGTCACTTTGATGTTGCGACTGCGGCTGAGCAAGCAGTAGGAGTTGTGCCAGACAGGGTTTGGCATGCTCGGATTAATTTTGAGGAGAGTTACAGATGCATTAGATTGGCAGCTGACACCTCTTCCAATGGGTACACTGGAGGATTTATTATGCCGAAAAGGTGCCAGCCAGCCAATAAGATTGTGGGGTTTCTGACTTTGGATTTACCCCCATTGTAGAATTTGGGTTTTATGACACTTTACTCTATAGTACTTAACATTACACAGACCTTTAGTACAAAGGATGGACATATAATGGGACTTCAGTGTGTTTTTGTTTTAATATTGTATGGTTATAGGGTCCCTTTTAACTGGTTATTGATATGTTTGTTTCCCATCAAAAAACTATGTGTGTGTGGGGGGTGGGGTAGAGGGATGGCATGTTGCTTGGGGGGTTGTGTGTGTGTGGGTGGGTTTGGGGTTATATGAGATAAGGCTTATATTCAGGTCCATGACATGATGTTACAGTGTGTTAGGACTCTTGGTTCACATACATAGTGAATATATACTTCCTTCCAACTAATCATCTCTATAATGGTGTTACCTCGGGGGGGTTAATTCCATTAGGTTTTGATTCAGTTTCCTATGACTGTTTCTGTACATATAGTAGACTGATTATATACTGACACATTATTGAACAATAATCCTATTAGGATGCATGTCTCATTTACTAGGAGGGTCCTTGGTAGGTTTGTTCTTTTGTTGAGCACTAATACTGACAAATGATATAATCTTGTAAAATAATCTTGTTACAGCCTGAAGGTCTTAATGTTTATGGAATATATTAACTGGTTGAGTATATAGTTGAGAAAATATCTCCAGATAAGTTTAATACTGTATGAATGTGTGACGCAGTTTGTTCACACTAGTGAAACTTTTCTTTATACCCACCTATGGCCATAGATAGATTATTTCTGTTTTGTAGTACTTTTTAACATGGAATACTATCCCATTTTTAACATGTACTTAAGTGGGCATTAACCCTTGCTGTGCCGTGGACTGATATATCGGTCCATAATTCCTATACATTCTAATTCCGTCAGCAGCCTAAGTGTTAAATCTAATGATCTTACTTTTAACTTAGAGTGTATTCACATAACATACTCACTCATGCATCATTCATAGTGTAAGTTTCTGAAACTGTCTGGCCTCTCGAAGGATTCCTCTTATCTGCATTTGACCTTGGAATGCTTCATAGCAGCTAGCTGGTATAAACTAGTTCCTTCCATTTAAACTTCAGTTATGTTTTAAAAATGGTATTTTAAACCAAGGAGAATTCTTTCTGTTTTTTTTATGTATGGTCTGGGTATTAATAGAATGTGATTTTCCAAATGACTGGCTTAAGCTTCTGAAGAAGGACTTGTTTGGTTCGAAAGCTTAGGCACTGTTTTCTTTTGTTACATCTATGTTGGTCCAATAAAAGGTATCAAACCATTTGTTTCTGGATCTGATATTTAGGAACCACCTTTATTTTAGCTGGGGTTTTATTTGCAGATTTATTTGCATTAAAGATATAAAGTTTAATTGTCTACCTTAATTTTATATTTTCTGTAGTGGTATCAAAAAACAAACTCTGGTCAGAGCTGATATGGCTACTCAGAGCTGCGTTGAAAGGAATATGATATGCTCTCGCTGTGCCGGTGTCACCCGTATCTGAGATGGGGACAATTACAGAACTCCGCATGCGTGAGAATCACATATGCGCAGTTTGACCTGGAGTCAGCTGTGCCCAAGATGGTGACAACAACAGAACTACAGATGCGTGATACTCACACATACACAGTTTTGAGTCTATGCTGCCATCTTGGGCAAGGTGTCTGTCACTTCCACAGTTGCGGAAGAAAAGTAGTGCACTGGGAAGGGGGTGTGTCTATGTGACCCACAGGGGGAAGGGCCACATAAACGGCACCAGTGGACAATTGCCAGAGTACTGTGGAAGCACACCAGATAGTGGTCCTGTTACATGGTTCCACAGTGCTCTTTTAAAGACCCATTGATGGCGTAATGTCATCAGAGCTCCACCCGCACAGCCGTAAAAAGTTGCCTAGCTTGAATTCCGTGTTTTTTTTTTGGGGGGGAGGAGCAGTTAAAATAAAAAAATGAACTAAATAAAAAAAATAACTTCATTCATACTCAGTTTATGAATGACTGAAAATCCTACACATCTTATAAATACCAAAGAATCTTGCAAAGGAAGCAGGAAGAGAAAATATTTAGGATAGTAATCATTTGCCCCTTTCAGCAGCAAATGGCAAGTTTCTCAGTTTTTTCTAAAGCTGAAGCACACCACTTAGAAAATATTTCAATTTTTTGTATGCATACCTTGCAACTACAGGTTTCAGTTTTTCCTAATTTATTTTCCCTAAAGTTTAAAAGTGGGTCTAGAAAACTTAAAAAGTGATCATGTATTTCTGATACTGAGCAATACTAGGGGACTAAAGAAATAAGGAACATGATAAAACAGAACAGCATAGAATTTGGTTTTAGAAACTGGTCATGCAAGGATTGCATATAGACAAAGGTAGAGGCCTTGATTTGCTCAGCAACTGTCTCATACAGCTATAGACAGTTGGTTTAAAGGAGAACTGCACTGAATGTGTAATATACGCCTCTATGTCATGTAGAAGTTGTCTTTTAAATATTAGTGTGCATTCTGTTATGTTCCCATTTTACTGACTTTTTATCAGGTTCAGTCAGTGGTTCTGATTTACACATTGGTGGTAAAGATAATTTCAGAACTGTGTGATCCAATTTATGTCCTTATTAAGGTCTTAGATTGTTGTCACAATGCACATGTTCCACTATAGAACTCTGTTGTTGGAAGGGACATGCATGTCTGAAAGGATCGTTACCACCAGTGTGTAAGTTAGAAACATCTCATAATTTTTCTATAAGGTCAGCATAATTTGCCTTCAATACAGGTGTTATTGATATTAGGATAACTGGTCAGGACACTGGCATAATTGCTTGCTTTCTTTAAAAGGTGTCATGGAATCATTAATTTTAGACTTGAAATTATATATTTATTGTCAGAAACAGACAGTTATTAAAGAGTGCAGCATGGCAAATTGATAAGAAATATTACATTAGCAATGTACATTTCTTCCTGTATGACTGCATAGGAGGGAATAGCTACAATAACTCAAATTTAGACCTTAAGCAACAGGGCCATAGTTGAAATTTGCAATTCTTCTTGTAAAGTCCTGTATAGAATCGCTTGCACTTGGGCCATATGAATGGTGTTTTAGTCCATGTGTTTGTAAAACAACAGGTATCACAAAAAATGCCTTACATAAAAACTTGGTCTTTTCATAGCACATCTCTCTATCTTCGGTCAAACTATTTTAGCAGTTCATTGAAAATATTGGTTCCAAAACCCAACAAAAACATTGCAAACTGCAAACATTGCCTCAAAGATTGGCTTGTGGAGACTGCCCGCTGCCACTGCTTCCCTGAGTAGTTCTTCAATTCCTGCCTGCACTTACTACAAGAGTTTTCTTGCCTATGCAACTCTATTTGTAAATCTTCCAATTCCCACACCCCTTCCCCTCTCCTTCCCTCTACAAGCCCCACTTTATCCTTTTCATGCTACTCCTGAGAAACATTGATTATCTTCTGTGCAACTTGCTGTATATCAATTTCATATATATATATATATATATATATATATATATTTCTTCATATATATGCACATCGGATTTATGTACTATATCACCTTGTATCATGTGGATTTATATATTTTGCTACCTTATATCTTGTGTACTATTGTAACCTTTTATTATTTGTCAGACTGTCTACTGTCCTATGCACTGCTGTTTATGTTTTACCCTGTGCCACTGTATGTGGCCTGGGTCATGCCTGAAAACAGTCCCTGGGATCAGTGCACCTACCCGGTTACCAAAGTTATAAATAAATAAATAAACTTGGTAACACCAAAAATATTACAACAGCTCACTTCTGGAACTCAGCTATATTGTTCACGGCTTACTGAAACTGGTAAAAGCATATTAAACAGTTTATAAAACTGAATGTGCATACTTCAAATACATTATATCAGGTTTCAATTTAGACACAGTATTTTAATTACAGTAAGTATCTATCGTCATAATTGACTTCATATCCAGGATAGAAACCATTAAGCACTGCCAAACTACTAAGAGAGGCACACATTAAAATTAATGTTGCTTTAGATTCCAGTCCTCTGACATCATGCCATGGCCACCATTATGCTGTTGGAGGCTGAGGTCCCCAAGAATGCTTACAGTCTCATAGTTCAAATTGTAATCAATTAGCCTCACAGTTTTAAAGTTCACTACAACCAAGTCATGTTTCCTCTTCTTCCTCCTCCTCATGAGTGTCGTCTCCCTTAGCAAAGTCCTTTCTAATCGCATCAAGTCGGTGTCCTGTTTCCACTGGGTCTACATAGATATACACTTTATTCAGATATCAGATTTCCAAGCGGGCCTGCAGCTGTAGAGCATGCCAGAAGCCTAGTTCTTTCAACCCCTTGTGGACAACATCAAATCCACGCTGTCACTGTCTCATGGTGTAGCTCAAGCCAGGAAAACAAAACTAAACAGTTCCATCCAAAATTGTAGTCAGTCCAGTGTCTTAATTTTCTGCAGTATTAATTTTCTATCATGTATCCCAGTTGTGACTACCAGCACGGTTCAGGGGAGTTTGGATTTATTTGGTTTGTACTTCAGAGTAATTCTATGTGCCTGATGAAATAAATTATATATAGCTCTATTTAATAGCTCTAGCATCAGACTTTGAATGTATTGCAAAGGTTCTAACCCTTCAGTCCCTTCTAGTATCCCCAGGAACCTTAAATTAGATGCACATGCTCCATATTCCAAATGTTTGACTCTTGCTATCAAAACATTTTTCTTCTATAACACCAGTTACCACAATTTGTGATTTTGTGACTGTTTCTGTCGCTGATTTAGTCTCCATATCTAAGAGATCAACTTTAGATTCTATAAAAGTTAATGTTATATTGAAATTCTCTGTTTTGCTGTCTGGATCTTTACCACTGCTAGCACGACTTTAAAATGTTAGCTGTGGCTCCCCATCATCTTCTTGTGCTGAGCTGCCTTTAGTAGTGCTTGTAGGTGTAACTGCAGACTTTCCTTTACTGCTTGCTTTTTGCAGAATCTTGTTTCAGCTTTCCCATCACTAAAATTATCCAGAAATTCACTGCTGCAGTGAGAAAAAATCACTCTATAAACTTATCTAGGGATTGTATGCTTTAGTGGATTTAAAATAAGAAAAAGGTTTATTAAAGGGCGTAGGAAGAGACAGCCTCGTGGAGACCATCTGTTCATGTCAGCCACAGGATACAACCTTCCACCCCCCTGCCTGGCCCTGTATTATATCTGCAAAAACAGTAACAACAAATGTTATGATTGTTCACCATCTGTAGAAATTGTTGACATGCAGTAGCTGGTTATCTGCTTCCTTTTTACTATTTTTTATTAGTTAATCAGAAAAATATACTATTGGTGTAATCATACTAAAACTAGTTTTGTTTCTCACTCTCCTCTTACTGCATACTTCCCGAACTTTAGGAATCCTCCAAACACTCCAGCCATTCATGATGCAGCTGTCTCCTCCCACAGCATGAAAGGTAGTAGACTGTGCTTTTTTTAATGAGTTTCTACATAGATGCACCGAAAGCAGGTTAAGGACTGTAAACTAACCAATTTTTGCATGATAACTCAAATATAGTGTGATGGACACTTGGGGCTGGAAATTCAAAAATCCTTATTTGCCCATGCAGATAAATGCTCCAGGTGCAAACTAGTGCCTGGAGTAAACTACTAGTATATTGGAACATGCCTTAAGCACACAGCTTGTGCTAATGGCATGTCCCAATACACCAATCAACTGAGTCAGGCACTAACCTGATTGCACATGCAAACACCAACCCCTACTGGCCACAAAAGGAATGTGGCTAGTAGGGAGATATAGGGCCTCCAGGAGCAAATGTGCAGTTAGGGCATGCAAACAGCGATTACTTATGTGGAGCAATATGCCATAATTTTAAATCCCCGGCAGGCCCGGAGGCACTGAGAGCTGAGGCACTGGATGCCTTACCTCACTCTATGCTGGTAACCTGTGTTCAGGAATGAGCATTGGCCGCTGGGGGTCAGCAGGGGAGGAGAAGTATCGAGCATCCAAGGGACTGCTCTCCTTCTCTGGGGAGCGGGGTCACCAGCAATTGGTGCATGACTGGCCCCAGTGGCAGCTGGGGGACAGCACACTGATGCTCCAGAAAGGAGAGGAGAGGAGAGGAGGCAGATGCTTGGAGGAGCACGCTGTCTCCATAGGGCGTCATTGCACACCTCCTTTCCTAAGGGGGAGAAAAATGGAGGAACAAGTGTCCTGGGTGCAGCAGGATGATTGCCAATCCCCAGGCCCTGCTCCTGCGAACCGCCAGTAACCTCCGCACTGGATATGTTCCAGTGGGTTGAGGGATCCCCGTTGTCCCTCCCAGGGGGCAAGCCATGGAGGAAAGCGGAAGGTAAGCTGCGAGCGGGGGATGGGGCTGGGGGATCAGTCATGATGGACAGCCACCTGGGGACAGAGGCGAAAGAAACTAACTGTAAAAAAGAATTATAAATCCCCATGCAAAACACTCCATAGCACTGACAAGGCACTAATGGGTCATTTGTATCCCATTAAGGCCTCGTTACAAGCCTAGAGCAAAAGTGTTTCCCCCCTCATCCACTGCTCATCCTGTATGCATTAATAACCTCTCTAGTGCCCAGTGGTCCACTCCCCGCATCACCCATCCGGTATGTCATAACAGATTTCTTGGCATCCAGTTATCCCCCGCCCCTCTTCGCCCGTCCAGATGTCATAATGGATATGCTACGAAAGACTGAAACCTAGTTGCCCAGGTTTCAGTATCCCAACACCAGCATCCTGACACACAGTTGCCAGACAGGCAAAGTTTTCCCACGACTGAGTTTTTTTTTGTTTCGGGGGCTACGCCTCCTGCACACCCCTTACTTTACATAATCAACTCCACCGCGGGTAAACTTCACCTGTCAGGTAACTGTGTGTTGGGATGCTGGCATCAGGATACTGAAACTGGGGCAACTAGATTTCAGTTAAATGAAATACTCCTGTCATAATAGATTCCCTGATGTCCAGTGGCCCCTAACCCCCTGATCACTTATTTGGTATAAATTACTAACTTGCCTGGCATCTAGTGGTCCTCCCACTCTCCAAATCACCTTTCTGGTATGTCACAATAGACTCTGTGTCATCCAGTGGTCCCCTACCCCCACCCCCATGATTTCCTGTACAGTATGAATAAATCACTTCCCTGTCATCTAGTGGTTTTCCTGATCACCCATTTGGTATGAATAAATAACTTTCCTGGCATCCAGTGGTCTCCCCACCCCCAATCATCTATCCTGTATGTCATAATAGATTCCCTGATGTCTGTTGTAGCCCAACCCCCCTGAAAGCATGTCTGGTATGAACTGCTAACTCCCTTGGTGTCTAGTGCCCCACCCCAATCAAAAGTTAGAACACTTCCCCATCCCATCCACTCAGATCCCTCCACCACCTCCTCCCCTGGTGGCCGCACTTACCCATCTAGAAGCCCACTTCCTATGAAGACCACCTGCGTGGCCCCTTCATTCACCATCTCAGCCAGTCAACATAAGATTGACAGGGAGCAAGTGCATGCCTCCTATGTGTGTGTGCCTTCTGAGTGACAGGGAGTGAGACTGTGCCTACTGTAGAGACAGCATTTATACAGTACACTGTCATCATATATGTTACTGACACTAGATTCTGAGGCCTAAGGAGGGTTAACAGCATCTCTAACTGCCAGTAGAGATGGAATAAAGGGGGACCTTGGTTTAACATCTCATCTGATGAACAGCACCTTGAACAGTGCACTCCCTCCAATTCTAAACTGCAGTGTTACTGTCGAATATGGACTGAACCCTCAGTATATAACTGGAACATGTGACCTGGTTCAGAGGTGTGAATCCTTCTAACTGAGCCACACTGACTCTTCCCATGGAACATATGGGTGTTGCACACTTCGAAGGTACAGTGTTGTAACCTTTATTTGTTTTTTAATCTAAGTGTCACTGGCTGATCCCACAGTCGCTGCTGACCAAACCCCATCACTCACATTCCCTAGGATCTCCCTGGATCCAGAGACCCCCACAGATTCCCTTCACATGACAGGGCCAGATGAGGGAGGGCCATCTCCCCCCCAGAGCACATTACAGATAGAGCCCTGCCCAGTCGGTGTTGTGGGGCCTGTGGTGGACCAGGGCATCACCTAGCCAGTCAGGAGTATTTTTCTGGCATTATCTCTCCAGGGTGGCCAGCGTGCAGTTATGCACCGCATGCCTGCCTCTGCATGCACATGCACACGCATATCAGCACTGAGTGTGCTCCTTCCCATGACTTGGGTGATCCTGCTGCACTACCACCTGGCTTCTTGTAGCCTATGAGTGGGATGCCTGTCCTCCCTCCCTCCCTCTCTGAGAGGAGAGAGCAGTTCCTTGGATGCCCAGTCCTCTCTCTGCCAGCTGACCCCCCAGTTTAACAGGATCTTCTCCTGAATCCTGGTTGCTGGCATGGAAGGTGGTAGTGCTATCATCATACCACAGGGCCAGCACCGTGTCTTCAACATTTACAGCTCCACCCAGGCAAGCAGAGAACAGGAGACCTAGATTTTATTGCCTATGCAATGTGGACTGCGCTTCGGGGACCAGTATTAAACAGTTCTGTTGGCCATTTCCTTATTAAAATGGAACACAGTATGCCAACTGAAATCAGGGGTATGGGTATTGGGGAATTTTAAGTGAGTTCTCTTGAGTAAACAATCTGGGACTTAATTTTAAATGTAGAACTGTTGTATCCATGTGCAAGAGGCAGTTTCACAATATATTAAAACTTAAACAATCCTCAGGTTCCTCTTATTGGCATTGCAGATCAGTTAAAGATCTCATTTGCCATGTGGACTACATCTTCGTTTTGTAGTTTTTGAGTGTGAAATTGGAGTATCTGATTGCTCTGCTGGGACTCATTATGCCACTTTGAGGTTAAGGTGTGCCACAGTTTCCCCTAGTTTGTGCTATGAGTAGGCCCTATGTACAGTGCCTACACTGGAATGCTGCACAGTGGGGGTCCAGTGAAGTCCTAGCAGCATTCATGACCAGTGTGCAAGCCCCATGCACACATAATCCCCTGGCTGAATGTGCCGCTCCACACCAGGGGTGGTCCAGAGGGTGTGTCCACATTTCATGCTATTCATGAAGGTGTGTAGGTGGTGTGGAGTGCCAGGCTGGGGTACACGATGAGGACACTGCCATAAGTGTTACATCCCCCCAATGGACACGGGCTGGTGGCAGCACCCGGACCCCTGCCACATTACTGTCCCAGCCCTCTGGGCAGATAGGGGGGCTGCGGGCAGACATTTGGTGAGTGCCCTTACTTTGTACAACACCAGACCTACACTGTCCCATACTCCTCCACTTCCACAGCGTAAGGGATCCACTCAGGGACACAGGTCCAGCATCTGATTGGATGCCCATCTGCATCCTGTACCCCATTCCTTCACAGCCCTGATCCAGGAGCCATGAGCAGGTGCCCTGCAGATGCTGGTGGTCATAAAACCATGCATCATATGCCTGTCCTGGGCCATGTAGGTGTACATTGTTGTTACAATAGTATTGCATGCAGTTTCTGCACTTCTGTGCATTGCCCCAACATAAATTGTAGATAATAGTTCTTTGCTAAAGTTTATAGTTGGGCTTTTCAAAAATATAAAAATGGGCAGAACACTTAGTTACATTGTGTAGGATTTTAAAAAGTTGTAACATGGAGCTTTTTTGTAAAAAAGTTGGACTTAGCTGCAGAATGTGTAGCTACTTTATGGTACCTTACATCTAGTTTTGGATAAAAAAATTCTAAACAGAGATATAAATGATAGCCCAGGTTACACACTGTCTGAAAATTGTGTCCAGGCACATTTTGACCTGAACTTTGCAAACTGGACATAGCTAAGTCAGAGTTTCGAAAATTGGACTGAACTTTGTCGTAACCATAAATGGTTGCTCAGGAACAGCGCTAGAAGCCGCTGCATAACAGTTGGAAAATGTAGCAATCCAAAGATGGACTAACTGGCAAAAACTAAAACTACACTTAACATTAGTGTTAACATAAAGAATATTTATTAAAAAACATATACATACAGTGGCCTGATCCCCTCACTGACAATGTTTCACACCAAACCTTGTGCGTTTTGTCAAATGGACATGATGTTTGGTGCAAAACGACGGTGACGGGATCATGCCACTGTATGTATATGTTTTTAATAAATATTTTTGATATTAACACAAATGTTGAGTGTAGTTTCAGTTTTTGCTAGTCAGGGTGACTTTGGATTAGTGACTTAACTTTGTCTTAGCTTTGAAAATTGGACATAGAGTAACACTATATATAGTATTGTCAAGTCTGTGAAGGGAGTCAGGAGACATTGGAGGATAATGAACAAAAGGGGACTATATCGAGGGAATTAAAAATAGAGTTTAATGATGTCATCCCGAGTTGCATCCTGAAAATGGAATAGCCCAATGCAGGTTTTTAATTCACAGACCATGGAATTGTTGATATTTCTCTGCTAGACTGTGTGTAATCTGAGCAGACTTCTTATCAAAGACAGTCCAAGAACAAAAATTTGTGATGCATAATCCTAAAATTGCTCCAGGATAGATTACTTATTTCATTGGCAGTTTGCCAGGAATTCAATGTTACAACATTCTTCACATACTTTACAGTTGCGTTTTAAAGGGACTCTGTCAGCCTTTAGCTGATTTTTACAGCTCAAGTGGAAAATGTTGCCTGCACCTATCAGACATACTGGCCATATTATTCTTTGTCCCGCTTATTTCAAATGGCTCATTTTTACCTTTATCTTGCATAGTTTACTATCTCCCCATCCCAAGTGAAATCCTGGGCGTCCGCCCTTGCCATGTGTGCACTTCTAACATGCTGCAGAAACACCAGTAAAGTCATAAATGAATGAGTTTGAATTTTCCCAAGCCCTGTAAGATAAAGTTATTTTATGATACAGGACACTTTCCTGAGAATGGAGAAGTGAATGTATTGCTGAAATGAGTGCTCTAACATATTGGAATCCTCATTTGAGCTATAAAGCCATGACAATCGGCATGCACATTAGATATTTAACAAATTTAATTTAAGCCTTAACAAGCTTATACACTGTATTTTTCAGTGTTTGGATTTGTATATTTGTATGAATGTATTGGGGGATTCATGGGGGAGTTGCAGGTTTTCTCACTAACTATATGAAATTTTGCACTTGTTTTTTTGTGGACTCATTTATTGACACTGTCTCTTTAAATATGTGTGTACGTGTACCTGTAGCACCCCTATGACATTAGCCTTTGAAATAAGCTCTGGCAGAGTCACTGCGACTGCGACTGCATTAACTAGGGTGTTTCATGGGCTTAAACATAAACATTTATTTATTTAAAAAATATCAGATTTACAAACCTTTGAGTCAGAGAGTAATTTACAAAGGCATCTCATCGAAACTAATACAAAGCCAGCACAGTTAACAAGTCAAAAAACAATGGCTCAGAGAGCAGACAGTTATAACAATCATTCACTGGAGATACATGGGTAACAGTAGATAAACAGATTACATAGTTTAGGCACACCGGCACCACATCAAGAAGACCAAAACAGTTCAAACAATAAACAATAGCTAAAGCAAATAGACATCAGGAGTCAAAGAGAAGCCCAGAGTATTCATATGAAGGCTGTTGCATATACTAACTGAATCAAAGTACAGTACATTGAGAAAGGGCATATTTAAGCAATAAGGCACGACAGGATGTGTGTTATCATGTAATAATGTCACTCCTGGGGTGGGTTGAAGCACGAGGCAAAGCCAGGTGCTTCCACCACCCCAGGAGTGACCTTATGACACGATAATACACACCCTGGAGTGCCTTATTGCAATTATACAATGGCTTATTGTTAAATACAGAATTAAAAAAAAATGTAAAGGATGTTTTTGTTAGCATGAAAAAATATTTCTTAAGAGAAAATACAAGGAATGATCCAAAGCTTCAGTGATGTTATTGTGTAATAACATCACTGTTTCAATGGGTCAGCAGCCAATTAGCTTCTTACATTTTTCCTTGCCATTGTATAATTAAAAATAATGCCACCATCTGTATTACAGTTACATATATATTTTGCATTTTATTCTATGCACTGTTATAGCAATCAACTCAACAGAACCAGGCCATCACATAGATGAAGGTACTGTACCCTAACTGAAAACACTGCTGAGACAAGGTGGAAGATAAACACAATGTTGAGACAAGTTTTTGAAGACATTTGATGTGTTTAAATGTTTTTTTTAGAGAGACTGATATACAGTTCACACACAAAATTCATATGATATAAAAGTGCATATGCCCTAATGCCGATGTAAATTCTACACATTTCATTACAAGCTGTTCTCTTGAAGGAAGATATTACTATATAAAGCCTAAAAATTGGCATCAGGTAAATGTAAACTGGGGTAGGTGTGTTATTGAGGGTATTGCATAGTTTATCTTTTATTGCTGCTCCACCGGATCAGCAATATTTGCACAAGCTGTGCCCAGTCCAGATTTTACAGCTCTGGCCTGGGTCTGGTTATCAGGGTTTTACCCATATCCCACTGCATGTGGCTTAGTGATATAGAAGAAGAAGAAGAAGAATCAGCATTTATATAGTGCTTTTCATACATCCAAAGCACTTTACAAGCAATGCTAGACTGGTAGTGAAGTGACTGAATGTGTGGTGGCGGCCATATCGCACATCATCACCCACACACAGCCTGGATAATTGCATGAACCGGTTTATGGGTATATACTGTACAGATGGCTACAAAGTCTAACCCATTGAAGGCTGAAGTTTTAGAAAATCATTGTTTAAAATATCAAGACTTACTCGCCCCCGTCACAATTAATCCTCTACCAAAGTCATGCTTAAATACTGGTGCTTCTACATCCATACTACTAAGCTTTTAATGCCAACATGCCACTTCTGCTGTTATGAGCATCCCCATCTGTGAAGTCCCATTCTACCTGTGTCAACCCCCCACCCCCAAAACCAGTTAATTTTCCAGGGAGCAGCTCTTTACACCATATCAACTACATTACTGCTAAACTCCTTATTTGTAAGCATTTTATTGAGAAATTTTTGTTGTAATATATCCATGATCAGGAGAAATGAATTTGTAAAAGAAACCAACATTCCCATTTATCAGTTCATTGAATTACAATGAATCATGTTATTCTGTGGGCTCCATTAATTCCTCAAGCCAGAGGAAAAATAGTGCTCTAAAACTTCCAATACACACACAGGCAGCAGTAGTAATGAGGTTTCAGTGGAGGAATCTATTTTTAACACACTATCATGTTGTTTGGTAGCAAAGAAGAAATCGTCCCTTTTCTGAATGCAATACATTATTGCTGCTCCACTGGATCAGCAATATTTGCACAAGCTGTGCCCAGTGCAGATTTTACAGCACTGGTCCTGGTCTGATGATCTGGGTTTTACCCATACCACACTGCATGTGGCTTAGTGATATGCTGTACAGATGCCTGCAGAGTCTAACCCATTGAAGGCAGAAGTTTCAGAAAACCATTATGCTAAAAATATCAAGACTCACTCCCCTCCCTCACCCCCCAGTCACAATTAATCCTCTACTAAACTCATGCTTAAATACTGGCACCTGTACATCCACGCCACTAAGCTTTTAAAGCTTTTAATGCCAACATGCTTCTTCTGCTGCTGCGAGTTCCCCCATCTGTGAAGTCCCATTCTGCTTGTGGCAGCCCCCCCCCAAACCACACACAGGCAGCATAGTAATGAGGCTTCAGCTGAGGAATCTATTTTTAACATGCTATCATGTTGTTTGGTAGGAAAGATGACATCATCCCTTTTCTGAATGCAGTACTCCTGTTGACTTCACCCACAGTCGTAAAAACTGGAATAACGGGTTCCAAGGAGTATAAACTCACCAGGAATGTTAGAAAAAATGACTCCTCCCCATTCATTCACAGGTGTCAATGAACATATTTGTTAACCACACTGGTTCATCCTCTTACTTCCCTCATGGTAAAAATGTGAAACTACATTTGTATTATTTTAACAAGTCAACTCCACTTCTGAAACTTAAAAAGAAAAATACACTTCATCACAGACTGTGTTTACCAAGTACTGTGCCCATGATTGAAATAATTTGAACCCACTCCTCCCAAAAAATGTGCTCTTACATGAACCTGCATGATTTATCTGTAAAGACAATAAAAAAATGTATTTCTAAATGCATTGCTAACACCAATGCTTTCAAGGTTTTGAAACTATTAAAAAGACAAACTATATATATATATATATATATATATATATATAGATAGATAGAATATGGTAAACAAATATTGTTAATCCCAAAAGCTGAACTTTGTTTTTAGTATATAAATGTTTAAGAAATACCTGAAAGCTGTCTATTTTCCTTGAAAGCTGTAGTTTCAGACACTTCTTAGGACACCAGGTGACTCTAATAGTCATTTGTCCCAAGGGTTTTTAAGTCAGTTTGAAGGCATTAAGTACCTTCTGTTCTCATAGTCCTTAACAAAATGCAGGGACTCCACAGACTTGTTCTGTTCCTTGGTCCAGATCCCAAACTAGTGACTCTTCTTTCAACATGCTAGATCCACCTCATGCCCTTCCCACATGAATAAAAAAATAAAGTGGGCTGGATCTTTTAGAGCTTCTTGGGTGGAGGTGGGGTGGGTCTTACTGCCCCCCAAAAAACAATGCTGTCTCCCACTACTCAGGTTCCAGTTCTTGTACCACCCATTTAAGAAAGAAAATAGTACCCTGCAACCATTGACTAACATGAAAGCATATTTATTTGAGGGTGGAAAACATTTCTTGGAGGAGGGTAAGGCGGAGGAGACTATTTACACCTTCAGTCAGTTCCACAGACAGAAAACATGACATCACTCCTTTTGTACATGCAATACTCCTGTTGGCTCTGCCCCCAGTTGTAAAAACACCAGGTATTGGTGCAAAACGTCAGACTGTTTTTCAGATGCTGTGACTGTAGCTTTGTGGGTTTTTTTTTTTAGTACAATAAATTTAATTATTCATCACACTCAACCTGAGGAGAGCCCTTTATTGCTAGAATCCAGCACTGGCTGGCCGAACTGAAAAAGTAAGCTTTGTGTATATGGTTGTGGTGGCCCTGATTGCCTTCCTGTGCTACTGTACAGTACCTTTTTAGGTGAACACATGCCCAAAATGTCTACCACACTGTCTACAGTGCACAAATCAATATTGTGACTTACAGGGCACAATGAACAAAAACCAAAAATACCTTTTTCAAATAAAGTAGTGTTGTGTTTATTAGTAAATGTTGTCTTCTAAAGTTTCAGCAGGCAAAGTCTGCAAGAACAGTTAAGGGCTGGTTGGGGGGGTGATGAAATGTTTGTTAGATGATTACATGTACAAGATGGATGTGTATGTGGATGAAAATGTTTGAGAATATTGGAGAAAGAAAAAATGGTTTTAAAATGGAATTTGTTTTCATTTTATTTTGAAAGTAGCAGTACAGGTTAGGGTAAAATTGTTATGTTTGCGCTTGCACAAAGGAAACATGTTGTTGTGACAGTGGATGTGCGAGCGGTGTCACTGTTAGTCCAGTGCAGGATGGTCTGCAATAGGCTCGACAGTGTCAGAACATTCATTAACCAGGCTGATCATGACAGTCTTCTGAGCTTGCTGGACAGAAACTTCAGGAAATTCAAAGAAAAGAGCTGCCCGAATCACAGGGCAGCTCTTTTCTCTAATTTGCATGACACCGCCCAGCAAGCACAGCTGATTGGCATCATGATTAGCCTGCACCTCATCCTCCTCACCACAATGCAACTGACTGAGCTTTTAAATGGAGCACCTCACTGTAAACAAAGAAACTCGCCCACTGTCAATCATCCCACCCCTTCCCAAAGGAATCTACGTCCCTGCTTCCCAAAAAAACACCCACCCACTGCCAATCCCTTCCCTGAAGGAAGTCCTGTCCCTGCTTCAGAAAGCAAACTATCTTGCTGCCAGTCTTCCCCCTCCCTCCAAAGGAATCTCCATCCCTGCTTCACAAAAAACAACCCCCCCCACTGCCAGTCATCTCCCCCTGAAGGAATCTCCATCCCTGCTTCATAAAAAACAACCCCCACTGCCAGTCATCTCCCCGAAGGAATCCCCAACCCCGCTTCACAAAAACAACCCCCCACTGCCAGTCATCTCCAAGGAATCTCCAACCCCGCTTCACAAAACAACCCCCACTGCCAGTCATCTCCCCTGAAGGAATTCAACCCGCTTCACAAAAACAAACCCCCTCACTGCCAGTCATCTCCCCTGAAGGAATCTCCATCCCTGCTTCATAAAAACAACCCCCACTGCCAGTCATCTCCCAAGGAATCCCCAACCCCGCTTCACAAAACAACCCCCCACTGCCAGTCATCTCCCCTGAAGGAATTCAACCCCGCTTCACAAAAACAAACCCCTCACTGCCATTCATCTCCCCTGAAGGAATTCCCAACCCCGCTCACAAAACAACCCCCCACTGCCAGTCATCTCCCAAGGAATCCCCAACCCAGCTTCACAAAACAACCCCCCACTGCCAGTCATCTCTCAAGGAATCCCAACCCAGCTTCACAAAAACAACCCCCCACTGCCAGTCATCTCCCCTGAAGGAATTCCCAACCCCGCTCAAAAAACAACCCCCACTGCCATTCATCTCCCCTGAAGGAATTCCCAACCCCGCTTCACAAAACAAACCCCCACTGCCAGTCATCTCCCAAGGAATCCCCAACCCAGCTTCACAAAAAACAACCCCCACTGCCAGTCATCTCTCCCTGAAGGAATCCCCATTCCCGCTTCACAAAAAACAACCCCCCTCACTGTCAATCATCCCACCCTATCCTGAAGGAATCCCCATCCCCTCTTAACAAAAGATAAATCTGCCTGTGGCTAAGCATCCCACCCCTCCTGAAGGAATCCCGGTTCCCCACTGCACAAAAAAACAAACACACCCACTGTCAATCATCCCACCACCTCCTGAAGGAATTCTTGTCCTTATTTCACAACAACTTGTTACATTGTCAGAGTATTTCCAACACATTCATTTTTAGTAAATGAATTTAAAGAAATACTACATGTAAATAGAACTGTGGCTTGTTCCCACTGATACCCTTCCACCACCTGACACCTCCCCCACACTCAGCACCCACCACTCTACACCCCTCTACTTCATACATACCTACCAGGGATCCAACACTGTAATTCTCTCTGAGCTGAATACACATCTTCACTATACAGTGCTGTACCAGGAACTGAGGAAATCAGGTAAGTGCATTTTGAACTTATACTCATAACTAAGGGTGTAGACAGGCATATTCACTGTACACATTTGGGTACAGTTTTGTTGAGTGCCTGTCACAGACCACATGCCTTCCTGTTAACATTTTTATTCTAAACTGTAGCATTTGGGTAGTGTAGGCCACTGAGAGGTGTCTCTGTTTAAACTTCTGTTATTTAGGAGACAAATACATGTATAATCTCTTTAGAGATTAGAGGAATCATCTGACAACAATCTGACTTGTTTGGAAGGGGGTGCCATTTGGAGAGGATGTGTATATTTTTTAATGGGGGGGTAACTGTTAGAGATTGTGGCCTGGATATTCAGAAGGGTTGTGCATGGCGCAACACTGTTGTGCCATGCACAACCCACTGATACGCTCCGGCATGATATTCAGATGGGGATTGAGCCTGGCACAAATCCCGATGCGCCAGAGCGCATCAGTAATGTATACAGCGCAGGTGGGGGCGTGCCCATGCATACTCCGCACATCCCGATATTCAGCCCAGGATGTGCTGAGCCCATGCATGCACAACCCCTACCTATGCTGCACAGAGGTGAGCCAAAAAAGAAAGGAGCAACAGCTGGCCACCCACAGGTGAGCTGCCATGTTGCATGGCACAACATGGCAGCTGCCACCTGTGGCTGACCACCCGAGCTCCGGCTGCACCTTCGTGGCGGAGCCCCCCCCATGCCCAATCACAGGCATACGTAGAAGAAGGATAGTCCTATATCCCTGGTGGTTCAGTGGACCGCTTGCAGCCTGATCGCAGGAATTAGCCTGTTCAAAACATGTAACACTATCCCTGGTGGTCCAGTGGACTGCTCGCAGCCCCATCACGGGCATATGTTGAGAAATATAAATGTTCCATATCCCTGGTGGTCAGTGAAAAATAATGCAAGACCAATCCAACCCTGGTGGTCTAGCGGTACCCCCCTTACCACCCGCCCACTGAGCCCCACCACCCCGCTCCCCCCCAGTCAGCGGCGGGCTGCAGCTCCCCACCCGCCTGCCGCCCCGCCACCCACTGACTGACACCATACGGTAGGGCTGTATGCCCATTGGTCCACAGCGTGAGCCAGTGGACATGCAGCCTGTACCGTACTACACAGTCCAGATATGTGAATGGATCCATATGCTATTTTTGAGGGAGGAGAGAGTGTTGTGGGCTAGAAACAGCATAATGGCTGATGTAAAACAATTGAAAATTAAACCTTTCCTATCTCTGACTTTCTGTATCTGTACTAAATGGGTAAACCTTTTTCCCCATAGGAAATATATACAATTACCAAAATATATATACACCTTCCAATTAATTAATTATGACATCTTGAATATATAACAGCTGACTAGATCAAAATGCAGCTTTCTTAAATTTTCTACCTCAATCCTAAAGCCAGAGCATTCATAAAAAAGCCTTCCAGAACATATTGAGCTAAATTTATTTAGTACTTGTTGACCTGGTAAGCTCACCGAATAATACTGTTCTCTTTAACAAGCACAACTTGTGGAATTCCCCATCCTCCCCAGCACAGCCTAAAACCATAAGATATTAAAAAAAATTCAATTTTCAGACCATGCCAAAACAGAAACTTTGAGCAGGCTTTTCAAACTCCGGGGGCTGGATTCACAAAGCTTTCTGAAGGTGCAAAACCTTCTCTAAGTTCACAAAACTGCCGTAGCTATGGAAACAAAATCTAGTCAGATCAACCATGGCTGCATAATGAAGTTAGTGAAGTTGTGTGGAATTGTTAACGAGGTGTGGAGAAACAACACAATGATTTGTAAGTAGTAAGATTTGTTTTAGTTTCTGTTCTAAGGAAGGCATACACATTATTAGGAAAATACACGGAGGTGTACATTTTAATGGAAGGAATAGGAAGCAATATAGGTTTACAAAAGACCCCCATAGCAAATGCCACTGATGTATGTGTTATCTCAGATGACATTGGCCGGACAGCCACATTTTAAAGAAAACACAATTGCACATACCTCAATAATGCAATGCATCATGGGAAACATATGCAAATCCCCATGATGGTACAGAAGGTGACAGTACATGAAAAAGTAATGGCTGGCATATGTTCAGCCTTGGGATTATTTACACAGTTTTTTTTTTAAGAAACAAGGTTTTTGTCTATGAGGTTATATAAATTATATTTAAGCAGTGTGTTGATGTCAGGAAGTCAGGTGTAATAATGGACTGTTAGCAGAGAAAATGTGATAGTAACTTTCAGAGGGGGTCACTTTTGATAAGGGCAAGGTACTTATGCTTGTGATAATGGGAATATTAGGAAAGTATGAGGTCTATGCAGATGTAGCCTACAAATATTCAGTTTCATAAGTATGTGCTCAGAGTGCAGGCAAATGTGATATGCAGGTTTGTTTTAGAAATAGATAAAAATAGTGATACATGCAAGTGATAGAAAGATAGATAATTACATAGACATGCAGGCTTTGTCCACACTACACTCGAAAAAGCTGTAATGGATTCAAGCCGTTATAGACTGTAAATATTACAGTGTATCCACACTGCCAGTGAACAATGTGGATAATGGTTTGAAAACATTTCAGCCTGTCCACACTGAGTGCAGTAATGTGTGTGGTCTCAACCCTGTAGTAGCAGTGTACATCCCATGGTGCACTCGGTGATGATAGCTACATTTTGAGATGCCCTCCTACATGTCCTATGGAGTACTGTGTATATGGCACAGTCATATTATGTAAATAACCATATTTTACTGTTATGAGACACACTAATGTTGTGGAGGTGACAGAGAGAGGTTCGAGGGTGGGGGGAGATCTGTGTGTTGGAATCAGGGACTATGTCAGTGAGAGGGAGGGGGGAGGGAGAGGAGGGAGAGAGAGAGAGAGAGAGATAGAGAGGGGGGAGACATGGCATCAGTTCTGCCAGTCTTAGGGCACCTGGGCACAACAGACGTTCATGTACTGCTGCTGTATGGCTGAAGGCAGACCCCCTACTACTGCCTTCAGTGTTCCCCACTGCTCCACTTACACAGTACCACACGGCTATTGTCCATCACAGCAGTGCTCCACAATGCACTCAGGAGCTCCACTAATGTATGTGTTTACTACTGGCACTGCTCTACAGGTAGTATTGCTGCCACATCACACATGGGCAGGCAGGGTACTCCCAACACTCGGCACAGTGAGAAGAGTAATCAAGAACAGTACACAGATAGCATCAGGAGGTGGCCCTTGAGGAGGCAAATGCGGACAGAGAGGTAGGTTAGGTGGGGACATGGGGGTACACCTGGGGGTGCACATACAGCTGTCAGGTTACTGTGGTATGGAGGCATCCCAGTATAGCAGCCTACACCCGTGCTCCACACTGGTGTCTGCATATGTCCTGGTAGCCTCCGACCTCTCTGCATGCAGTGAAACAGTGCTGCAATGCATGCAGGTATAGTGGGAGACTGGAGGCTACATGATGGAGCATTTAGACACAATTGCAATTAAAAACTGATAAAGGTGTAAAGCTGTAAATAAGGGTGAAATAACCATGCTGGTATGCACACCACATAAAGTGGTTCTTGGAAGGATACAGATTGGGGATGGCTCAATTAAAGGAGTAGTCCACCCAGAATTTGCAAAAACATATGAAGAGTGTTTTGATTTGTATGTAAAGCCTAGTGCGTCCTTCCCTCTGTCTGCTATTAGGAGTTTTTCCTCAATTAGGCTGCTAGCTTTAGGGTAGTTTTATGACCCCTGGGGATCTCTATCACAAATAGGTTTGTTGTCTTCTGCCTCCTACAATGCACCCTCACTCATGTGACAGTGGTGTAGCCAGGCCCACAGATTTAGTATATGCAGTGCTTTTTAAAATCAGTTCATAACAGCAGAGATTTGTAACTGTTCTTATCCAGTGAGCACAAATGGCAACAGTTACAATTTAGCAGATGCCTGGGAGCTACCTAACTGGGGTTTCTGTAAGAAAACAGCTACTAAATAGTTCTAATTCACTATTTGTGTTTTCTGGGTGTGTCATGTCTATCTAGCAGTAATATGTGTTTTCATTTTAAAATTTAATTTCATTAAACTATGCACAACAATAAAAAGCACAGAAATTGCCCCAGATCATCACTGCTATAATTAGTAATGTCTACAGCAGTTTTCTAACAGAAAACTCACTCAGTTAGCTTTAAAGTATTTACTAAACTGTAAATGTAGGTACCAGCATTCTTTTTTTTTAACCAGGAGAGACACATTAAAGCTTATTTACATGTGTGACCTGGGAGCACAAGGAAGTTAGGTGATTTGCTCAGGGACATACAGTACGCACGTGGAGGCTGTGGGATTCAAACCCAGGACACCAGGTTTGCAACTCAGAGCTTAGACTGCTGCACTATGTTGTCTCCTTTATTCTAATAGGTAGAACTGGCAGTTAGTGCTGATTTTGCTCTGTGACATGATTTTCAAATTTTTTTTTGGTTACAAATGTGAAGTATCTTTTTAATAAAGTATAAAAATATGCATGTGTAAGTTATTTAGTTTGGCGAATATTTGTTTTGTTATTTGAAAAAGGGGGATACAGTAAATGTGTAGTGCAATGAACCATTGTGAAATGAGATCAGATGTGTAGCTGAAATAGTCACTGTCATCTTCATGCTATACCACATACAGGAGAAAAAGTGACTTTAAAGTATTTTGCAGTTTCTAGGCTGTAGCTTCATATCATACATACACTTCATTTGAAAAAAATGAAAATCACGTCACAGAGCAAAATCAGCACTAAATGCTAGTTCTACCTAATAGAATGCTGGTACCTACATTTATAGTTTAGCAAATACTTGATATCTAACTGAGTGGGTTTTCTGTAAGAAAACAGCTAGTGTCTTAACTAATTATAGCTTAATGATCTGGGCAATGTCTGTGCTTTTATGATTGTGTATAGTTTGATGAAATTAAAAGTTTTAAAATTAAAACACTCCTGCAAACTAGAGCTGACACACATAGAAAACAGCAATAGTGAATTAGGGCTTAATTTAGTAGCAGTTTCCTTACAGAAACCCCGGTTAGCTAGCTCTCAGGCATCTGCTAACAGGCTAATTTAGGAATAACTCCTAATAGCAGACAGAGGGAAGGACACGCTAGGACATAACATACAAATCAAAACACTCTGCATAACATATTTTTGCAAATTCTGAGTGGACTACTCCTTCAAAACTACAAGCCCAGTAAAAATATAGACTGCAGCCTCTTGCTGTACTGACCTGCTTCAGCTGATGCAAAATACAGAGTAAGGTGGGGAGGGCAGGGTTGGAAGACAGGTCTGGATAACACCATATACCCACCAGGAGGGACTTTCTATCTCTTGAAATGTATTTGTGAAAATGTGTGAACAGGAGAGGAATGTAAACTGAGCCAAGGCTGTTTAAACAAGTGCTGTATAAGGATGCAGTTTCAGGCTTTTCCTTTCCTTCTGAAGCTTAAGCTCTGATACCTCAGGCAGCTCTGATAGTCAGTTGTTCCAGTATGATAGATCCACCTCATGCCCCTTCCACATGAACCAAAAAAAGGTGGGATGGATCTTTAGGAGCTTCTTGGGTGGAGGTGGGTGTGGATCTTACTGCCCCCAAAAAACTAATGCTGCCTCCCACTACTCAGGTTCCAGTTCTTGTACTTCACACTTAAGAAAGAAAATAGTGCACTGCAACCATTGACTAACATAAAAGTGTATTTATTTGAGGGCAGAAAACATTTCTAGGAGGAGGGTAAGGCAGAGGAGACTATTTACACCTTCAGTCAGTTCCACAGACAGAAAACATGACATCACTGCTTTTGTACGTGCAAAATGTCTGCAGGCTCCGCCTACTGCAGCTGTAAAAAAGGGGAGATTGCTTTGAGTGCTATTCACAAAAACCTCTGCAGCTGCAGAGAAAAGTGCAGCTGAGGAAGTGCCTGAGGAAAAAAAAGGTGTTAGAGAAGTAAGGCACAGCCCCTCAAAAGCTATTCTCAGCCAGGTTTTTTCTCAGTTGTGGAAAAAATGTTACACACATTGGAGTGAGGTGTAACTCTCCCTCAGCAAACTTCAGTAGTGCCCCAACAATTGAAATCAGTTATGGTGGAGGTGAGACACAGAGAACCATGACTGGGATGTTAACATACCAGAGTACGTAACCTACAGAAGAGACAAGGAGGGGAGAAGAGGGGGAGGAGTAGCTCTCTATGTGAAGAAAGGGATAAAAACAACTGAACAAAAGAGTAAATAGGGAGGAGAGGAGGCACTGTGGGTCACCTTGGAGACTGGAAGTGGCACCACAATCCATACAGGGGTTCTATACAGACCCCCAGGTCGGGGAAGGGAATGGACAAGGATATGATAGAAGGCATTCTTAGGATGGCAGAGAAAGGGGAGATACTGTTGATGGGAGACCTGAATATGCCAGATGTTAACTGGAGCACACTTGCTGCAGCCACATCCAAGAGCAGGGCCATTCTCGATGCCCTACAGGTGGCATGCCTCAGACAGTTAGTTTCAGAACTCACTCATGAGGGAGCAATCTTAGACCTTGTACTCTCAAATGGGGACAGTGAGAGGATCTCAGATCTAGAAGTGGGTTGCCATCTGGGAACAAGTGACCATCAAACAGTGTGGTTCACGTTAAACTCAGCTACAGAGTCAAGCCATACAAAAGTGAGGGTACTGGACTTCAGGAGGGCTGACTTTGGCAAGATGGGAGAGTTCCTCAGAAAAGCACTAGCAAACAGGCTAGAAGGAGGGGTGGAGCAACAATGGGGAATCATCAAAACTGCCATCACAGAGGTAACAAGCCTTTGTGTGAAGCAAATAAATCAAAACGAAAGAAAAAGCCACTATGGTTCTCAAAAGAGGTGGTGGGGAAAGTCAGGGAGAAAAAGATAGCATTCAGTAAGTATAAGGAAACACAGAAGGAGCAGGACAGTACCAGTTAAGGCAGAAGGAAGCAGGGAGGGAAGTCAGAATGGCAAAGGCCCAAACTGAGGAAAGGATAGCCAACTCGGTTAAGAAGGGGGATAAAACCTTTTATAGGTACATCAGGGAGCATAGAAAGACAAAGGGAGGGATAGTGAGGCTGAATAGAATGAACAGTGGGTGAGCAGAGGGGGATAGTGAAAAAGCAGGGATACTGAGCGAATATTTCTGCTCAGTATTCACAAAAGAGGAGGGAGAGGTGCCTAATCCAATTAACAGAAGCACTCTGGATGGGGGTCGATCCCAGTCCTTTCACAGAAGAAAGGGTTCTGAAAGAACTCCTAAAACTGAAGGTGGACAAAGCAATGGGGCCTAATGGAATTCACCCCAGAATTCTAAAAGAATTAAGGGGAGAACTAGTGAAACCACTGACTACCCTTTTTAACAAATCATGGGAGGATGGTGTGGTACCCGAGGACTGGAGGAAGGCGGATGTGATTCCCCTTCACAAAAGTAGGACCAAGACAGAGGCAGGAAACCACAGACCTGTCAGTTTGACCTCTGTGGTAGGAAAAGTGATTGAATCACTTCTGAAGGAAAGAATTGTTGAGTACCTAGAGGCCAGTGGGGCACAGGACCCAAGGCAGCATGGGTTCACAGCGGGAAGGTCATGTCAGATGAATCTAATTGATTTCTTCGACTGGGTGACCAAAGTAGTAGACCAGGGAGGGGCTGTGGACATGGCCTACCTAGACTTTAGCAAGGCATTTGACACAGTCCCACACAAAAGATTAATAGTCAAATTAACCAGCCTGGGAGTGGGTCCCAGGGTGGTAGCCTGGGTAAAACATTGGCTGGACAACAAGACACAGAACGTAATTGTAAATGGAGTCCACTCTGAAGAAAGAGGGGTTATTAGTGGGGTACCACAGAGTTCACTACTGAATCCAGTCCTTTTTAATGTCTTTATAAGTGACATCACAGAGGGACTGGAAGGAAAAGTATGCCTCTTTGCAGATGATACAAAGATCTGCAACAGGGTTGATACACAAGGAGGTGTGAAAAGGATGAGAAGGGACTTGGCAAGGTTGGAGGAATTGTCGGAAGTATGGCAGCTAGGATTCAATGCAAAGAAGTGCAAAATAATGTACCTGGGAAACAAAAACCCAGGGGAAGATTACACAATGGGGAAGGGAGGGGAGGTAGTAACAAAAACAAAAAAGGAAAGGGACCTGTGGGTAATCATATTAGATGACCTTAAGGTTAGCAAGCAATGTGAGAAGGCAGTAGGGAGAGCGGGGGGTATACTGGGATGCACAGGGAGAGGCATCACCAGCAAAAAACAGGAAGTTATTATCCCTCTCTACAGACAGTTGGTGAGACCCCATCTGGAGTACTGCGTCCAGTTCTGGAGACCCCATCTCCGCAAGGACATAGGATAGAGGCAGTCCAGAGGAGGGCAACTAGTATGGTGCAGTGTCTGCAAGAGAAGTCATATGAGGAGAGACCAAAAGAGCTTAATATGTATACCCTTGAGGAAAGGAAGGAGAGGGGGGACATGATATAAACGTTTAAGTACCTCAGTGGAATCAACAAAGTCCAAGAGGGTAGCATCTTTCAGAAAAAGAGACATGCAAGAACAAGGGGACACAATTTAAAGCTAGAGGGGGGGCAGTTTAGGGGCAATGTGAGGAAGTATTTTTTCACAGAGAGGGTAGTGCCTGCATGGAACAGCCTTCCTGAGGAGGTTGTGGGGTCTAAAACAGTGGGGGAATTCAAGAATGCATGGGACAGACATAAGGCAATTCTTATGGGGGGTAGGAAGAAGTAGGCTGTTGGTTAACTAGGATTTGCGGCTTATCCTGTAGGTAGGGAAATGGGCAGACTAGGTGGGCCAAGTGGTCCTTATCTGCTGTCAAAGTCTGTGTTTCTATGTTTCTATGTAATAGCATCCCAGTGGGTACAGGAGTGGCTGCTGTTACAGCAACAGTAGCACACAGTGCCATGAAATGGCAACAGGCAACCACCACCAGACCCAGTGCAGCCCATGACAGAGCCCCACAGGCAGTAGAGCCTGACCAGCCTACTGCTACCCCTGTAGACAAGAGGAACACCCCAGGGAGGGACAACCAGCAATGACGGTCGGCCACTGTGGTGCCATGGTAGTACTGGTACCACTGGTGCTGTAGTGATTCCAGTTCAGGGACTGGTTGCTGGTGTCTTTGTGGGTGCTCTTAGTTTCTTGCTATGGCAGCAATGTTAAAGTCTGCTGCCCCAGCTAATTGTTCACTGTTGCTGTACCTCCTAAGCAGTTTTCTGCAGTTGCAGATTTGCAGCAGTTGCACAATTTCTGCTAATGTACTGCACCTGCAGCACTTTTGGCAGACATCCGCAGATGCGTTGGTTTTCTTTGTGAATACCGCGCAACTGCATTTCTGTAGTGCTGCAGGCCTTTTTCCTGCAGCTGCAGGAGTTTTGGCTTTCTTTCAGAATCCTGCCCCTGGTGCACAAAATTTGGCTGGTCTGTTAGTCCACTTAAAGGAGGTCAAACTTCTGAGCTCGATTGCCATGACTTATGCTCTGAAAATGACACATGCATCACCTTTTTACCATAAAGCATGTAAAGTTTAAAAATGTGTCAGGAAATGTAAAAATTTGACACAAACATCCTGATGCATTCCTCGGTTGCAGCACGTGTCAGAAATATTGATGCAAGTGCTGCACTGAGAGCTTTGAAAATCCCAGCCAGAATCTTTCAGTTTCTACCATTCAGTGCCTATTGTGAAAAAAAATCGAACATTCCAAAGTAGCTAATTAAAACAGTAAAACCTTGGGCTGCTATAAAGCCAAATTGAGCCTCTATCAAAAGATTGACTACTGTGTCCTAAATGGATTCATACAGCTGCCAACAAGCGTTTAAAAAAAAAAAACACTACTTTATGCAAATAACCAGATTATTGTGAACTGGAAAAGGATGTGTTTGTTCCTTATTAGAAAATGGGCTTAGAAATTCACAGGCTCTGATTGGCTGATAACCCTGCCAAGATGGGCATCTATCAGAGAACAGAGCCTGGGTCTGAAAAAGTGCCAGTTCCAACTGACCCAATGTCTGAAATCAAGTGGTCAGAACATTCTGATTTGACCTGCTGCCATTTTTTTCCTTTTGCTTGGTGGACAAGTTTGCGGCTGCTCCCCGCCCGCCCTGTCTGGCTTATTTTTAGTGAAAGAAATTGCAAAAAAAAAAAAGTTGTAGGCACACATTGAAAGAATTAAGAAATTCGACAAAAGCAACAGTCATGACTAAATGAGCCGAAAGCCAGAGAGAGAGTGCTATCTTCGGTAACGCTACTATGTGTAAGAATAGCGGTACTTTCTTCATTTTCCGTACCGCAGATGGATGTCCATCTCCGGTATGAAAAATGAAGAAACGACCACTCCTCTCATACACAGTAGCAGTACCTGAGCTAGCGGTCTCTCTCTTCCTTGGCTGCCTGCCCACCACCACCACTCCTCAGCTGGTCTGATCTCTCCCAGTGAAAGTACCATACCCCATGGAAAAAATGGAAACCAGCAAGCATAGAAATGGTTAATGTAGAAATGACTGCTACTCCCACACACAGTAGCGATCTCTTTTTCTCAGTCACCCACCCGCCACCACTGCTCCTCACCTTGACTCTACCAGTTTCAGTATCTTGTGTAAAAAAAAAAAAAAAATCACAACAAGCAGAGAAAATATACCTTTTTTTTTGCAGCCACTCTTTTCCTCTCAGTTCCCACCTGCAACCTTTACAGCTTAACCTCAGAAGCTACTACATCATACAGTAAAATTAAGACTGCGAATGAAAAACAAAACAGAACAGTGTTTTAGCAATTTTAACCGCACGTGCATGTGCATAGCCACGGCAACCACCTCCAAAGTCACAGCTAATGAGCTAAACATAATTATAATGCAGGCAGAGGAACTATTTTATTACAGAAACTTAATTTAAACTATTTTGTATTAAAATTTTTAATTAAACTTTTTTTGTTTGCAGTGCCCATTTTCTAAGCCCAATAATACCTTTCAGAGTGGGTGGTATTGTGCTATATCAGACCGTGCAGGGGCTATAAGGCCCTCCGCCTGCGGTGTCTGGCCTAACTATTCCCCAGGGCGGTCATGTATAGCACAGTACTGCCCACCCTGTCGGGTATTATTGCTTACATCGAGCAACTGCAGTATTTTCTGAGCATGAATGCTGTACATAGAATAAATGATAGAAAAGCTTTGTTTGCAAGAGAATAATGCCATCGAAGGGGACAGGAAGGGGGCATTTGTCAATGCCGAATGTTGGCTTGCTCGCATTGGCATTGATAGTGCAGGAGTTAGAAATGCAAAATAGGAATGGCAGTGATGTATTGAACTAACGCCAACACCCCCTCCCCGCAGAGACTGAAAGGAGTTGGGAGTGTGGATTGGGGTCGGCCATAACGCTGACGCCATTCCACCTCACCCCACCCTGCAGAGAACAACAGGTGTCGGGGTGTGCATTGGGGTCTTCAGCCTTTATGCTCACCCCATTCCATAAGGAAATAAGCTGAGATGGGTGCAATATAGGAGACTGGGGTGAACGTTAGGGTGACGGAACCCAAGGCACACCTCAGTGCCTGTCTATGGCTATAGGATGGGGGTGGGGGGTGTGGGTAGAATTCTGTGAACATTATGGCCGACGAACCCAAGTTACGTCCCAAATGCCTGTCAGTCTCTACAGGGTGGGTGTATGTTTGGAAACCTTAATGCCCTGGGTGTTTGTTGATATTTTCACTCCAAATTTTCAACAGTGGCTTTTTGGGACCTCACATTATGAACAGTGGTGCTATCATTTCGTTACTCAATCCTGAAAGGTAATTTCACACAGCAACTACACCATTGGGAGCCACAGGTGCAGAAACACATTTCGGGGCAGGATGACAAAAATGACAACTGTATTGTTCATGAGAAGGTGTAAAAAAAAATGACAACGTTGAAAATCTGGAGAGAAAATATGAAAAATTTGCAAACTTATGAGCGTGCATAGATAATGCGGTCATTTTTGGAATTTTTCTTACCAAATTTTCAACATCGGCATTTTGGGACCTCTCCTCATGAACAGTGGCACTGTGATTTTGTTACTCTGTCCCAAAAGTTGATTTTGCACAGTGACCGCACCCATTGTGCACCACAGGTGCGAAAACATGTTTCGGGCAGGATGTGAAAAATAACAGCTGTACATTTCATAACGAGGTATGCAAAAATGGCAATGTTGAAAATCTGGAGTGAAAATATTAAAAATACTCAGTTATGAGCGTGCGTGGAAACTGCGCAATGCACGCTTGTGACATAGTCATTTTTTGGAATTTTTCCACCAAATTTTCAACATAGACATTTTTGGGACCTCCACTCATGAACAATGCCACTGTGATTTTCTTAATCGGTCCCGAACGTTGATTTCCCACAGCAATGGCACCATTGTGTGCCACATGTGTGAAAACACGTTTTGTGCAAGATGTGAAAAATGACAGCTGTATCATTCATAAAGAGGTGTGCAAAAAATGGCAATGTTGAAAATGTGAAGTAAAAATATTAAAAATTCTCGAAGTTACGAGCGTGCGTGAAAATCTGCGCAATGCACGCTCATACCACAGTCATTTTTTGGCATTTTGTCACCAAATTTGCAACATAGGCTTTTTGGGAGCCCTCTTCATGAACAGTGGCACTGTCGTTTCATTAATCAGTCCCGAAAGATGATTCTGCGCAGTGATTGCAAAATCACCTTTTGGGACTGAATAACGAAATGACAGTGACTGATTTCATGTGGTGGGGGTCCCGAGAACCACATGTTGAAAATTTGGAGCCAAACATCGAAAAAATGGCTGCGATATCCTCCTAAGTTTAACCACCCCCATTTATGTCATTATATAACTTACTGGCATTTCTTCAGTTTGCGGTCGGCTTTGAAGAGTCCAGATGTGTTCCCACTCCACTGAAGATCGCCGCGCTGACTTCTGGAGGCAAGTATGGGGTGGGGGGTATGGGGAGCAGGGGTGAACAGAGGGTGGGTGCAGGTTAGGGGAGGGGCACCACAGACAGTGAGGGATCGTTTTCTTATTTTGCAGGAAAACCAAAAATAAATTTTGGGGGAAGGTTTTGGTTTTTACAGATGACACTAAGACATTTGGGCACGCTGCTGTGGACTCCCAGTGTGCCACCTGTTTTTTTTTTTGAGGGGGATTGGGCACCCTGTCAGCAAATAAAGTGTGTCTGTGTTGAGGGGGAGGGCCTGATGCCAAGGGGGATTGGGCACCTCCATCGGCAGACAAATAAAACTGGGTGAGGCATTATGCCGATAGGGACTGAGCACCCCCAACACAAATAAATTGAACTGGGGAGGAGCCATGCCGACAGGGGGATTGGGCATCCCCGAAGTCTGCTTTCTAGGGATTGCGAGAGGCGGATGGCAAGAGCTGCCATCATGTTTACTGAAATGTTTCACAAGGAATGGCACGTAATGGAGGTGTGTCAGATCTGCTGCTGCAATGACAAGCCTGTCTCTCATTGCAGCGGTGGATTTCTTTCAAGTTGGTGGCACTCTCTGAAACTGCTGTCATCGGCAGCGTGCTCACTGGTTGGCGGCTGAGGGACACACCGGCTAAAGCATCCCCTGGATTTGCCACAACACTGACACACCTTTGAAAGTGCTAGTACAATGCCACTACTGCAAAATGTTGCTTGCGCATGCTCACAAGCCAACATAATAAACCACAAGCGGTTGAATTTTTTATCTCCTTATCCCCTGAGATGGCATTATTTTTGAGTACATAAAACATTCCTGTTTTTTATGATACATTTAGTTGGGGAAAATGGCTTTATTTTAACTTTTTTTTTCAGAAATTTTAAAAACTTTCCAGCAGTGTAGAAATTAATTCCCTGACACTCTTGGAAAGATCAAATACATCTCTTTTATGGTTGTCGCTGACTGTGAAGCACGTAGCATGAGTTAGTCATACAACCTGCAGATCATGTTATTGTGAGGCAGCAAAAGTCTAATTTATAACAAACTGAGACATTTTCCTCCTTGTATACCATTATCTTTTAGCTCTAATCACATCTTAAACATTCTCTTTCCTGTTCGGCAAACCCTACTCTTCCTTGAAGTGTCAGAAGATAACAAGAGTATTTTGAATACTCATGTGTACATGACTGGAATGGGTGCAGTCGAGCCCACTTAAGTGTATATCCCATTTAAATGAATAAATAGTCAGTGTCCCAACTAATTTCCTATGCCTGTGGTGATATTTTGCAATAAGAGAACTGAGTAGCCCATTTGAATGACTAATTCTGCCAAGGGCTTCAGACTACCTGAAGCTCCCTGGCCCAGTTGTGTCACAACATAAATGTCAATTGCTATCACCTGGTATGTCCCCTATTGAGCCTACTGTAATTAGATGTTAATTGCCAGGGGTATTAAAGCCTGCTCCCTGTCATCTCTTACTTTACTAATCCTGCTAACTTGCTACAGCCATGGACTCTCCAGCACAGAAGCATTGAGCTTTCAGTTTCTGGGAAAGTCAAAGCCCTCTGTGCTGTCTCCCCTAGGCATGACACTCAAAAGTTGCCCCATGGTGCAGTGTCCCACAGCCACACACATGCCAGTTTCTTTCTAAATAATGTTGTCAATGTTATTTGTGCTGTTCTCAACAGTTTGCATTACCTACAATAAAATTATTCAGTAAAGCAAGTGGAAAATAGACATTTTTGTCTTTTTTTCACATACACCACCTCAAGTGTATAACCTGCTTAAGTGAATAAAAATAGTGGCAAAAGGGGGATTCACTTCACATGGTTACACAGTATTCTGAATGCTAAGTGATTCGTATATAGGTACCAAGTAAACTATGCACAATAATACAGGAATACCTAGTCAGGTTCATGTACCCCTTCCCACTACTTACTCACCTCTCTCCTCCATGACATCACTACTCACTCCTGCAGTTGCCCCTGATACTGGACCCAGTGCTGCTGCCCTCCATCCTCTTACCCCTGCTTCCCCACATCGTCCCCTCTCTCAGCCTCCACATACACTAGTGCAGTCCCCTTGTTCACCTTCCTTTTCCTACAGCCATTGTCCCCTTCCCTGAACACAGTACTGCCTTCTGCACATTGCAAATGTTGTTATCCTCAAGCACTTTGTTGTATTGTAGTGTATTTTACTTACACAGAATCTGTGTCCTTGTACAACTGTTATTTATAATGATTGTCACAAGCCCACTCAACAGGTCAGCCCTCTACTCCCAAAGTGCCAACCTCAGAGCGCAGTCTTATGAACAGTTAACAGAAGCAGGGTAACCCTCCTGTCTGTTTTGTGTGTTCGAATCAACCTTTGGTCTCAAGTCTTGGAGGGATTCAAACGGTGAACCTCTTGTTAGCATACCCAATGTACAGGCTCAGATAATTCTGCTCTTTGGGGGGCCAGATATCTTTCGCCTATAGGCACCTAACCTGGCATACAAAATGAACCCTTAAAACTATTAAAGACCTCAGAATAAATTCTTACCTTTTCCCAGTTTAGTTAAACCAGTAAGCTTTGTGCAGTGTCAGCTTTAAACTTGTATGCTTCCCTTGTCAAGAAAAAGAAATTCAAAGGCACACCAAGTAGTCTCTAAAGTAGAGGTTTACTTCAAAATAGATTAAAAAAATGTAAATGCAGAACCATATATCACAAAACATACAAATCACTCAAAACAGGTTTAAAAGTGCAGATTCCTACCGCTAATACACTCAGATTTGCCTGTTCTAAGGTAGTCTTATCTCACAGTGCTGTAGATGTTTCTCTTTCGGAGTCCAAACATTTTTGTCAAAATGGAAAACAGAATACTGTTTAAAAACTGGCTTTGCCAACCTCTTTACGTGAAGTCACCTAGCTCCTCCCTGTCAGAATATGAAAAATATATATATCTATGCAAAACAGGATGTCTTATCGAAGGTAAATTCTGTAATCTCAGCACAACTCATTTTCTCATATGACTTTCTTTGATCTTATGATCAGCTTCCCCTTTCCAGGACAACAAAGGGACTTGTTATGCCTCTCTGCCAGATCTCACGGAGGTGCAACATGGTTTGTATCACCATGTGAATTTTACTGTGTTTCCTCTGAACAGTTTATGATCTATCTTGGCATCTAGCAAGCTGCAATTAGTCGCATAAAAAGGAGATCCTAATTTGTAAGTCTCTTCTAGCCTGTAATTATCTCTTGGCCTTCCAGGTAACACCCATTAACTAAAACCTGGGAGGGGGTTGTCATTCCACAGACTGTCAGCATCTCTCATGTGAGACATTCAGTAACACATTTTTATATTACAAAAAGCATAGGTTAATCAGGACCAGCTGTCCAAGTGTCAACAATTCTTTCCAACCTAGACTGAATTTGGGGGCTCTATTCCCTGCATGGGATGAGCTTCCCAAATCAGTTCACTCCTCATAGACACAAGACAGCCCATCGGAGTTCTAATTTTTGGCTCCAGTCCTATGTAGAATTGTCATATCATACCCTTGCAAAGCAAGACTCCATCTTAGCAATCTACCATTATTTTTCCCCATCTGCACCAGCCAAACCAGGGGGTTGTGGTCAGTCTGCAGCACAAAATGCTGCCCATGCAAGTATAGCTCCAACTTCTTTAGGGCCCACACTATGGCAAGACATTCTTTTTCCACAGTAGTGTATGCCTGCTCCCTGGGAAGTAACTTCCTACTCAGGTACACTACTGGGTGATCTTTCCCTTGGCTGGATGTCTGACTCAGTACTGCCCCAATACCCATGTCTGAGGCTTCAGTCTGAACTATAAAGGGTCTGCTATAGTCAGGACTTGTCAAAACAGGAGCACTGCACAGTGTCTCCTTTTGTTTGAAAAAGGCTTCCTCACAGGCTGGGCCCCATGTAATTTTCTTTGGCATCCTTTTCTTTGTCAGGTCAGATAGGGGAGCAGCCAGGGCACTGTAATTGGGTACAAATTTCCTGTAGTAGCCTGCTGTTCCTAGAACACTCCTGACCTGCTTCTGTATTTCTGGTCTGGACCACTCCTGGATTACCTCTATTTTTATTTGGTTAGGACGGGAGCTGTCCCCGGCCTACCACATGCCCGAGGTATGCCACTTCTCCCATGGCCACCTGGCAATTCCCGGCTTTGACAGTAAGCCCGGCCCTCTGCATCCTGCCCAGCACTTCCCAAAGGTTGGACAGGTGTTCCTCCCAGCTGGTACTAAAGATGGCAGTGTCATCCAGGTACGCCACGGCATACTCCTCGGCACCATTTAACACCTGGTTCACCATCCTTTGGAAAGTGGCCGGGGAGTTCTTCATTCTGAAAGGCATTACTTTAAATTCAAATAAGCCTATCAGAGTGATGAAGGCTGACCTCTCCCTAGCTCTGTCCGTCAACTCTACCTGCCAATACCCCTTGGTCAGGTCAGTCATCATAAGGTAGGTCACCCCTCCCAACTTATCCAGGAGTTTGTCCATCCGGGGGCATGGGGTGGGAATCTGACTTTGTGACTGCATTCAGTCCATGATAGTCCACACAGAAATGAGTAGAACCATCTGGCTTAGGCAGGACTATGGGTGAGGCCCAGGGGCTGTGGGATCTCTGGATTACTCCTAAATCCAGCATCTCCTCCACTTCCCTCCTAATGTCCTTTTGGACAGCCTCTGACACCCGATAAGCTGTCCGCTGTATGGGCGTCTGTGTCCCTGTCTCCATATCATGCATCGCTAAGGAGGTTAGTCCAGACTTGGCACTAAACAATGGGGCACAGTCTGCTAAAACCTCTCTTACTTTCTGGATCTGGTCCGGGCCACCTGGGGAGACAGTTTTACTGCCTCCACAGAGGACTCCCACTTACTTTCTTCCAGCAAGTCCAGAAAGGGGTCTCCTTCTTCCGTCCCCTCCCCAGGACTACACACTGCAAACACAATGTCAGCCCTATTTGCATATGGCTTCATCACGTTGACATGGTACATCCTTTTTGTCTGTCTTCAGTCAGGTAACTCTACAATGCAGTTCATGTCATTTCCTTCCTACCTTCCTAACCACTTTGTACGGTCCTGCCCACTCAGCCTGCAGCTTGTCTTTCCGGGCTGGAATAAGGACCATGACTTCCTGAACCACCAAGTACGAGCAAGCTCTGGCTCTGCGGTCATACCACACTTTTTGTTTCTGTTGGGCAGCTGCCAGGTTGCTCTGGCTGTCCCCATAAGCTCCTTCAGCCTTTCCCTAAACCTAAGGATGTAATCCACAATGGGAGTTCCCTGGGTGGCGTGCTTGCCTTCCCAGTCCTCCTGGATCAAGTGTAGGGGCCCACATAGCCGGCGTCCATATAAGAGTTCAAAGGAAAATCCTGCTAACTCTTGGGGCACCTCCCTGTACACAAACAACAGGTGGGAAAGGTATGTCTCCCAGTCCCTCCCATGCTGTTCAGCAAACACCCGGAGCATTGACTTTAGGGTATCATTGAATCTTTCCACAAGCCCATTGGCTTGTGGGTGATACGGTGCTGTGCCTCTCTGCACCACCCCATACTTCTCCTATAAACATTTAATCAGGTCCGACATGAAGGAACCCCCGCGATAGGTGATAGCCTCCTGTGGAAATCCAACATGGGAGAAAATCCCAAGTAAGACATCTGCCACTTTGTCTGACCTCAGTGAGGATTGGACGACTGCCTCTGTGTACCAGGTGGCATAATCCACCACAGTCAGGATGAATCTCTTCCCTGAGGAGCTGGGGGTATTTAAAGGCCCCAAAATATCCATTCCCACCATCTGGAATGGCTCCTCCACTATGGGCAAGGGAATCAGGGCGGCTTGGGTTTTCTTGCCCACCTTCCCTATTTCTTGGCACCGGTGACAAGACCTGCAATACTCCTTCACCTGCTAGGTGAAGTTTGGCCAATAGAAATTCTGGGCCAACCGCTGCGTAGTGCGTGCGATTCCCAGATGACCAGACAAGGGAATATCATGGGCAATCTTGAGCAACTGCTCACGATACCCCTGTGGAATGACAAACTGCCTGCCCAGCACCCCTCCCTCTGTCTGCACAGCCAGAGTATACATAAGTCCATTTTCCCAATAAACCTTATGTCTGCTGTCACTTCCCGGTGCGCCGTCGGAGTCTGCCCAAGCCCTCAGCTTCTCTGGACTAGGGTCACTTCTCTGATCAATTGCAGACCCCTCACACATTTCCAAGGCATGGGACAGGTCCCCTTCAGTCACTAAACTAGGGTCCCTAGTACTAGTGTCAGGGCACTCAGGATCACTGTCAATCCCAACCCTCTGTCAATGGGTCACCCCTCCCTTTTCAAAGTAACCCTCTGTAACTGTGTGGTTACTTGCTACTGGGGAAATTTCTACCCCCGTTTCATTATTCTCCACATCAGGAGACACAGGCTGGGGAACCAGCCTCTCAGTGGTTTCCACAATGGCTTCTGTGGGATTCAGGGAACTACAATTTTCCCTTGGTGCTTGACTACAGGTAACTGCACACACCATCCCCTGTTTTAGATTGTTGCCCAGGATCACATCCGCTGCTAAGGTTTTGGCTACAGCCACCTGTTGCACAGTTCCCCCAGTTTCACCCCAGTCCAGGAGAACACTGGCCAGTGGCAATGTTTTTACCTCACCAGTAAAGTCCTGTACAGTGACGTATTTATTGGGTATAAACTGACCAGGCTGTACTAGATCCCCTTTTACCAATGTAAGGGATGCCCCGGTGTCCTTTAACCCTTGCGTCTGTACACCATTCACCATGACTGGGGCATGTGTTCCCTCATGTTCACTGGCATGCTTCAAGGGACACACAAACAACCCACTTCTTTTCTAGTACCATTCTGCATATTATTGCTCATTATTTTGGGACACTGTCTGGCAATATGCCCAGTTTCTTTACAGAACAAACATTCACTTCTCTTTTTAGAGAAATCATTTCTCTGAAACCTGGGGCTAACAGGTTTCAGTGGAGGCAGTGAGGGTTTTAGCTGCCCTGAAGGTGCGCTTTTCCCTTTCTGTGCTGCCACACCCACCCCATTCGCTCTCAGAGCAGGTGTGCTCTTGGCACAGCGGTCTGAGAGTTCAGCAGCATCTTGCACTGTTTTGGGATCTCGGTACTCCAGGCAGGTTTTCAGCTGTGCTGGGCATGCCCAATAAAACTGTTCTAACAAACTCACATATTCAATTTTATCAACTGAGTTTGCTCCAATTTTTTCCCACCAACATTTTAAAAACTGACATTTCGTGGCTAGCTCCTCGTAGCTCATGTCAGGGCTTCTCCTGAGCTTACGGAATTTAGCTCTGTATGATTCAGCAGTTAATTCAAATTTTTTTAACAGTGCATCTTCAAGTTTGCTGTAAACATCACTGTTCTTATTGTCCTTGTGACCTAATGCATCCCGAGCTTTCCCAGTAAGTGGTGGGGATAGCTGGAATCTCCAGGACTCTCTAGAAATTTTAGCCTGAATACAAACTTTTTCAAAACAATTTAAAAAGGCATCTATGTCCTCCCCCTCTTTAAATTCGGCTATCAATTTGGAATTCAATTTGTAACCCAGTCCTGTAGTCCCAGTTAAATCCAAGTCACTTACTTGCTCTGGTGCCACTGGTTGGAGTCGTAGCTTCTCCAGTTCATGTTGCCTCTGGCACTCCTGCTCCTCACGGTCTGCATCTCGGCATTCTCCCTCCCTCTTCTCCTCTGCAGCTCACTGGTGCTCACGCTCCTCACGACTGCCTCTCAGCATTCTCGCTCTGCCTCACAGTCCACCTCCCACTGTTCACAGTCCCTCTCCCTCTGGAACTCCAGCTCCATTCTGTGCAACTCAATTTGCAGCCTGAGTATGTCTGGATCCAGGATACTGGTGACCTTCCCCTGCTGCTGTGGCCCTTCACTGACAGTGGCCCTGTTGCCCTCCTCATTGGATCTGGACACTGCACTGGTCGCTAGCCATGCCACACTTAAGGTTTGGTCCTTTTCAGTCACTGTCTGTGACTCACTGTTCTGAGTATCTGGTGCCATCAGGGCATCTATGAGGTTCTGCTTGGTGGCTTTCACCTCGAACAGGACTCCTCTGTCCCTGCACAACTGCTTTAAGTAGTCTACAGTGTGCCTGCTGTAGTTGGAAGCCATCTTCTTCCCTAACTATGGCTACTCTGACTTGCATTCTAGAAAAAAAAATAAAATGGGTAGGAACTTGACTGTATGCCAAGTGATATAGTACTGTCTCCTTTTTTAAAAATAAATCACTGCCTTTTTCTTTCTTTTCAAGTGAGCCGATGGTCTCAAGCTGACACACTGAACAATAAAAGTTTGTAATACCAAAATGTTTGCACCACTGCCAACCCATCTGTCACAAACCCACTCAGCAGGTCAGCCCTCTACTCCCAAAGTGCCAACCTCAGAGCCCAATCTTGTGAACAGTTAACAGAAACAGGGTAACCCTCCTGTCTGTTTTGTGTGTTCGAATCAACCTTTGGTCTCAAGTCTTTGAGGGTTTCAAACTATGACCCTCTTGTTAGCGTACCCAATGTACAGGCTGAGATAATTCTCTTCTTCGGGGGGGGGGAGATATCTTTTGTCTATGGGCACCTAACCAGGTATACAAAATGAACCCTTAAAACTCTATTAAAGACCTCAGAATAAATTCTTACCTTTTCCCAGTTTGATTAAACCAGTAAGCTTTGTACAGTGTCAGCTTTAACCATGTATGTTTCCCTTGTCAAGAAAAAGAAATTCAAAGGCACACCAAGTAGTCTCTAAAGTAGAGGTTTACTTCAAAATAGATTAAAAAAAATGTAAATGTAAATGCAGAACCATATATCACAAAACATACAAATCACTTAAACAAAACAGGTTTAAAAGTGCAGATTCCTACTGCTAATACACTCAGACTTGCCTGTTCTAAGGTAGTCTTATCTCACAGTGCTGTAGATGTGTCTCTTTCAGAGTCCAAACATTTTTGTCAAAATGGAAAACAGAATACTGTTTAAAAACTGGCTTTACCAACCTCTTTGCATGAGGTCACCTAGCTCGTCCCTGTCAGAATATAAAAAAATTATATCTATGCAAAACAGGATGTCTTATCAAAGGTAAATACTGTCATCTCAGCACAACTCATTTTCTCATCTGACTTTCTTTGATCTTATGATCAGCTTCCCCTTTCCAGGACATCAAAGGGACTTGTTATGCCTCTCTGCCGGATCTCACGGCGGTGCAACATGCTTTGTATCGCCTTGTGAATTTTACTGTGTTTCCTCTGAACTTTATAAAAGTTTATGATCTATTTTGGCATCTAGCAAGCTGCAATTAGTCACATAAAAAAGAGGTCCTAAATGTTAAGTCTCTTTTAACCTGTAATTATCTCTTGGCCTTCCAGGTAACACCTATTAGCGAAAACCTGTGAGGGGGGTTGTCATTCCACAGACTGTCAGCATCTCTCATGAGAGACATTCAATAACACATTTTTATGTTTCAAAAAGCATAGGTTAATCAGAACCAGCTGTCCAAGTGTCACAATGATTACTTACCTATTTGTATTATTTGTATTTAATTGTATGTATGTTAATTGTATTTGTATTTAGGTACCGGGTCAATATAGCACTACCTGAACAGCATGGCAATAACAGCACAGCAAGTAGCGCTAAAGCTTCTACAGCGCTAGGGTTTGTTCAGCGCATGGGAATAACTGTTACCCCTGTTGCTGTATGCTGTAATGAGGGAGTGTTTAAGAGGCTGCCGGTGTGGTGCCTGGTTTAGCTGCTCCCATCGTGGAGTGGCTAGGGCACCAGCACCCGGCAGCGTAGGGGACCTGGGGCTGCAGATCAGTCCCCCCCCCCAGGTCCCACAGTGTTGTGTGGCTTTTTTACTGCAACCATGAATTTTCCCCCTCCTGACTTAAACCCCATCCCCAAAGTCCCTCCTCCCCCCCGCAGTTAGTTATTTAAAGTCTGAGGGGTGTGGAGGGTAAAGCTTCCCATGGCTGGGGGTGCAGGGGAGGATCCCCCACAAAAATGACAGTCCCATTGCCGATAATGGGATATGCACTTTTATTGTATGGTCAGTGTTGTTACTGGTGTTGTTTCCGCATGTTGCTGTTTTCACTGTAGCATTTAGTCATGCATGGTTTCGTCCATGACATTATGACCCCATGCCTTGTATTTGTACTTTTGTTCTTAGTGTTCCTCTGCCCCCAAGACACATCTGGAAATGAACTGGTACCAGCTCCAGTATATTTTTCCTGGTAAAACTTTAGAAATAAATAAATAAATACATACAGGTATTCAGAATACATATTCTGAAGATCTAGTATTCAGACTATACCTGTATTCAGAATACTGAGTGCCATGTCAGTGTTTTGGCAGACAGAAATATAGATTTTGTCAGCAGAAAATGACCTTTAGGCCCATTCAGTTTGCCCCTTATTCCTGCCTATTCCATCACCACTAACCCTAATTGGTCATAGGTGACACTCCCCCCCCCCCACACCTGTTATGCCTCTGTGCCTATCTCATGCATGCTTGAAGCTCCCCACAATCTTTGCCCCCACTACCTCTTCTGGCAGGTTGTCCAGTCATCCACCACCATTTCCATGAAGAAGTATTTTCACACATCTCTTCTAAACTTCTCCCCATTTAGCTTCATTGCCCATTCTGTTGTTCTAGTTTCTTCCTTTCTTTGAAATTGGCCCTCTACTTGCACCTTATTCACTCGTGTGAGGTACTTGTAGGTTTCAGACATGTCCCCTGTTGGTCTCCTCTCTCCCAGGGAGTAAATGTTGAGTTCCTGTAGCCTTTTCTCATATGGCTTCTCATGCAGCCCCCTCACCTTTTTGGCTGCCCTTGTCTGTGTTGCCTCCATCCTTTCAATGTCCCTGCAGAGGTGTGGTTTCCAGAACTGGACACAGTACTTCAGGCAAGGCCTCACCAGTGAGCAATAACAGTGGCAGCACCACCTCCCTTCTCTTGCTAGAAATCCCTCTCCCAATGCACCCTAGCATTCTGCTAGCCTTCCCACTGCTTTGTCACACTGCCCAGCCACCTTGTGGTCATCAGATATGATGACCCCCTAGGTCTTTCCTGCTTGGTGATGGTAAGATCCACTCCCCCCATCTTATACACAGCCCCTTGGTTCCACAGCTCTAAGTGCTTAACCTTGCACTTTTTGGCATTGAAACCCAACTTCAGCCCCCTAGACCATTCCTCTAGTTTCCTCAGATTCCTTTGCATTTTCTCCACCCCTTCTTAAGTGTCCACCCTGTTGCAGATTTTTGTATAATCTGCAAAGAGACACACCTTCCTCTCAAGCTCCTCTGCAGTGTTGCTTATAATGACATCGAAGAGGACTGGTCCTAGCACCGAACTCTGTGGCACTCTCCTGTCACCTGAGTGGCTACCATTTACAACCACCTTTTGTCTCCTGTCCCTTAAAGGGAAACTCCAGATGCTACAAAAATGGCAGCATTTGCTGCAAAAATGAACGAGTAGGGCTTTTAACAGTAAAGTAATTTTTTTCCTTACCTGTTTAACAAGCTATTTAACAGCCAAAGACCTGCACCGACTGTCACATCAGCTAAGTTGCCCAGGGCCGTCTCGAGCATACCAAGCAGCTTCTGACATGTGGGATGTGCTAATGAGGGCTACCAACTAATGGCAGAGTGGGTAGCTCTCATTAGCATACCCTGCATGCCAGAAGCTGGCTGGGGTGTGTGAGATAGCCATGGGCAGATTGGCCAACATGACGGTCGGCATGGGTCTTTGGTTATTAAATAACTTCTTAAACAAGTATGGAAAAAATTTACTTTAATGCTAAAAGCCCTAATCAGGCATTTTTCTAGTAACTGCTGCCATTTTACTAGTATCCAGAGTTTCCCATCAATCAATTTGATACCTAGCTTGTCACTTTCTTCTCCACCCCTAGGCTGCTTAGTTTCATAACTAGCTTCCTGTGTAGCACAGTGTCAAAAGCCTTGCTAATGTCCTGATAGGCCATGTCTGCTGCTCTACCTTGATCTGCCTCCCTGGTAACCCAGTCAAAGAAATCTATGAGATCAGTTTGATATGACCTCCTCCTTGTGAAACCATGCTGATGGTAGTCCTGCAGCCCTTTTGCTTCTGAATGCTCCATGAGCCTCTCACTCAGTAGTGTCTCCATTAACTTCTGCACCATTGATGTGAACTGACTGGCCTGTAGTTGCTAGCATCCTCCCTAGTGCCACTTTTGTCCAGAAGGACCACACTGGCCCTCCTCCAATCCTCTGGGACTTCCCGATCTCCACTGAGATGCTAAGAAGCTCTCTAAACACCTCCCAGCTCACTCGTATCCCACAGCCCGCCCTTTCCCTAATTACACTCGCTCTGGCACCGGGCCTTCTTTGTGACTCCCTTCTGCTTCCCTTCTCCACTGGTATATTTTCCCCCACCTACTGACAGTGGCCCATTAGCCTGCCTACTCCTTTCCGACCCCCCCACCCAGTCGCACGCCTGCAATATTAATTGCTTCTTGTGCCCTCTATCTCTTATTGTTACCTCAGCCGGCTGCCTACTCAAGCTGCTACTTGTATGCATATTATCTCAAAGTGTGTTGTTACTGTGTATATATTTTTTTTGTTTATTGTGCATTCTTTTACTACCTCTGTATGTAAGTTGCCCCTAATCCTCTGACGTGGAACCTTTGTAAACGAGCAGTTTCTGTAATCCGAGAATTTAATAAATAAATAAACAAAGTGCTCCCGGGGGCAGCCTGCACTGTGCTCAGTTTGTTTAGGATTCTTGGATGAATCCCATCCAGCTCCATTGTCTTATTCTCATTTGAGGCTTCCAATTCCTTCAAGACCTTCTCCACCAAGAATGGACTTGTGTCCACCCTTTCTGGAGCGTACTGCAGCATAGTGGTCCATCCTCCCTACCCTTTACAGTAAAGGATGAGCGGACATAATTGCTCAGCGTTTCTGTTTTCTCTTGATTTTCCTCTGCACAATCCCCTCCACCCACCGGATTCTCACTATCTCTCCCCTTGTCTTCTATTTTCCCCCACACACATGAAGAACGTTTTGTCCCTGTTTTTGACCTCCTTAGCTATTCTCTTCTCTGTTAGTGCTTTAGCTGCCCTGACACTCCCTCCTGCTTCACTTTGTTTTGACAGATATACCTCCCTGCCTTCATCCTTGTGGGTCTCCTTGTACATTCTAAATGCTGTTTTCTTTTTCTTCACTGCTTTTGGCACCACCTTGGAGAATCGTAGTGGCCTCTTCCTCCTCTTTCCATTGCTCACTTTCTTGAAAAAGCATGCTACTGCCTGGGCTATACCCTCCTTAATCTTTCTCCATATCTGCCTTTCTGATATCCAGGACACTCATCTTAGTGTTTTTTTTTTTTTATTCCTGTCTTATCCATATGGTTTTGGATTTTCCAGGAGTCAACTTAACCACTGACTCACACTAAGGGGTCTTAGCTGGAGGCACTAGTACTCTGAGGGAGCCAGGACTTTTCAGGAGGGCTGGAACTAAGGTAAGCTGCACACATGCATGGCAGCACAAGACTGGCTTGCGCTGTATGGCTTACCTCAGCAGCAGTCCTCAACTCTCACCATTCCTTATTTCCTGCCATCAAATGCACATCAGTGTTGGCATCACTCACTTGCTAAGAATCATGTGTAAATGACAACAGCATTCATTTCTTCTCAGTTTTAATGTTTAAAGCTAGAGTTTAATATTTTTGTGTCAGTTTAGTGATTTTCCAAAATATTTTTCTGTCAGTCTCTCACAGTCCGACCAAGTGAACGGCTGTGGACAACATCAGCAGGGAGCCATCTCAGGCAAGCTGCCCTGGTAGTAAGGCCATGTCCAGCCCACTTTCTCTATTTGATAAAGGTTCTGATGACAGGTGGTTCTGTGCCTGAGAGAAAGTATAATCCTGTAGGAAGGACTGAAAGAAGCGGGCCCATTCCTGACCCTTGTCAGGTTCTTGGGACACTCGGCCCCAAGTTCTTCCTCTCCCTGTTGGAAGGAGAAAGAAGCGGTACCACTCGAGGTCGCCTTCTGCTAGGTCTGTTGCAAGATCCTCAGTCTCCTGAAGCTGGAGGCCCTTACTGGTGCTGTGTGTCACCGTGAGCTTCTGGTACTAAGAGGTCAAGGTCTTGGGCCCGGAGCACCCGCCTGTAAGTGGGGACTCTGGTGGGCAGTTCCCACCACTGGCTAGCTTTCATGGAGGAGTGGGTGCAGTAGCCCCATACAGAGACCACCTAGTCCAAAGCCACTACCTCAAAGGATGCCAAGTAAGAAGAGCACTTGGATGACAATGGGCTCGGGAAGGGTTAGGACTGTTGAGCAGAAACACATCCTGAAACCTATTCCACCACATAATTCATATGCCACACTGGCAAATGAGGACGGCCAGTCTGAGGCACACGTAGTTGTGGAAAGGATGGATGTGGAGGTCAACTGGGATGGTGACCTCAGAGGGGAGAGCAGTGACCCCAGAGGAGGAGGAACCAAATCCTAGTGAGGGACTCTATTGTGAAGGGGATCCAGCTAGGAACAGGAGAGGGGGAGGATAGGGTGATGAGGCGCCTACCAGGTGCTATTACATGGAGGGATGGGAGAAGGATCCTGGGGATCACCGGGAAGGCTGGACAGGAGGGAGAGCTGGATGTCATTATCCACCCAGGACTAATGACCTGGCAAACGGGGAACCTAAAGCACTTCAAAAGGAGTTTAGAAGACTGGGGAGGGATCTTAAGCAAGTGGCTACTTCTGTCACTTTTTCTGAAGTTCTACCTATGAGAGGCATGGACGAGCATAGGGGCGCCCACACCAGACACTTTAACATATGGTTGAAGAACTAGTGCAGCAAGGAAGGATTCAGATTCATTGGTGACTGGGGACCCACCTGGAGGGATGGGATCTTATTCAAGCCTGATGGTCTGCATCCATCCTGGAGAGGAACCCAGATCCTCAATGAAAAGTTTAAATGTTACATTGGCAAGCATTTAAACTAGCCAAGGGTGTGGCATGCCAGCAAGAAGGGAAGTTGATTGGCGACCTCTAGAAGATAGCAAAGGAACAGGGGACCAGGAGGGGGGGGATATCACAGCAATGCAAAGTGCAAAAGATGGAGGATGGGAAGAATTGAAGGGACATAGGTACCCAAAGAGTGGACATACAGTCAGAGGGCAGAATACAACTGAAGGGCAGAAGGCAGGGTGGGCCAAGCAAAAAGATCACCCAGGAAGGGGGGAGTGTAGGACAACAAAACAGGGAAGGGAAGTTACATCATGGAGAGCCATGTGTGCTAATGCCAGGAGCCTTAGCAACAAGATGGAGGACCTGTAAGCAGCTATGGCACAGTCAGACCTGGACATTGTGGCCATTACAGAGACCTGGTGTAATGATAACCATGACTGTGAGATGGCCATACCTGGCTATAACCTATTCAGGAGTGACAGGAAGGGCAGGAAGGGGGGAGGAGTGGCACTGTATGTGAAAGATAACATTAAGGCCACAGAAATCCAAGGGGAACAAGGGGGGGTTGATACTGTGGGTTAAGCTTGAAAGAAAATTGGGGGCAGCCATCTGCACATCGGTAGTCTATAGACCACCAACCCAGGTGGAAGAGACAGATAGCTAATTGATGCTTGCTATCCAAAGAATGGCAGACAAGGGGGAGGTGGTGCTGGTTGGAGACTTCAACATGTCAGACAGGGACTGGAGTCTCCCAGCAGCAGCCAGGAGCAGATTTATCTTAGACTCCCTTCAAGGAGCCTTCCTTAAACAATTGGTGATGGAACCAACTCAACAGGAGGCAATATTGGACCTGGTGCTCACAAATGGGGACAGTGTTATGGGGGTCACAGTAGGGGAGCACCCGGGAAACAGTGACCACCGGACACTGTGGTTTGAAATAACTGAATGGGCAAATCCCTGCCACACTAAAACATGTATCCTAGACTTTAGGAGGGCAGATTCTGGGAGAATGGGGAAACGCTTGAAGGAATTAGGGGTGGAGGAACAGTGGACAGTATTTAAAACAGGGCTAGCAAGGGCAACACAATTATGTGTTAAGCAGATTAGCAAGGGGGAAAGGAAGAGGAAACCTTATGGTATTCCAAGGAGGTAGCAGAGAAAGTGAAAGCCAAAAGGATTGCATTCAAGCAATACAAAAAGACACAGGCAGAATGGGATAGGGAGAGGTACCAGGAGAAGCAAAGGGAAATAGGGCAGTAAGGGAAGCTAAATCTCAGACAGAGGAGCGTATTGCGAAAACAGTGGTTACAGGGGACAAAACCTTTTTACAGGTATGTAAGTGAAAAAAGGAAGGCAAAGGGAGGGATAGTGAGGCTAAAGGGTGAGGACAAGAGTAGTGTTGAGGATGGCAACAGTAAAGCAGACATACCGAACAGATATTTCTGTTCAGTCTTTACAGTAGAAGGGGTGGGTAGTGGGCCAGAAGGGAGTACGAAGGGAGGAAGGGCACAGAAATGGATACAAGTCCCTTTCCATGGGAAAGGGACCTAAAAGAACTGGAAGGAATAAGAGTCGATAAAGCGATGGGCCCGGATAGGGTGCACCCAGGGTGCTGTGGGAGCTCAGAGAAGTGGTGGCTTAACCTTTGGCAACCCCGTTTAGCCAATCACTGGAAACAGGCGAGGAGCCCAAAGACTGGGGAGCAGCTGATGTAGTCCCCTTATACAAGAGAGGGAACAGAGAGGAAATGGGAAACTACAGACTGGTCAGCCTCACCTGAGTAGTGGGGAAGATTATGGAAGCACTACTGAAGGAGAGATTAGTGGAACACCTTGTGGCCAATGGTCTACAGGACCCAAGGCAGCATGATTTTACTAGTGGGAGGTCATGCCAGACTAACCTCATTTAATTTTTCGACTGGGTGACAAGGGAGATGGATCAGGGGTTGGGGGGCAGTGGACGTGGCCTAGCTGGACTTCAGTAAGGACTTTGACATTGTGCCCCATAGGATGTTGTTAAACAAGCTGGGCAATATGGGTGTGGGTGGGACAGTAGTGCATTGGGTGGGGAATTGGCTGGATGGCAGGACACAGAGGGTGGTGGTAAATAGCTGTCACTCCGCAGAGGGAAGGGTGACTAGTGGAGTGCCACAGAGATCAGTGCTGGGTCTGGTCCTCTTCAGCATCTTTATCAGTGACATTACGAATAACACAAAAGGGAGAATTTCCCTGTTTGCTGATGACACAAAACTCTGTAACATAGTGGACACGCCAGATGGAGTGGATAGAATGAGGAGAGACCTGCAGAAGCTTGAGGAATGGTCAAGGGTGTGGCAGTTGAGATTTAACACAGAAAAGTGCAGAATAATGCACATAGGGCACAAAAACCCTGGAACAACATATCAACTGGGAGGAGGATATAGCATGCTCTAATCAGGAACGGGACCAAGGGGTTATCATCTCTGTTGTCCTAAAGGTTAGGAGTCAGTGCAACAAGGATGTGGGTAAAGCAAATAGGATGCTGGGGTGCATAGGCAGGGGCATCACCAGCAGGAAAAGGGAGGTCATAATTCTACTGTACAAGACATTAGTGAGGCCACACCTGGAGTACAGTGTCCAGTTCTGGAGGCCTTACCTACATAAGGATATAGACAGGGTAGAGACAGTTCAGAGAAGGGCATTCATAATTGGTACAGGGTTTGCACCACAAGTCCTACAAGGACAGGCTGAAGGACTTGAATATGTACTCCCTGGAGGAGAGAAGGGAGAGGTGGGACATGATATAGACATACAAGTACCTCACAGGGAAGAACTAGGTGCAGGAAAGCACTATTTTTCAGAGAAAAATATATTCCAGAACTAGGGGTCATGGGATGAAATTGGAAGAAGGGAGGTTCAGAGGTAAAGTGAGAAAGTATTTCTTCACAGAAAGGGTAATAGACAAGTGGAATGCCCTGCCAGAGGAGGTGTTGGAGGCCGGCTGAAATGATTATGGGATTCAAAAATGCATGAGATAGGCATCAGGGGATCCTAGCAGTTAGGGAAAAGGGACAACCCAGTTCAAGAAAAGCTTGAAGAGGCAAAATTACATGCGCAATTGGGCAGACTAGGTGGGTCAAAGGCCCTTATCTGCCGTTAGTATCCATATATCAATGTAACTGACTTGTTTGTCTCTGCTGGCGGACCAGGTCTCTTGTCCTTCTGGGCTGGTGGAACTGGAGCTGCAGGTGGGACCCTCAAGCTAGGTAGAGCATTTGGCTCCGATAGCAGTCCCTGGGCCCCTGTCATTGACAGCACCTCAAACTCCTGTCCCACTAGCTGCACTCTTATTTAGTGTCATTGTGTTGGGACCAGCCATGGTACCATTGCCTGTCACTTGAGTACTGGCTGGGTCATCCACGACAGGTGTTGGTACTGCTGCTGGTGCCAGATGTGGGCCTTTTGGGGCCCAGCCTGGCTTCAGCTCCAGCACCAGTTCCAGTGCCACCCTTTGTGCTAGGGATACCCCCTGGCACCGGATTCATTTCCAGTTATGACAATACCTCTGTCACTGGCCCCTCGTCCCATGGGGTCAGTATCACCAGTGTTGCCATGGCTGCATTTGGGATTGGTGGGCCTATGAGCCACCCCCTCTAGGGCCCTCCCTCCGGGGAGGATGTGGAGGGGGAAAAGTTTGACCCTGACCTCATCATTTCAGAGGGTGGCGATGGAGGCTCTTTTTTTAGCCTGAATTCTTTAGAACCAAGCCCTTCTTCTGTTCCACAGGAGGGTCTAACTTTCCAGGCCTTGTTCAATAATATGCATTCAGCCCTTGATTTTGAGCCTTCACCCACTGACTCAGGTAAACGTCTTTGTCTACAGTGGTTAAACATTTCTATCATTCTAGTCACTTTAGTTTCTTCTATTCCTCCCACATTTTAGACCCTCTTGGATGTGGTCTGGAATAGACCTACCTCTATGCATTCTGTGTGCAGGCAGATAGACAGGAAATACACTGCCCGTAAGGATAGACCAGTGAATGTTTCTCAACCTGTAGCTGATGCCACTGTTATTCTCGCTGAGAATGACAAAGCCATTCTTCCCCAATAGGTCACTGCATACTCTATTAACAAGGAGTTATGCATAATTGACTCTATGGGCAAGCAGGCTTTCACAGCAGCTACCCTTCAGCTGTGTTTACATGGCTGCAGCGCTCTGGCATTTGCACTGCTCACTTTCTGCTGCAGTGGCTGCTCTGACAGCAGTCCACTGTTTACACAGCCTACCCTCACAGTGCTGCAAGTTACTCTGAGGAGGGCCTGTGAATGCAATGGAGGATGCTAGGAAACATGGTGAAATAATTGGAGCTAGTGCAGCAAAGTGTTTACACAGCCAGCTGCTGCGCTCGCTGCGATAAGGGTAGCGACAACTGAGTCGGTATGGAAAATGCAGCAGAGCCATACTTGCAGTGTTCCAGGATATGTCCACACACCCAACGTTGCAGCACATCAACCAGTGCGCATGGATTGATGCGCTACAAAGTCGGCAGCATAAACAGGGTTAATGTATGCAGACGTCCTCATACCAAGGGCACTTTTCCAAAGAAGAGTATACATTTTGGAGCTCCCTTAAATCTCTGTCAGAGTCCCTGTCAGAGTCTGGAATGAAACAAAAGATTTTGCTGACTGCTGCACATGGAACCGAGTCTAACAGTCTTCGGCTTAAAGTCACTATGGATATCTTTGATACTGCCTTCCACTCTGCTGCAGCAGCATCTGTATTATGAGAAGTGGCTCCCAAAGGTAGATGCTGTGAAGTCAAGGTGCAGGGTTGGTGCTGTGAGGAGTGTGATCAGCCCCAAACGAGAACAGGTTCCAGAACTGCATCACTCACAGGCATACAGGCACAGAAACACTCCAAATCCACAGAATACAGCACTAGTGCTAGTTTTATTGGCTTCTGTGCATAGCTCGAGCTGCAGTCAAAACCCCAGCTACTCAGAGAAGCCAATAGAACTAGTATTTGCACTGTATTATGTGGATTTGGAGTGTTTCTGTGCCTGTTTATCTGTATGAGAAGGCATTCCTGGCTATGTACTTCTGGCTTTTCTCAGGATATCCAACAACAGGTAACATTGTAACATAGTATTTGATGGCAGATAAGGACTGCTAGGCCAGCCTAGTCTGCTCATATTTTCTGTCTGCATCAGTGATTGCTGACTCTACTTGGTCATTGGCTTTATCCTTTCCTACCTACCTCTAGGGTTCCCTTGTGCATATACCATGCATGTTTGAATCCCCGCCCCCCCACACTGTGCTAGCTCCCACTACTTCCTGGGGTAGGCTGTTCCATGCATCTACCACCCTTTCTATGAAGAAAAACATCTTGACATTCCACTTCATCCTGCCTCACCCCAATTTCATATCATGCCCCCTCATCCTTGTACACCTCCTATGCTGAAAGATGTAACCCACTTGCACTTTGTTTATTCCCTTAAGATACCAGAAGGTTTCTATCATATTCCCCCATTCCTGCCTCTCTTCCAGTGTATACATATTGAAGTCTTTTAATCTCTCCTCATATGTCTCCTGGTGCAAGCCCTTCTCTGAACCACCTCCACCCTGTCTATGTCCTTACAAAGATGCAGCCTCCAGAACTGTATGCCACACTCCAGATGAGGCTTCACCAGCATTTTGTAAAGTGGCATACCTACCTCCCTTCTTCTGCTAGTGATACCCCTTCCTATTCACCCCAACATGCTACTGGCCCTCCCCACAGCCTTGGTACACTGTTTGGATACATTTAGGTCATCTGAGATGATTATCCCTAAATTCCTTTCTTCACTGGTAACCATCAGCAACTCCCCCCTCATCCTGTAACTCTCTGCAGGGTGTCTGCACCCCAGGTGCATCATTTTGTACTTCTTTGCATTAAATTTTAATTGCCATACATTGGACCAATTTTCCAGCTTTCCTAGGTCCCTCCTCATTTTCTCTACCCCCCCCCGGGAGTGTCTACCCTGTTGTAGATCTTGGTGTCATCTGCAAGTAGGCAAACCTTCCCCTCCTGCCCTTCAGTAATGTCACTAATGTAGACATTAAAAAGGACTGGCCCCAGGACTGATCCTTGAAGCACCCCTCTGGTCACCCCCTTCTCCTTGGATTGGATCCCATTGACCACAACCCTTTGCTTTCTGTCCCCCAACCAATTTCTAACCCAGTTCTTCACTTTGGTAATGAACGTTCCCTTCGATGGTTCTTACCTGTTTAGACAGCAGGTAGAGAAGCCTCTTGAGGCATTTCAGAAAACTAGAATGACCCTTAAGACTTCCAAGTCAGTTCCTGCTTACCCTCAGAGGGGGAAAGGACATGGTTTCTTTCAGAACCAGCAAACTTTTTGTGGAAAAGGCAGGGTAGCTCAAAACAAATCTCAGCCTTCCAAGCCTCAAAAGAAGGCACAATAGAAGGCTCTCTGAAGCTCCGGCCCCAGACTTTGTTTCACCTGACCTAGGCAGACCTCTCCTTCCCTGTGGGGGGCTTGCCTGACCCATTTTTACCATCAGTGGGAGTCCATTACAATGGACAAGTGGGTCTTCAGGATCATTTGGGAGGGATACTTCCTGGACTTCACAGAAATCCCTCCAGACTATACACTCAGGAGACAGCCTCTCTTATCAACTCATATGTCAGAGCTTTTGGCATTGGAGATTGTTGGCCTTATTAACAACAGATCAGTGGAGACAGTACCAGAGTCAGAATGAAACACATGCTCCTACTCTTACTACTTTCTAGTACCAATTCTTGACCTCAGAAATCTGAACAAGTTCATGAATTGAGAAAAATTCTAAATGACTTGTCTGGGGTCTTTGCTTCCCTTTCTGAAGCTTCAGGATTGGTTAGTTTCCCTAGATATACAGGATACATACCAGCACATACTGTTGCACCCCAGCCACCACAGAATCCATTTCATTGTGCTGGGACAGCATTACCAGTTCACAGTCCTGCCCTTTGGGCACTTCTCAGCACCTTCCATCTTTACAAAGTGCTTTGCAGTACACTTAATGCACCTGAGAAAACTAGGACTCTAGGTTTACCCTTACCTGGATGATTGGCTGATAGCCAGTCCATCCTGGGAGGATGTGGAAGTGGCAGTGACCATAGCCTCTCAGTTCCTTACCTGCATGATGGTTCTGCTGAATCTAAAGAAGTCTCAGCTCCAACACTCAGAGGGGCTGCTGTTCATAGGATCTCTTCTGGATATACCAAAGCCAGAGCCTTCCTTCTAGAAAGCAGAATGCAGGTGATCCTGCAGAAGGCATGCTACATTATGGAGTGCAAATCTATTTGACCCCCTCCATACAATGCATGCTTGGTCTGTTAGTCCTCTAATGTCTTCACAGTATCCCTGGCATGACTGCACATGAGAACAACTCAGTGGAGGTTCACCGCCCAATGGTCACAAGAATCACACCCAGAGACCTACACATTTCAGGTGACCAAGCCCTTGGTTTTGTCACTTACATGGTGGTCAGTGGAGGACAGTCTCCTCCAGGGCTTTCCCTTCTCCCAGCCAGAGCCTCAGGTGACACTCATCATGGATGCCACCCTGTTGGGGTAGGGGGCCCACTATCAGGGCTTCCAGACACTAGGTGTTTGGGACCCATCAGAGACTGTTCATGAGGTGCCATGAAAATCTGGAGTCAAAATATTAAAAACTACCAAGGTTACGCTCGTGCATGGAAACATTTCAACAAACACATGTAACTTGCCCATTTTAAGGAATTTATTTCAACAGATGTTCTCAAGTTTACTCAGTTGTAAAGGCAGAAGAGGGCACAAGCTCATTAGGACTGCCAACATGGGCTTTTTGGGATGCCACCTCATGAACACTAGCACTGTTATTTCGTTAATTGATCCCGAAAAGTGATTTCTCACAGTGACTGCAAACAGTATCTCAGAAACCCCACAAGTGATTCAAATGAAATTAGTCACGTCAACAGACCTACCTCAAGAGGTTATGCATGCAAAATTTCATAAACATCTGTTTAATGGTTGCAAAGTCATTAAGGTGCCAAGCATGTGAAACTGGATGACAGAAAATGGAAAAAAACACATACATTTAAGGATGTTTGAGACACAGTATCTCAGAAACCACACATGAGATTCACATGAAATTAGTCACATCAGCAGACCTTTCCCACGAGTTTATACATGCAACACTTCATGCACATCCGTTGAACGGTTGCAAAGTTATTAAGGTGCAAAGTATATGAAACTGGATGACTGTGAAAATTAAAGAATTTTTGTGCAGAACATCTAACTTTTCCCATAGGAAATAATGGGAAAATTTAAAATTAAATAACTTTTGAATGGATTAATTTTTTTTTCACCAAACCTCAAAAGGCACAACTGTGAGGAAAAAGCTTTCTACCCTGAAAATTTCAGACCACAACTTAAAGCCATTTTTGAGATACAGGTGGACAAAGAAATGGCAAAAATATGGTACATTTAGGGATTTTTGAACTTTAATATCTTTAAAACTGCTCAAGAGATTCACATGAAATTTGCCATGTCAAGAGACCTACTCATAGAGATGATGCCTGCAAAGGTTTGTATGAGTCCATGGAATGGTTCCAAAGTTATTAAAGTTCAAAAAGTTGGCTTTCACATAGAAGTTTGCACTCAACCCTAATATACGTATCCGTTCCAAAAAACGAAACTGAATCATAACCTTAAACCCAACCCTAACCCTAAACCTAATCCTAACATTAATGCCCTAACCATAACCATAACCCTAACCTCAACCCCCTAACCCCTACACTAACCTTAACCCTAAACCTAAGCATAACCCTAACCCTAATTAGGGTAAGGGTTGGGGTGAAGGTTGAGGTTAGGGTTAGGGTAAGGGGGATAGGGTTAGGGATTAGGGTTAGGATTAGGGCTTTAGAGTTAGGCTTTGGGTGGGGTTAGGGTGAGGGATGAAGAGTTAGGGTAAGGGTTATGGTTAGGGCTACGGTCGCAGTTGGAGGTTAGGCTAAGGGGGTTAGGGTTAGGGTAGTGGTTAGGGGTAAGAGGTGAGGGGTAGGGTTAGGGTTGGGGTTAGGGCATTAGGTTTAGGTTTAGGGTTAGGATAAAGGATTAAGGGTTAGGGTTATGGTTAGGGCTAGGGTTATGGTTGGAAGTTAGGGGTTAGGGCATTAGGGTTCAGGTAGGGGTTAGGGGTAGGAGTAGGGACAGGGTTAGTGTTGGGTTTAGGGTAGGGTTAGGGTTAGGATTAAAATCAGGGGTTAGGGTTAGGATTAGGATCAAGGGTTGGGGTTAGGGTTATGGTTAGGGGTTAGGGTCAGGGTTAGGGGTTAAGGATTAGGGTTAGGGCTAGAGTTATGGTTAGGGGTTTGGTTTAGGGTAGGGGTTAGGGTTATGGGTTAGCAAAAAACACATAAATGTAAGGATTTTTGAGACTCTGTATCTCAGAAACCACAGAAGCAATTCAAACAAAATTGCCCAGACCGACAGACCTGCCCTCCAAGATTATGCATGCAAAATGGCATGCAGATCTGTTGAATGGTGGCAAAGTCATTAAGTTGCTAAATATGCAAAACAGGATGACCTGTTTGCAAAAATGGAAAAAAATACGTAAATGTAAGGAAGTTTGAAACTCTGTATCTCAGGAACTGCAGAAGCGATTAAAAAGCAAATTTGCCACATCAATGGACCTATCCAATGAAATTATGTATGCCAACGTTCATGCACATCTATTGAACGCTTGCAAAGTTATTAATGAGTAAATTATGCAAAACTGGATGACTGCGAAAATGGAAAAAACATGTACATTTAAGGATGTTTGAGACACAGTATCTCAGAAGCAACAAAAGCAATTCAAATGAGTTTAGATATATTAACAGACCTATACCATGAAATACTGTGTGCAAAATGTCATGCACATCCTTTGAAAGGTTGCAAAGTTATTAAGGTACAAAGTATGCAAAACTGGATGACTGCGAAAATGGAAAAAACATGTACATTTAAAGATGTTTGAGACACAGTATCTCAGAAACCACACAAGCTAGTCAAATCAATTTAGCCATGTCCACATACCTTCCCCATGAGATTGTGTGCAAAATATCATATGAATTATTTGAATGGTTGCAAAGTTATTACGGTGCAAAATGTACAAAACTGGATGACTACGAAAATGTAAAAAAACACGTATGTTTAGGGATGTTTGAGACACGGTATCTCAGAAATCTCACATGCAATTCACATGAAATTAGCCACATCCATAGACCTTCCCCACGAGATTAGGCATGCAAATGTTTATACACATCTGTTGAATGGTTGCAAAGTTACAAAGGTGCAAACTATGCAAAACTGGATGACTTGGAAAAAAGTATATACATGCATAACATCTACCTTTTCCCATAGGAAGTAATGGGGAAATTAAAAATGTAATAACTTTTGGACAGATTAATATTTTTTCACCTTCAAAAGACACATCTACGAGGCAAAGGCGTTATACCCTGAAAATTTCAGACCTCAACCTAAAGTCGTTTCTGAGATACAGGTGGAGAAAGAAATAGCAAACATATTGTAAATTTAGGGATTTTTGGACTTTAATAACTTTAAAACTACTCAACGGATTCAAACAAACTTTGCTATGTCAAGAGACGTTTACTTAGAAATTATGCATGCCAAATTTTGTGTAAATATGTTTAATGGTTCCAGATTTATTAAAGTTAAAAAATGTGACTTTAACATAGAAGTTTGCATTCAACCCTAAATATACTGATGGCACCATGCCAGTATTGTGTGTGTGTGTGTGTATATATATATATACACACATATATATGTATGTATGTATATATATTATATATATACCTTGCAAAAAACTATGTTAATGCATCAGTTTTGTGCCTTGGGGTCATTGGGCCTAACTCTCACCCCATTCCATGTGTAAACAAGCTGAGATGGTACAGTATAGAAGAACGGGATGAGGTAAGGCCCAGTGATAAGGCACCGACACCTGTTGGTGTGTGGAGGGTGGGGGAGTGGAGGTGGGGTGGGGTGGGATGTAGGGTTGGTAACCCTAACATCGAATTTCCCAGCCTTTGATACTTTAATAAAAACCCTAACGGTTGCATTAATTTGTTTTTTTGCTATGAATTTCCCTTCTTTTTGAGAAAGTGCAGTGTAACTGGTATGTGGTTGTGGGAGCACAGGCCCTCCAGGCCCTGCATTCCCCTCACGCTACCCATTGTTGCATAATGATATGCATAGGTGGGAGTACAGGACCCAGTAGCCCTGTGCTCCCACTTACACATAAGTACAGACATACCGCAGCCCTATAGTCATGAAAAGTAATCCTTCTAGCACTAATTTGGCAATATCTCAGCAATCATAGAAACTATGGAAAAAATTCCACTGTAATTGTAATCATGACTTTAAAACCTCCACAAGTGCTTAATCCACTGTGGACTAAGCTACGGAGAGTGAAAAATCTGTATCTTGAATTGTTTTCGAGATATGGGAGCCACAATTTAATGGATGCACGTAACTCAGGCATTTTCAGTGTTTCTTTCACCTAATTTTCAACATGGCCTTTTGGGGACCGCACCTCATGAGCAATGTTACTCTCATTTCATCAATCTGTCCTGAAAGTTGTGTTTGCACAGTGAATGTATCATTCTGAAGATTCAGTCTTTGAAGTCCTTGCGAATGCATCATTCTGCGCCACAGGTGCAAAATCATGTTTTGGGCAGGATGTGAAAAATGACAGCTGTATACTGTTCATGAGAAGGTGTGGAAAAGGGTAATGTTGAAAATCAGGAGGTAAAATATGAAAACTTAGCGAAGGTTACGAGCTCGCGTAGAAACTGCACAACGCACATTCGTAATGTGGCCATTTTGGAAATTTTGTAATCAAATTTTCAACACAGGCTTTTTGGGAAAATCCCTAATGAACACTGGCACTGTTATTTTTTTAATCCATCCCGAAAGTTGATTTCACCCAGCGACCGCTCCATTCTGCACCACAGGTGCGAAAACACATTTCGTGCAGGATATGAGAAATGACAGCTGTACTGTTGATGAGAAGGTTTGAATGAATGGCAATGTTAAAAACCAGGAGTGAAAATATTAAAAATTGGCAAAGTTATGAGTGTGTGTAGAAACTGTGAAACGCACATTTGTAAAATGACCATTTGCTGTACTTTTTGCACCACATTTTCAACATGGGCTTTTTGGGACCGTCCCTCACGAACACTGGGACTGTCATTTCTTTAAATGTTCCCGAAAGGTGATTCCGTGCAGTGTCTGCAAAATCACCTTTTGGGACTGAGTAATGAGATAACCGTGACATTGTTCATGAGATGGGGTCCCAAAAAACCCATGTTGAAAATTTGGCGCTAAAATCTCAAAAAATGGCTGCGATATCAACATAAGTTGACCTCCCGGTGACCCCCCCCCGGGACTGCCATTATATGGCTTCCCTTTGATTTCTTCAGTTCCCGGTTCAGCTTTGAAGAGTGCAGATGTGTCCTGGTCCTAAGAAGATCGCAGCCGCCGACCAACAGAGGTAAGTATGGGAGTTGGGGGGTGTGCAGAGGGAGGGTGGGGATGGGGAGGGGGACTGGAAGACAACAGACTGTTTCCTTTTTTTATAGGTTAAAAAAACTAGACATTGCGGGATGGTTTTCTCTATTGACAGGTATTTATCAAATAATACATTTTTGGGCACACTGGGGTGGGCACCCATAGAAACATAGAATTTGATGGTAGATAAGGACCGCTTGGCCCACCTAGTCTGCCCACTTCCCTACCTAAAGGATAAGCTGCAGATCCTAGTTAACCAACAGCCTACTACCTCCTGCCCAGAATTGTCTTAAGTCTGTCCCATGCATTCTTGAATTCCCCCACTGTTTTTGACTCCACGACCTCCTCAGGAAGGCTATTCCATGCATCCACAACCCTCTCTGTGAAAACATACTTTTTCACATTATCTCTGAGCCGTTGCCCCCTCTATATTCAAATTGTGCACCCTTGTTCTTGCACATCTCTTTTTCTGAAAGATGCTACCGTCTTGGACTTTGCTGATTCCCTTGAGGTACAGTAGTAGCCATAGACATTGCCAGCTATTTCCAGATATTTCTTGAAATTTCTGAAGAGTTTCTCTCTGCTGCCCCTACTGTGGAAATGCAGAAAGCAGGAGATATTTCTGGAAATATCACAGAAATTTGGGGAAATAGCTGGCAGTGTCTGTGGCTGCTACTGTAATTGAAAGTTTCTATTATGTCCCCACTCTCCCTCCTTTCCTCAAGGGTATACATATTACGCTCCTTTGGTCTTTCTTCGTATGTCTTCTGATGCAGACCCTGCACCATTTTGGTAGCCCTCCTCTGGACAGCCTCCACCCTGTCTATGTCTTTGCAGAGATGGGGTCTCCAGAACTGCACGCAGTACTCCAGATGGGATCTCACCAACTGTCTGTACAGGGGGATAATGACTTCCTGTTTTCTACTTGTGATGCCTTTCCCTTTGCATCCCAGTATCCCCCAGCCCTCCTTACTGCATTCTCACATTGCTTGCCCATCTTTAGATCATCTGATATAGCCACCCCCAGGTCCCTTTGCATTTTTGTTGTTGTCAGTATCTCACTCCCCATTGTGTACTCTTTCCCTGGGTTTTTGTTTCCCAGGCACATTACTTTGCACCTCTTTGCGTTGAATCTAAGCTGCAATACATTTGACCATTCCTGCAACCTTGCCAAGTCCCTTCTCATCCTTTCCACCTCAACTTGTGTATAAACCCTGTTGCAGATCTTTGTGTCATTGCAAAGAGACATACTTTCCCTTCCAGTCCCTCTGCAATGTCACTTATAAAGACATTAAAAAGGACTGGACCCAGTACTGAACCCTGCGGTACCCTACTAACCCCCCTTTCTTCACTGTGGACTCTGTTTACTATTACCCTCTGCGTCCTGTTGTCTAGCCAGTGTTTTACCCAGGGTACCACCCTGGGACCCACTCCCAGGCTAGCTAATTTGTTTATTAATCTTTTGTGTGGGACTGTGTCAAATGCCTTGCTAAAGTCTAGGTAGGCCATGCCCACAGCCCCTCCCTGGTCTACTATTTTGGTCACCCAGTCAAAGAAATTGATTACATTCATCTGACATGACCTTCCTGCTGTGAATCCATGCTGCCTTGGGTTCTGTGCCCCACTGGCCTCTAGGTACTCAACAATTCTTTCCTTCACAAGTGATTCCTTTATATTCCCTACCACTGAGGTCAAACTGACAGGTCTATAGTTTCCTGCCTCTGTCTTGCTCCCACTTTTATGACGGGGAATCACATCCACCCTCCTCCAGTCCTCAGGTACCACACCATCCTCCCATGATTTGTTTAAAAAGGGTAGTGAGTGATGTTACTAGTTCTCCCCTTAGTTATTTTAGAATTTTGGGGTGAATCCTATTAGGCCTCATTGCTTTGTCCACCTTCTGTTTTAGGAGTTCTTTCAGAACCCTTTCTTATGTGAAAGGACTGATATCAACCCCCCTATCCAGAGTGCTTCTATTGACTGGATAAGGTACCTCCCCCTTCTCTTCCTTTGTGAATACTGAGCAGAAGTATTCATTCAGTATCCTTGCTTTTTCACTGTTCCTCTCTGCCCATGCACCCTCCTCTTTATTCAGCCTCAGTATCCCTCCCTTTGTCTTTCTTCGCTCCCTAATGTACCTATAAAAGGTTTTGTCCCCCTTCTTAACTGAGTTGGCTATCTTTTCCTTGGTTTGGACCTTTGCTATTATGACTGCCTTTCCCGCTTCCTTCTGCTTTAACTGGTACAGTTCTCTGTCCTGCTCCTTCTGTATTTCCTTATACTTTCTGAATGCTATCTTTTTCTCCCTAACCTTCCCTGTATGCTATATTAGTAGGAGAGGGAGGTGCACAGATGCCAACATGGAGATTGGGCACCCCGTGCTGACAATTGAAAAATATGGGCTGGGGCATCAGAGATTAGGAGTGGGCATCTCGGTATTGGAGCATTTACATATATATATATATATATATATATATATATATATATATATATATATATTGATATATATATATATATATATATATATATATATATATATATATATATATATTGCACACTAGGGTGGGCTCTCAGCATGCTATATTAGTGTGTGTGTGTGTGTGTATGTGGAGAGATATATGTCAACACGGGGATTGGGCACCCCGATGTCGGTATTTAAATAATAAGTACTGGACATTTTTGCAGGGGAAATCGATCCCGTTCATCACTCGATTCCCGTTTGTGAGGTGGGATGAGGACCAGATGGCCATATCTGACCATCTGGTCTTCATCTCACAAACAAGGATTTGACATCTCACGAATAAGGGATCAGCTGACGAGCAGGGATTTTGACACCTCATGAATGGGATTTGTTTGTATAATCCCCATTCATGAAGTGTCGAAATCTCCGTTTCACAATCATCTCGTTCGTGAGGTGTCAGGATCCCCATTCATCAGCCGATCCCCATTTGTGAGATAGGGCCATCTGGTTCTTATTTCATGAACAGGGGTTTTGACAGCTCATGAACGGGGATCAGTTGATGAATGGGGATTTGGACTCCTCATTGACGGGGATCAGAAGTGAGTGACGAATGGGGATTTCCCCTAGCAAAAAACAGCCTTTTTTTAATACAGTGTGAAAACCAAAGACATGGGTTTGTAGATGGTATTACCCTCATTGTTCACAAGAAATACATCCATGGGGCAAAATACAAGAATTTGTTTTGGGCAAAAAGTGAAAACAAGATGGCGGCTCACAAATGAGGATTTTTTTCTCAGGAACAGGGATTTAATGAATCCTCATTCATGAGCTGTCAAAATCACCTTTTGTGAGCTGAAATCCTTGTTCGCAGCTGTACATCTTTCCAAAAGAGTAAACTGAGCATGCCCAGAATCCGAATTTTCAAAATTAAATAACTTTGGATCTGATTAATATTTTTTCACTAAACCAGTGCTGGCTTTTTCCTTAGGGCAAGCTCTTTCTACTCTGAAAATTTAAGGGTAAACTCCAAAATGGTGTGAGTGTAGGACGATGAGGAAAATTGACAAAAAAAGTGAAAAACACACTTTTTTCACCATGTGCTGCACAAAAATCACACATCTGATCAAAATGAAACTTGTCACGTCAGGTGATCTACCCCATGGAACAGCGCATACCAATTTTCTTGCAAATCCATTGAACAGTTGCAAAGTTATTAAGATGCAACATTTTGGGGTTAACATTAAACTGCCTACACAACCCTAACTATTGAAGCGTGACCGCACCTCTATAAGATATATATATATATATAAATATATATATGTGTTTATTTGAAAATATTTCACCAGGATAGCAACATCAGCTGTATATATATTCATGGCAAAAAACTTTGTTAATGCATCAGTTAGGGTTGATAGCACAGCGACAAAAGTTTAGAAATGTGATGTTAGGGTTACACTCCTACCACCCCCTCACCCCCAACCCCCCAACAAGCATCTGGGTGTGCATTGGGGTTGTCTCCTTAACTCTCACCCATTCCATGTGAAAACAAGCTGAGGTGGTACAGTATAGGAGAATGGGGTGAGTGTTAGGCCTGACGACCTCAACGCACACCTTGATGCGTGTTGGTGTGTGGAGGGTGGGGTGGTAGGGGTGTAACTCTAACATCACATTTCTAAACTTTTATTGCTGTGCTATCAACCCTAACTGATGCATTAACAGAGATTTTTTGCAATGAATTTTCCTTCTTTTTGAGAAAGTGTAATGTAACTGGTAACTGGTATGTGTTAGTGGGAGTGTGGGCCCTCTGGGCCCTGCGCCCCCTTCAAATTATCTATTTTTAGCGTAATGGTATATGTATGTGGCCCACTTACATATTAGTATGGAGCCATACAGCAGTGCCATGGTACTCCAAAGGAACCCTTGTAACACGTTTTTGCCAATATTACCGTAACCGTGGGAAGTAGGAAAAAAATCCACTGCAGATGTAATCTATGATTCCCAAACTTGTTTTTGTAGCTTAGATCACTGAAAGTAATCCAAACTGTGGGTAGCGAAAAATCCATATCTCGCTTCATTTTTGAGATACGGGCACCGAAAGGCATCATGGGAACCGCAGTGTTATCCTATGGAAAATTTCTCAACTTCGGAACACTGTAACTTTGTGCCCATTGAATGATTTGGTACCAAACCACCAAAAGGCACATCTATGGGACCAGGGCTTGCCACCCTGCAAATTTCAACCCAAAAGCCCCAGTCATTTTGTTGCAATGGAATGGCAAAGATTTGTTGTTTTGGGGCAAAGTACTATTGCAAATTGCAACAGTTTTGCAAAAACAGCACAACACTTTTTAGATTTTCAAAAGCGTCATGGCCGTTTCTGTTGCAATTTATGACAGTACTGGGGCACAGATTTTAAAAATGGCATTTCTGGGGGGGGGGTTACCAAAAAAAAAAAGAAAGGACTGGCATCCTCTGGATCCGACTAAGTAAACACAACAGTCGGTGTTTACCTAGGGGGTCCCAAATTTAAATGTCAGGCAATTTTCTCTCTCACTAACTGAAAACAAGATGGCCACCACACAAAAGTAAAAAGTCTATTTGCAAAATTAAAATTTACTGGCGGCAGCTTTCAAGAGACACACATATTTTTTTTTCCATTGACTATAATGGGAAACTTGTTTTTTGAATAACTTTTGAACGGTTTAATATTTTTTCACCAAATCTTCAAAAGGCACATCAGTGACCCAGACTGCATCTTCCCTGAAGATTTCAGACCAAACAGACAAATCATGCAGGCTGTAGGCGTGAACAAAGAAACACGCAAAAGCCTTTTTTTGTTTTTTTGCAGCTCCGCAGCTGCTCATTTGACCGTAATGCAACTTGCCAGATCCAGAGATCTATGGTACCAGACCACACATGCAAAATCTCAGGCAAATCTGTCATTCAGTGGCAAAATTATTAAAGTGCAAAATGTGGGGTTTAATGTACAAGTGGTTCTGCAGCCCTAACTATACTGGCACTACTGTGCTAGTATTATATATATATATATGCATATATATATATATATATATATATATATATATATATATATATTTTTCATTGCAAAAACTTTGTTGATGCATCAGTTAGGGTTGATAGCACAGCAGCAAAAGTATGGAAATTTGATGCTAGGGTTACCCCATACCACCCTGCACCCCCACCCCCCACTCTGCACACACCACCAGACATTGGGGTGTGCTATGGGGTCATCAGGCCAAGCTCTCACCCCCATTCCATGTATAAGCAAGCTGACATGCTGCAGTATAGGAGAATGGGGTGAGAGTTAGGCTTGATGACCCCATGGAACACCCCGACATCTGGTGGTGTGTGGATGGTGGGGGTAAGATGGTAGGGGGGGTAATCCTAGCATCACATTTCCATACTTTTGTTGCTGTGCTATCAACCCTAACTGATGCATCAATGAAGTTTTTTGCAATTAATTTCCCTTCTTTTTGAGAAAGTGTAATGTAATTGGTATGTATTTGTGGGAGTGCAGGCCCTCTGGGCCCTCGTTCCCTTCATGTTGCCCAGTTTTTGCATAATGGTATGAGTACATGGAAGCACGGGGGCCTCTGAGCCCTGCGCACCCACTTACACTTAAGTTCAGAGCCATAAAGCAGCCTGATATTACTGAAAAGGAATCCTTGTAACACTTATTTGGCAATATCTCAGTAACCGTAGCAACTAGGAAAAAAATTCCACTGCAGTTGTAATCATGACTTTGAAACCTCCATGCAGGCTTAGTCTACCTAAAGGTCCATATCTCACATCGTTTCTAAGATATGGGCATCGAATGTTGCTGCGGGCACCGCAATGCTAGCCTATGGGAAATGTCTCAACTTCGGAGAACTATAACTATGGGCCCGTTGAATGTTTTGGGACCAAACCATGAAAAGGCACATCTGTGGGACCAGGGCTTGCAATTCTGTAAATTTCAGCCCTAAAGCCCTAACCATTTTGATGCTGAGGGGTGGCAAAAAAATTGCTGTTTTTGGGTGCTGTTCTTTCGCAAATTGCGACAGTTTTACAAAGATTTGCGACAGAATGGGCACAACACTTTTGTGATTTGCAAAAGTGTCACATCCATTCAGTCACAATTTGCAGCACTACGGGGGGGTCCGATCGCAGAAATGGCATTTCTTTTGGGGGGGTTCCACCCAAAAAGATAGTGCTGTGATCCTCAGGGCATGACTAGATAAACACAACTGTCAGTGTTTACCTAGGGGGATCCCAAATTTAAACGCCAGGCATTTTTCTCTCTCACTAACTAAAAACAAGATGGCCACCGCATGACAGTAAAAGGGCATTTACAAAAATAAAATGTACTGGTGTGAGCTTTCAAGAGACACATATATTTTTTTCCCATTGACTATAATAGGAAACTTGTTTTTTGAATAACATTTTTTTAATGGTTTAATATTTTTTCACCAAATCTTCTAAAGGCACATCAGTCACCCAGACTGCATCTTCCCTGAAGATTTCAGACCAAATGAACAAATTGTGTGTGCTGTAGGTACGAACAAAGAAACTCACAAAAATTCAGGTTTTTTTTTTGCATTTATTGGCATTCTGCAGCTCCGCAACTGCTCATCTGACCGTAACACAACTTGCCAGATCCAGCAATCTATGGTACCAGAGTGAACATGCAAAATTTCAGGCAAATCTGTATTATGGTGGCAAAGTTATTAAAGTGCAAAATTTGGGGTTTAACACAGAAGTGGCTCTGCAACCCTAACTATACCGGCACTACTGTGCCAGTATTATATATATATATATATATATATATATATACACACACATATACATATTAATCTGTTAGTGCATCAGTTAGGGTTGTTTCCACATTGACAAAAGTGTGGAAATGTGATGTTAGGGTTACCAGACCCTGACCCCCCCAACCACCCCAGCTCACCCCACCCTCCTTCACAGGCCAACAAATGCTGAGGTCACCATAGGGTCATGCGTTCCAACTCTCATCCCATGCCATAAGTAAACAAGTTGACATGGTACAGTAATGGAGAATGGGGTGACAGTTAGGCCGCACGACCCAATGGTAGACCTTGGCACCTGTTGGTCTGTGGAGGGGGGTGGAGTGGTTGGGGGTTCAAGGTCTGGTAACCCTATCATCACATTTCCATACTTTTGTCGCTGTGGAAACAACCCTAACTAATGCATTAATGGAGTTTTTTGCAATGAATTTCCCTTCTTTTTGAGAAAGTGTAATATAAATAGTAAATGGTATGTGTTGGTGGAAGTGTGGGGCCTGAGCTGCCCATTTCTGCATAATGATATGTGTTTGTGGGAGCGCTGGTCCTCTGGGCCCTGCATTCCCACTTACACATAAGCACGGAGCCATACAACATCCCTATAGGTCATGGAAGGCTTGTAACATTAATTTGCCCATATCTGGAGAACCGTAACAGCTAGTAAAAAAATGGAAGTGTGGTTGTAATCATAAGAGTGAGTAGTTCCCACAACATGAAGTCGACCAAATGCATATTGCGCATTGTGTCTGAGATGGGGCAGCAGAAAGCGCTGTGAATATGGAGTCTGTGGCCGTAATAATGGTCCTCGGACATGAAAATGAGCAACTGGAACAGTAAATCACAAATATCTCGGGAACTGTACAAGGTAGAAAACAAATTCAAATGTCATGGGTTTCAGGGCCTTCCAACCTAGTTCTTAATTTAGTCCCCCTTCAGGGGGGACTAAGAATGTTTGCGATGATAAGTCTGTATCTCGAACCATTTTGGAAGGCACCACAGATGCTGCAGTGTTATCCTTTGGGAAAATTGTGGAACTTTGGAATGCCGTAACCTTGGGTGCCTGTAATGTTTTCATACCAGACCACCAAAAGGCACATCTGTGGGACCAGGGCTTGCCACCCTGCAAATTTCGGGGATTCACTCATCGAGTTGCTAGAGAAGCAATCTCTATCTCTTGAGAGATCCTTGTGTTGAAACCTGACTGTAATTTTATATGAAACTTGAAGTGTGCATTTGTTTTACTGTGTGAGATACTGAGCCCTGTTCCAACAGGAACAGGAAGAGGGCGAGTAGTTTTTGCAGATAGTATACTGAACTACTACTTGCTGGAAACCAGACTTTTTTTCACTCCAAACATCTTGGGCACTGTTATTTGCACTTCAGAGTCTATATCTTTGGCTCTTGAGTATTTTTTTAATCTTAAACAGGGGTTTTCATCTATCTGCCTCATAGTGTGACCTCAGAGCCACTTCTGGGTCACAGGTCTGCATTTCATTTTGGCCTGCAGTGAGCAGGGCGAGTGCGCATCGTCACATGTGAAGACGTGCGCCATGTGTTTTGCATGTTTGGCGTTGGTGGTGTAGGTGGCAGCAGGACTGCTACATAAATATTGGGAAACCATTCAGGTACTTTAGTAACCATATCAATCATAGCTGTTTACTATCACCAGAGTACTGTGCATACTTTGCACTTATTTCTAACTGAAATTATCACCCAGTTGGCCCGTATATACTCGTGCCTTGTTTGTAACATGGAAGACCCTATTAAAATGTGTGCTGCATGTCAGATGTTCTGTGCAGGGGAGGATAATATTGAGTTTGCCTGTGATAAATGTCTTCTAATAAACACCCTCCAAGAGGAAATCTCTAGGTTACTTTACAATGGGCCACATAACGAGGAAATTGTATCTCTAGAGGAATTTATTGATACTGTGGTCCAACAGGCAGAAGCATTTGCTTTATCTACAAAGCCTAATACTAGTGATCCCAGCACCAATGACTTGGCAACTGTTACAAACAGTAAAACTAAACGTAGAGGGGGTCAGATTTATAATACTGCTCCACTATTATTACAAAACAGATTCCTCCCCTAGATGTGGAAGACCATATTCAACCCTCCTCTCCAATAACAACAATTCAGGAGGATGCTATCCAGCTTTTAACAACTCCAGTGACCATATCAGCTGTCCCCTCTGTACCCTCCAGACCTCATAAACCAAAGAAACCAGCCAATAGTAGCCACTCTACTCATAAGCCAACATCGCCTGAGCCTCTGTCAGTTCCACAACAACACACTATTGAAAACTCACTGCCTCAATCAACTACACAACCTAGACAGATTTTTATACTCAGGGACTCAATAATCGAGCATATTGATAATACAGTATGTAACCCTGATAAAACAAACTGCACATGCTCCAGTTTTAGAGGGGCAAGGATTGCTAACATCACAAGAATGTTATCTGACATACTTCAGAACGCTGGCACCAACCCCTTGGTGCTCATACTTGCTGGTACAAACAACATTTTACATGACAGCATTGATCATATTAAACAGGATATCATTGCACTAAGTAATTAACTAATTGACAAAGGCTGTAAGATCAGTTTACCTGAAATTTTACCAGTCTCAAGAGCCATGGAAACTATTACTAACAAAATCAAAAATATTAACGAGTGGTTGTGCAAATGGTGCTTTAGACAAGACATCCCCTGCATAACCTATTGGGAGAATTTCATTGATAGACCTTTGTTTTGTTGGGATGGACTTCACCTTAGCAGGTGTGATAGTACACTTCTTGGGAAATCCTTACTAAAAGAAAATTGATACTCTTTTAAACTAGGAAAATGGGGAGAATGGGAAAATACCCAGGTCTCTAAAAACAATTAAGACTCCATCACATTGTAGAGTTCTGTCACTAAACACCCTTTCCCTAAATCAATCTAAAATGGCTGAACTAGAAGCAACTGTACACAACCATAGTATAGGAATTAAAGCTATTACAGAAACTTGGTGGGACACTATGTCTTCTTTACTTAAACATATCCAGGGATATAATCTTTATCATAAAGATAGGCAAAATAGACAGGGTGGTGGTGTCTGTATCTACATCCATGATGATATTAAATCCCAAGAAATTCAACACACCTCTATTACAGAAAGCATCTGGGTTTCTGTTCAGCTTGAGGGGCAACCACAATTATTCCTGGGCACCTGTTACAGACTCCATTCACCTGACCTGGAGTGTTTTTTGAATCTGTTAAATTATATTTCCTTTTTTTTTTTCAAATAAAGGAGACACCATTACATTGGATGATTTTAGCCTTCCCAGCATTGACTGGACATCCTTATCAGGTAGCAACAGTTAGGACAAATTGTTCCTTACATGCCTTCTAGAACATGGTCTCACACAGTTTATCACTTCCCTGACTAGAAACCTCAACACTCTTGATCTTATGTCTAACACCAATGATTCCATTTCAGATATACACATAAGGGCACCCCTTGGAACTAGTGATCACTCTGCCATTCTATTTTCTATTTTAACTGAGCATCCTTGCCTACATAAACAAACAACATACAAACATTACGACAACGCAAACTTCAAGATCATAAACAAAACACTTCTATCAAAACTCTGGGGAGTTCTAATGAATCATCTTTCAACCAATGAAACTTGGGCTTTACTCAAATCCTTAATTCATCAACTAAAGCTTTTATGGGTCCCACGATTAAAAAAATACAATTCCAAAGGAAGACTACCAAGATGGTTTAGTAAAAACATTAGTTCATTAATAAAGAAAAAAATTAAATAATTTAAAAAACTGAAAAGCACACATTTATTCAAAATATCAATCCACACTATGTCTCCTAAAACATACCATAAAACAAGCCAAAACTAAGCTTGAATTCAAAATATCCCATACTAAAGATTCCCATAAATCACTGTATTCTTACCTAAATAATATAAAAGGTAATACTAGAAAGGTTGGGCAGATATTTCACAATAATAACATTATTAACTCAGACCAAGACACAGCGAACATATTCAACTCCTACTTTGCTTCTGTTTTTTCACCTAAGGATATCCCAGCTCCAGGTTCTCAGGACCCACCCATTAAATCCACTAACTATAACATTACTGAGGATATGATATTGACAGCTCTACATTCCTTAAAAAAATCATCTGGTCCGGGTCCGGATAACATCACCCCAAGATTTCTAATAGAAACAGCTAAGGCAATAGCAGTCCCTTTAAAAATAAGTTTTAATAAATCCATTGAAACTGGACATATCCCTTGTGATTGGCTAGCAGCCACAGTAGCCCTGATCCACAAAAAGGGTAGTAAAGCCAGTGTCCAGAACTATTGCCCAATAAGTCTCACATCTGTTGTCTGCAGAACTATGGAGGAGATCATCAAATCATTTATGGAAAAGGAAATGGGTATCCTTAATCTGGTCGATTAAGTTACAACGTGGTTTCAAAACGGAGCATTGATGCACTACTAATCTAGTATCCTTTTATAACAACATAAACTTGGGTTTAGATAATAAAACTCCATCTGATGTTATCATTTTAGATTTCAGTAAAATGTTTGACAAAGTACCACACAATAAATTGGTCTCTGAACTGGAGTTTATGGGTTTTTCATCATGCATTACTAATTGGTTAAAATAGGCTTACCAATAGAACTCAGAGGGTGAATATTAACAATTCATTGTCACATCAATGTTTAGTGAGCAGCGGAGTGCCCCAGTGCTCTGTTCTGGATTCTACACTATTTAACCTGTACATCAGTGACATGAAAATTTCATCCCACAATTGATTATCCAAATTTGCAGATGACTCCAAACTCGGTGGCTATGTAAATTCATCTGTTAACATAAATAGCCTAATTTCAGATTTAAATTCTATTGAAAAGTGGGCACTGACAAATCACATGGAATTTAATATCGATAAATGTGTAGTCCTCCATTTTGGTGTTAAAAATCCAAGAAATATATACAAAATAAACAACATCCTCTTAAAATCATCAGACACAGAAAGGGATTTGGGTATACTTGTTAACAGGAAACTTTCATCACAGGGCCATTGTTTAAAAGTGACCAGAGTTGCATATTCACTTCTAAGCTAGATAAAATGCTCTTTTGTTACCAGGACCAAGCAGTGCCTTGTTCCTTTATACAGATCTCATATAAGACCCCACCTTGATTATGGATCTCCATTTTGGAACTCCTATTTGGCAGGTGACATAGCTCAATTGGAACGAGTCCAGAGAAGGGCTATGAAGATGGCCTCTGGACTGTCAAACAAAACCTACTCTGAGAGGTTACAGGAAACTGGCCTCCAAACTAAAAGATGTAGGGGAGATATCTTGTTCCACTTCAAAGTCTTGCAATCCCCTGAGTTATCTAGAAAGTGTTGACTCTCCAGCTTTAACAAGAAAATAAATTTTAGATCACACAATAAACAGATTATATTAAAAGGGCAAATACAAATAAAAGAAATAATTTATTGACAATACGTGCAGCAAGATTGTGGAACTTATTGCCACAAGCCTTGGTTGTTATCGATAATTTTGATACCTTCAAAAAACACCTTGATATTTGGCTCACTCTGAATTTTTCCCACTCTTATTAACTCACATTGTGTGGGGGAAAAATCTTGATGGGCTTTGGCCTCCTTTTTTTCCATACCAAACCTAGTAAACTTAGCAAAAGAGCAAACTGTTTTGTTGCAGGAGAGTGACAAAGATTTGCAGTTATTTTGAGCATACTTTCGCAAATCACAAAAGTTTCCGAAAAAAAATCATGAAACTTTCACATTCGTGAAAGTATTTTATGAAAGTATTTTTCTGAAAATTTTAAAAATGCATTTCTGGGGGGGTTTAAACTCCAAAAAACATATGTCTAGCATCCTCAGGACTCAACTAGGTGAACACAACAAGTGTGTTCATAAAGGGTCCCAATTTTAAATGCCAGGCATTTTTCTGTGCAGTAACTGAAAAAATGTTCAACTCACGAAAATAAAAGGGCCATTTGTGACAGTAAAAATGGCCATTTGCAAAAGTTTCGTGATTTTTGTTAACTTTTCCCATGGACTATAATGGGAAATTTGTTTTTTGAATAACTTTTAAGCGATTTAATATTTTTTCACCAAATCTTTGAAAGGCACAAGGCTGTATGTTTCCTGAAGATTTCGGATGAATGGACAAACTATGCAGGCTGTGGGTGTGAGAAAAGAAACGTGCAAAAAGTCAGTTTTTTTGTGTTTTTTGGTGTTCCATAGCTCAGCAACTGTACATCCAACTGTAACGCAACTTGGCAGATCAAGAGATCTGTGGGACCAGACAACACATGCACACTTTCAGCCAAATCCATTGTGTGGTGGCAAAGTTATTAAGGTGCAAAATTTGAGGTTTTGCAATACAGTGGCTGCTCAACCCTAACTATAGTGCCACTACCGTGGCACTATAATACATATATATTCATTGCAAAACGTTATTGATGCATCAGTGTTGATACACAGCAACAAAGTATGGAATGTGATGTTAGATCATCATTTACTCATTCCACCCTCATCTCCATACCACTAGACATCGGGTGTGCCATAATAATCAGGCCAACTCCACCCCATTCCATGTGTAGCAAGCTGACATGCTACAATATAGGAGAATGGGGTGAAAATTAGGCCTGATGAGCCCATGGCACACCCCCGATGTCTGGTGGTGTGTGCAGGGTGGGGGTGGGGTGCTAGGGAGGTAACCCTAACATCACATTTCCATACTTTTGTTGCTGTGCTATCAACCCTAACTGATGCATCAATGAGGTTTTTTGCAATGATTTGAAACCAACGGAACCTCAGCACACACTCACGCTGGAATGATCCAAGGCAAAATATAGGATTCAGTCCGTTATTAAAATTTCAGCACTCACAGTGCCTTTGCCAAACCAACACAGAAAAGGTCTCAAAGTTTCACGCAGACACACTGCACTTTTTCAAGAGACAAGTTACTAGCAACAACCACCATGTTAAGTACTAAACCATTAATCTAAAGCATATGTAAGCAATTAATCGCATAACATTAATTCAACTACTCATTAATTTATATCTATTATACACAGCAAAAATGACATGCTTTTTCTATTTTTATTTATTATGCATATCAGTATTTAAAATTAACTATTAAACTTTTGTAACTAGAATTTTATCAAACAATATAAATAACATGAAAAGGTTATCTTATAACTATTGGCATTACCGTGTAAACCTATACTCACAAATGTGGAAGCAATTCAGTTTTATCATTTAACCCTGGATGGCGTGTGGCTTGCAATTTAAAAATCCAGAACTTTTCTCTACAGGCTAACTTATTTTCAGTGTGGCCCCCCCCCCACCCGAGGACCAATTGTGATTCTCTCAATGCCAATAAAACACCACTCATGCTGTTTCTTATCTTGTGCAAAATGAATATGGTGGGCCGTAGTGTATTCCAAATTATTATTAGCGATCGCTCGCATATGCTCACCAACCCTTCTTAAAATTGTCATTTCGTTCTACCAACGTAATATACACCACATTTACAATTAGCTTAATAAACAACATGAGTAGTGTCACAATTTATAAATGAATAGATATGCAACTCTTTCCCATCATTAGGGTTTAAAAAATGTTTTTGCCACTGTTATACAAAGAACAAAGATATGTAATTGAAAATGTTAATATTACAAACTGGTTGCCCCCGTTGCCTTTAGGTTGTTTTAGATGTAAGAGATGCAAATATTGTAGCTGTATAACAGTGGCAAAAACATATGCTAGTAACTTATCTCTTGAAAAGTGCAGTGTGTCTGAGTGAAACATTGAGACCTTTACTGTGTTGGTTTGGCAGAGGCACTGTGAGTGTTGAAATTTTAATAAAGGACTGAATACTATATTTTGTCTTGGATCATTCTAGCGTGAGCGTGTACTGAGGTTCCTTTGGTTTTGAATTGTTGTATTTACTATAGGCACCACGAACTGTGAGCAACTTTGTTTGGTTTTAAGATTGTTGTGAGTAACTGCTCCAGTAAAATGCTATTTGGATATCTTAACAAGGATCCTTTACAGAATGATGGACTCAGTGCCTCCTACCAACCCGGTGACCGAACCAGATGAGGTGAACTTTCGGGTTCTGTCTACCAACACAGGTATGAATTTTTTAGACACTCTGTTGTTTAAACCTATCCTAAACATACCACAGATGGTGGGCAATATCCCTGGTGTTTAAAACCTAGATGAACAAGTACAAGCTCTGGATATTTCAACAGCATATTATGAGTATCATAAAGTGGCTTTACAAATTCGGAGACTAATTTGTACTCAAACTACAATGGAATGATACCTTGAGGTCAAAAGGGTTCCGAGAGGACTGAAAATTTTGAAATTTCCATCCTTTGGTAAAAATCAGAAATGTTTTCTGACCCCTGGTTGGATGAAATACATTCAAGCTCACTTAGACTGATTGAATTGATCATTAAGGAGTTAATTGAAGAGCAGAAGGAGCTGATTGAATTAATAAAATGTAAAGAACAGAAGTTCAATAACTTTTCAGAGTCAACAGAATATGAAAGATATAAGCAAGATCTGTACAAAGCAGTTAAGAAACTAGATAAAAAATTGAGAGCACAAAAAGAAAAGAAATCTAAGTGAAAGAAATTACTCTAATAATTGTATCTTTGATTGGAAAAATCAGCCAAAATACATTCTGAAGAATAAGAATAAAATGATGTTAATTCAGAACAACTATCAACAGATAGTGTGTCCGACGCAGCTTCTTCCGTTTTTTTAGAAGACATTTTGGAGAAGGGTTTGGAGCAACAGCAAGTAAGAGAAAAAAATACAAAAACAGTTACACTTACGACGCAGTCCGAGAGTGGCCTTCTGAGGACCATTAAACATATGAGAAGGGGCAGAAGAGGTAAACGAACAAGGGGGCCAATGTATTTATCTGACCCAGGGGAGAGGTTGGAATTCAGGGAATCAGAGGAACAGGAGGGGACAATATCACCCAAGGAGACGAGGCAGGAGAGGATTTAACTAGATGCATCTGTGAATGAAGAAGAAAATAATGTTGTCAACCTGACTAATTATGAACTTACAGAGACAGAACTTCTGGTGTTAAACAAGGGACTTAAGCTTGTGCCAACTAATACATGTAATGCTTTTGATGTTTTTATAGATCTGAATAAATCTGTGTGTAATTTAAATCTTAAATGCTTTTTTTTCTAGTAACATGGAATCTAGTATGGTAAGTGATACCAGCACTAATGATGGCTCTGTAGAACCTCAGATGAATGTTGAAGGACATTTTAGAGCAAAATCCAGATTTATGCCACCACAAAATTCAACAGTTCAGGTTTTCTATAGAGCATGTGAAGCTGATTTCCATGGGCTCATTAATGACAGGAAAATACCAGGTTATGTTAACATGACTAAAGCCGAGACAGAAGCAAATTGCATAATAATAGAGACATTACTATTAATCAGGCTGACAAGGGAGGCGGTGTGGTGGTGTTAAATACTGATGATTATGTAGCTGACATTAAACGACAATTATCTGATGAAAAAGTTTATAAACAATTGAATAGTGATCCAACTTTAATGTTTAAAAACAAAATAGATGGATTTGTATGTACAGCTTTGTTGGAAAGGATTATAGATAAAGACACTTTTGAATTTCTCACAGTACAGCACTCCATACGTCCCTTGATCTACATGCTTCCAAAAATACATAAAAGTTTGACCAACCCCCTTGGGCGTCCTATTGTGGCAGGAATACTCTCTATTACTGAACCTTTAAGCCAATATGTTGATTATCACAGTAAAGATTTTGTTCCCGATTTACGGTCCCACATTAGAGACATCAAACATATTTTGAATATTGTTGCGGACCTCCATGTCGAGTTAGCTGACCATTTGGTCACTCCTGACGTGGAGGCCCTTTATACCAATATTCTGCACAGAGGTGGGCTGCAGGCATTAGAATACCATCTTAATAAAATAGTAGCTCAACAGCCACCGACAAAATTTTTGTTGCAGCTGGCAGTATTCGTTTTAGAGTATAATGCATTTATGTTTCAGGGTAACTTTTTCCTGCAATTAAATGGAACAGCAATGGGGACTACTTTTGCCCCCGATTATGCAAATTTATATTTGGGTATGTGGGAGGAGGCCCATATATATAATTCTGAAGAAAATCCCTTTTATGGCTCCATAGGAATTTACAAACAATTTATTGATGATTGCTTTTTGATTTGGTTACACATGGAATTGGAACTAAGTGCTTTTGTAAAATATATGGAATGCACTAATCCCAATTTAAAGTCTGCAGTAAAAACTGATATGTAGTAAATCACTTTTTTGGATATTACCATTTTAAAGGATAAACAAAATGGTTTGGTTACCACACTTTATAGGAAAAGTATTGATAAAAATGTTGTTTTGCCAGCCAGTTCTTGCCATCCTAGGCACACGATAAAAGCAATTCCCAAGGGTTAATGTACTCATGTGAGATGAAATTGCACTGATACAATGCAATATGATAAATGGGCGGAGATTTGGAAAATAGGTTTAGAATGAGGGGATAGAAACAGAGGGTGGGATATTCAGAACTGCGCCAGGCAGGGGCGCAAGCTGGTGCAGCGCAGCTGGGATGCGCCAGAGTGTGGTCTGGGCGATATTCAATGGCACTGCACCATGGCTCTGCACCACTGAATATGGCACCCTGGCTACCCACATTGCAGATGGCACAGTGGCATTGCACCAGCGCAAGTGACCAGAGAGGAGCAGAGGGATGCGCTAGTGCAAGTGCCATTGCGCTAGGCACATCAACCGCGATATTCAGCGGTGGACATGCAAATGGGGCCATAATGTATGCAAGGCGCAAATGGGGCCATTAGCATGTCATTATGGCCTCATTTGCATGCAGGTGCGCCGATCCCTGGCAACTTGCGCCTGGCACCCTGCCAGGCAGCAGCCGTCTGGGACCGACGCCCCCTGCCCCCACTGGCAATGTGCTCCCATGCCCAATCGCGGGCATGAGTATTACCATAAACATCCAATATCCCTGGTGGTCCAGTGGACCGCTTCACGCCCGATCACGGGCTTAAGTATAAAACTATACCGTCCAATATCCCTGGTGGTTCAGTGGACCGCTTCTCGCCCGATCATGGGCTCAAGTATAAAACTATACCGTCCAATATCCCTGGTGGTCCAGTGGACCGCTTCATGCCAGATTGCGGGCTTAAGTGTAAAAATAAACCATCCAGTATCCCTGATGGTCCAGTGGATCTTTCTGCCTGATCGCTGGACAATGCATGGTTATAAACGTCCAAATCATCCCTGCTGGTCCAATGGTACCCTCTCCCCACCCGCCCACTGAGCCCCACCACCCGCCCCCGGTCAGCAGCAGGTGGCAGTTCCCACCTGCAAGCTGCCCGGCCACCCGCCGACTGACTGCGTACAGTATGGCTGTACGCCCATTGGTCCACCATTGGTACCGTACTACACAGTCCAGATATGTGAATGGATCTGACCGGGGGGAGCGGGGTGGTGGGGCTCAGTGGGGAGGGGGGTACCACTGGACCACCAGGGATGGTTTGGACGTTTACATTTTCATACTTATGCCCATGATCAGGCTGGAAGCTGTCCACTGGACCACCAGGGATAATGGACAGTATATTTTTATACTTAAGCCCGCGATCGGGCATGAAGCATCCACTGGACCACCAGGGATATTAGACAGCATTTTTCTATAAGTATGCCCGCGTTCGGGCATAGGGGGTGCTACCACGACAGACAGTGCCGCTGGAGCTCGGGTGGTCACCCAGAGCTGGCAGCTGCCGTGTTGCACCCTGCAATATGGCAGCTCACCTGTGGGTGACCAGCTGTTGCCCCTGTTTTTGTTGGCTCAACTGTGTGCGGCGCAGGTAGGGGTTGTGCCTGCATCTGCTCAGCACATCCCGGGTTGAATAGCGGGATGTGCGGCATATGCATGAGCACACTCCCCCTACTTGCGCCGCATCCATTACTGATGCGCCCCAGCACATCGGGATTTGTGCTACAAACCTTCCCCTTTTGAATATCGTGCTGGGAGGCATCAGTGGGTTGCGCATGGCACACCTGTGTTGAGCCATGCTCAACCCTTCTGAATATCCCATCCAGAGTATGCTGTTTGATATTAAAAATGAAGTGAGGCAAGTTTCTAGGGATACTTTGCTTTGTGAGGAAAAACAAAGATGCAGCAAAAAATAATCGTGAACATATGAGGCTAAATTTTGTGACTACATATGGTGTAGATTCAGCAGAGATCGAAAAAATAGTTTTAAAACATTGGCCAATCCTGCAAACAGAGGAAAAGTTGACTGATTATGTTATGAACCCCCCTCGTATGATGCACAGAAGAACCCAAAACCCTGGGTGATAAATTGACTGCGAGTTACCAACTGAAAATCATGTCTGGTGCTCGACTCCTACCAGAACCACTTGTTTTTGATGAAAAGAATGTTTTGGATAAAATGTCCAGGGTGAATCATTGATTGATTCAGAAATAGGTTTAAATTTACATCCAAATATTCACTCTACAGGAAGACAAAGAAATGTAATTGAAATTGTTAATATTACAAACTGGTTGCCCCAGTTGCGTTTAGGTTGTTTTAGATGTAAGAGATGCAAATATTGTAGCTGTATAACAGTGGCAAAAACATTTTTAAACCCTAATGATGGGAAAGAGTTGCATATTTATTCATTTATAAACTGTCACACTACTCATGTTGTTTATTTAGCTAATTGTAAATGTGATGTGTATTACGTTGGTAGAATGAAACGAAAATTTAAAGAAAAGGTTGGTGAGCATATGCGAGCGATCACTAATAATAATTTGGTATACGCTACGGCCCACTATATTCATTTTGCACAAGATAAGAAACAGCATGAGTGGTGTTTTATTGGCATTGAGAGAATCACAATTGGTCCTCGGTGGGGGGGCAACATTGAAAATAAGTTAGCCTGTAGAGAAAAGTTCTGAATTTTTAAATTGCAAGCCACACGCCATCCAGGGTTAAATGATAAAACTGAATTGCTTTCACATTTGTGAGTATAGGTTTACATGGTAGTGCCAATAGTTATAAGATAGCCTTTTCATGTTATTTATATTGTTTGATAATAAAATTCTAGTTAAAAAAGTTTAATAGTTAATTTTAAATATTGATATGCATAATACATAAAAATAGTAAAAGCATGGCATTTTTGCTGTGTATAATAGATATAAATTAATGAGTAGTTGAAATAATGTTTATGCGATTAATTGCTTACATGTGCTTTAGATTAATGGTTTAGTACTTAACATGGTGGTTGCTGCTAGTAACTTATCCCTTGAAAAAGCGCAGTGTGTCTGAGTGAAACGTTGAGACCTTTTCTGTGTTGGTTTGGCAGAGGCACTGTGAGTGCTGACATTTTAATAAAGGACTGAATCCTATAGTTTGTCTTGGATCATTCCAGCGTGAGTGTGTGCTGATGTTCCTTTGGTTTCAAATTGATGTATTTACTATAGGCACCACGAACTGTGAGCGACTCTGTTTGGTTTTAAGTTTTTGCAATGAATTAACCTTCTTTTTGAGAAAGTGTAATGTAACTGGTAACTGGTATGTGTTTGTGGGAGCGCGGCATCTCGGGGCCCAGCGCTCCCTTCACATTGCCCAATTTTTGCATAATGGTATGAGTATGTGGGAGCATGGGCCCTCTGAGCCCTGCGCTCCCACTTATTCATAAGTACGGAGCCATAAATCAGCCCGATAGTACTGAAAAGGAACCCTTGTAACACTTATTTGGCAATATCTCAGTAACCGTAGCAACTAGGAAAAGAATTCCACTGCAGTTGTGATCATGACTTCAAACTGTCTACGTGGGCTTAGTCGACCTAAAGGTCCATATCTCACATTGTTTCTGAGATACGGGCTTTGAAAGTTGCCGCTGCCGCCGCAGTGTTGGTCTATGGGAAATTTCTCAACTTCAGAGCACTGTAACTATGAGCCCGTTGAATGTTTTGGGACCAAACAATGAAAAATCACATTTGTGGGACCAAGGCTTGCCACCCTGCAAATTTCAGCCCAAAAGCCCTAACCATTTTGATGCTGAGGGGTGGCAAAGAATTACTGTTTTTGGGTGCTGTTCTTTCACAAATTGCGAGCTTTGCAAAAATTTTTGACAGAATAGGCAAGACACTTTCATGATTTGCGAAAGTGTCACATTCATTCTGTCACAATTTGGAACACTACGAGGGATCTGATTGCAGAAATGGCATTTCTTTGGGGGGGTTCCCCCTCAAAAAAGATAGTGCTGTGATCCTCAGGGCCTGACTAGGTAAACACAACTGTCAGTGTTTACCTAGGGGGTCCCAAATTTAAACACCAGGCATTTTTCTCTCTCGCTAACTGAAAACAAGATAGCCACCACACTACAGTAAAAGGGCCATTTGCGACAGTAAAATGTAGTGGTGGTAGCTTTCGTGAGGTACATATATTTTTTCCCATTGACTATAATGGGAAAATTGCTTTCTGGATAACTTTTGAACGGTTGAATATTTTTTCATCAAATCATCAAAAGGCACATCAGTGACCCAGATTGCATCTTCCCCGAAGATGGCAGACCAAACCTACAAATCATGTGGGCTGAGCAAAGAAACACACAGAAACCCTGTTTTTGCACTTTCTTTGATGCTCTGTAGCTCCATAACCACTCGTCTGACTGTAACGCAACTTGCCAGATCCAGAGATCTATGGTGCCCCACTGCGCATGCACAATTTCACTTAAATCCATCGTATAGTGGCAAAGCTATTAAAGTGCAAAAGTTGGGGTTTAACATAGAAGTGGCAGGGCAACCCTAACTATAGCTGCACTAGCGTGCAGCTATAATATATCTTAAACTGGCGCGGTCGTGCCAGTATAATTAGAGTGAAACTGCACTTCTATGTTAAAGTCCAAAATTTAAACCTTAATAACTTTGGAGCCGTTCAAAGGATTTGCATTAAATTTGGCATGCCAAATCTCTATGGGTAGGACTCTTCACATGCCAAATTTTTGGGGAATCCTTTATGCTGTTTCTGAGATACAAAGTGCTGAAAAAACAGAAAAATCTGTATTTTTTTGACATTTCTTACTACAGCTGGATCTCAAAAACGGCTTTATGTTGTGGGCTGAAATTTTCAGGGTAGAAAGCCTTTTGGTCATAGATGTGCCTTTTGAAGGTTTGGTGAAAAAATATTAATCTTTTCAAAAGTTATAGCATTTTGAATTTTCCCATTGTTTCCTATGGGAAAATGTATGTCAGGCACGAGAGATACTATTTTTCAAACAACAGGAGTACAGCTTATTTTCGAACAATAGGACTACTGTGTGAAAAAAACAAGTTTCTTTTCGCAAAGAATGCTGGTAGGTTTTGCACAGTTCACAGTCCTGCGATCGACTGAGCCATGTTGAGGCCGCTATCTTGTTTTGCCGCTTAGGGAGGATGTTGAAGTACGAACATTTTAAGCACAAAAAAAATCAGAAAATCGCTAAAGAGAACCTCTTTAGGTGTTTTCTGATTATTTTTTTGTGTTTTAAGCTGGGCCCAGGTGCCAGCTTATGCAAAGAATGGCTTGGAGTCAGTTCTCTGTATGAGAAGAGCGTTATTTTCTTGACTTCTGCAGCTGCAGCTGGAACGCTGCTGCCTGCTACAGAGTCATGGAAGGCTCGCTCTGTGCGCTTTGTGCACACAATACATGGTGTCTACTGGGGATTCTGGGAGCCCACCCCAGTGTGCCCAAATGTATTATTTATTTATAAAAACCTGTGAAAAGAAGAAAATCATCCCCCGCAGTCTTTTCTTTGATGCAGAATCCTGCATTGAAGTGTGGCAAATTTCGATGTAGGATCCTGCATCAAAGTACTGTAGTGAGTTGCACAATGCTTTCCTATACAAAAGCATTGTGTGGCACATTACAGTACTTCGATGCAGGATCCTGCATCAAGATTTGTGCACATGTAGATGCAGGATCCTGCATCAATTTAGTCTGCCCGCCCCATTCTCCAACATGGGGGTACCTAATCCTCATGTTGCTCTGTATCCTACCCCCCCCAGTATTGCAGCACACTGGAAGTGCACCCCAGTGTGCCACTATATTACTTTTTTGCAAGTTCAACCTTTCTGACACCGGCATGCCCACTCCCGGTGTCGGATGACCCCCCCACAGCCCACTTAATTGCTGATGGGGGTGCCCAATCCATCTGTCAGCATGATGATCCTCCCAAACTTATGTGGCACACTGGGAGCCCACCCCAGTGTGCCCAGTACCTCTACCAAAACCTGTGAAAAAAAAAGAAAAACGTCCGATTATTTTTTTTTTAAATCCCTGTAATAAAGGAAAACGTCCCTCATAGTCTCCCCAGTCCATCCCCACCTTCCCTCTGCTCACCAACCTCCCCACACCCCACCGCCCATACTTACCATCTGGAGGCCAGGATCAGCGATTTTCTGTGGACTGGGAACACGTCTGCACTCTTCAAAGTCCAACTGCAAACTGAAGAAATCAAGGTAAGTAGTATAATGGAAGTCAGTGTGAGGGGGTCAACTTAGGTTGATATCTCAGCCAATTTTAGGAATTTTGGCCCCAAATTTTAAACATGGGGTTCTTGGGACCCCTCCTCATGAACATGTTACTGTCATTTGATTTTTCGGTCCTGAAAAGTGATTTCACCTTTGCTGTGCAGAATCACCTTTCAGGACCTGTTCATGAAATGACAGTGCCACTGTGCATGAGGTGGGGTCCCAAAAAGCCAATGTTGCAATTTTGATGAAAAATTCCCAAAATGACATGTTACAAGCATGCATTGTGCAGTTTTCATTTAACTGTAACTTCCGCTAATTTTAATATTTTCACTCAAGATTTTCAACATTGGCATTTTTTAACACCTCCTTATGTACAGTATAGCTGTCATTTTTCACATACTGCCCAAAATGTGTTTTCACACCTGTGGCGCAGAATGGTGTGGTCGCCGCACAAAATCAAATTTTGGAACAGATTAACAAAATGACAATTCCACTGTTCATGAGGGGAGGACCCATAAAGCCCAAGTTAAAGATTTGGTGAAAAAATTCCCAAAAATGACTGCGTTATGGGCGTGTGTTTCGCACTTTCTACACACATTCATAACTTTTCCAATTTTTCAAATTTTCACTTCAAATTTTCAACATTGCCATTTTTCACACCACCTTATGAACAGAACAGCTGTCATTTTGCACATCCCATCCAGAATGTGATTTTGCACCTGTGGCGCAAAATAGCGCAGTCGCTGTACAAAATCAGCTTTTGGGATGGATTAAAAAAATCACAGTTGCATTGTTCATGAGGGGAGGTCCCACAATGCTGATGCTGAAAATGTGAACAAAAATTAAAAAAAATGAGCATGTTATGAGTTTTTAAGCGCACTTGTAACTTTGCCATTGTTTCTCATTTTTCACACTGTTGCACTATCTGGATGGAGGGATGGGAGCACAGGGTCCAAAGGACCCTGCCTTCCACAGTAACATATGGATACTGTTGTACTATCTTGATGGAGAGATGGGAGCGCAGGGTCCAAAGGATCCTGCGCTCCCACCATGACATATGTACACTGTTGTACTATCTGGATTGTGGGATGGGGACCCTGCACTCCCACTGTGACATATGGACAGTGTTGTACTATCTGGATCATGTTCGGACCTGTACTCCCACCATGAGTTATGAACAGTGTTGTGCTATCTCAATGGAAGGATGGGAACTTAGGATACAATTATAATGTCTGAAAAAGAAGAGAAATTCTTTGCAAAAAAACTTTGTTTATGCATCAGTTAGGGTGGATACCACAGTGACAAAAGCAGGTAATGAGGCATTTGGGTTCCCCCACAACCCCACCCTCTACACAACAACAAGTGTCAGGGTGTGCCTTGGAGTCATTGGCCCTAACTCTCACCTCTTTCCTTGTGTAAACAACATGAGATGGTTCAGTATAGGAGAATGTAATACTAATTTGCCAATATCTCAGTAACTGTAGCAACTATGAAAAAAATTCCACTACAGTTGTAATCACGACTTCAAAACCTCCACGGGTGCTACCTAAAGGTGGACTAAGCTGCGGAGAGCAAAATATCCATATCTTGAATCGTTTTTGAGATACGAATGCCACAATTCAATGGATGCATGTAACTCAAGCATTTTTAGGATTTTTTTCACCCAATTTTCAACATGGCTTTTTCGGGACCCCACCTCATCAACAATGTCACTGTCTTTTTGTCAATCTGTCCTGCAAGTTGAGTTCTCACAGAGAATGTGCCATTCTGTGCCACAGGTGCAAAAACATGTTTTGGGTAGGATGTGGAAAATGACAGCTGTATAATGTTCATGAGGAGGTATGGAAAAGGGTAATGTTGAAACTCAGGAGTGAAAATATGAAAAATTGGCGAAGTAATGTGGTCATTTTTGGGAATTTTTTAACCACATTTTCAACATGAGCTTTTTGGGAAGTCCCCTCATGAACACTGGCACTGTAATTTTGTTACTCCATCCTGAAAGTTGATTTCGTACATCGATACACCATTCTGACCTAAGATGCTACATGGATCTGCTTCTTCCTTACAGAGTCATTTTTCAGCATTATTTTATTTCATTTTTATATGTAATCAGTTTAAAAATGTTCTACTAATCCAGTAGATTCTTGAGTATTTATGATTATATTATATTTGAAAGATTTTTGCTTGGAACTGACTTGCTTGACATATGTATTGCTTACTCAAATTTTTCTGCGTTATTTATCTAGTTATTTCTTACTTAATATTAACACTATTTAATGTGTGTAAGGACATAATTGATTGAATCTATTAGAAATGAATATTGAAATATCATTCATAGATGTTAGATGTGGTAACGTATATTGAAGCGTTGTTAATTTACTTCATATATGAATTGATGACTATATTTTATGTACTGTTTCCTCTGTCTTAAAAGAATACAAATTTCATTGACAAAAAAAATTCTGCACCATAGGTGTGAAAACACATTTAAGGCAGGATGTTAGAAATGACAGCTGTACCATTCATGAGAAGGTGTGCAAAAAATAACAATGCTGAAAATCTGCAGTGAAAATATAAAAAAATTGGCTAAGGTACGACCGCGATGAACACATACTACGTGATACCTTCTAACACAGCCGTTTGAGATTTTTATGTACCGAATTTTCAACATGGGCTTTTTTTGGACCTCCCCTCATGAACACTGGGACTGTCATTTCATTTATCAGTCCTGAGAAGTGATTTTGCATCCCAAAAGGTGATTCCATGCAGCGACTGTGAAATCACCTTTTGGGACTAAGTAATCAGATGACAGTGACATTGTTCAAGAGGTGGTGTCCCAAAATGCCTATGTTGGAAATTTGGTGAGAAATTACCAAAAAATGGCTAAGATATCCACATTTAAAGGAAAAGTATGTAAATTCACTGCCCAACCCCTGAAAAGCTTACCCCCGATCCAGCTTTTTATGTAGAAAAGCGTGTTTTTCTTGCGCTGCTGCTGACTTTATTTTTATTGCAAAAAGTCTACGAACCTGGAATATGGCAGATGCTGGGTACTGTAAAGGTGCAGCGCTACACTGCTCACTTCAGTACATTCAAGCAGTGTGGCACCACACCTTTACAGTAAATGGAGCCCCCCAGCATCTGCCATATTCCCAGTTTGCGGACGTTTTGCAATAAAAATTAAGTAACAGCGTGAAAAAACTTTTCTACATAAAAAGTGGTCGGGGTGTTTTTGGGCGGGGCAGGAATTTGTAGTTTTCCTTCAATTCTTTTTGTGTTTGTATCAGAGTCATATGAAGTAGGATCTTGTTCATATCTTATCATACGAACTAAGACCCTATGTCGCATGATGCTAATATGAACAAAGAATTTAAATGTTAAATAACACACATTTTAAGGGCATTTTCCAAACAGTAAAGTACAGAATGCACCTAGAGGGTCACAGTAAGCAAGCTACATGTTTTGGTTCCTCTCCAGAATATCATTTTGTGAGGTTTCCAAATTTGAATTTTAGGCAAACTGGAAACAAGATGGTGGCCTTATGAAAGAGGAATTTTCTCATACAATGCAGGATTCCTCTTTTGTATGAACCAATTATACTGAATTGCCTACTGAGTATGCTCAGAAACTATTTTTTCACATTTTTAAATCGCAATAACTTAAAAACAGCATACTGTTTGTTCACCAGACTAGCACAAGGTACATCAGTGGGGTAGTCCCTTTCTGTCCTGAAAATGTCATACCTAACAAACAAACCGTCTGAGCTGTAGGCAAGTTCAAAGAAAAATCCAAGCAAAGTCAATGGGTAAAAACATGTTTTTTCACCTCTTTGTAACTCAGAGACTGCACATCCAACTGGATTGAAACTTGCTAGATCAAGAGAGCTGCACCACAGAATGGTGCATACCAAATGTCATGCAAATCCGTTTAACAGTTGAAAAGTTATTAAAGTGCAAAGTTTTGAGTTTAACATTGAAGTGCCTACTCAATCCTAACTATAGGGGCATGCCTGTGCCCCTATAATATATACATATACACAGTATATATATATATATATTGCAAAAAACTGCATTAATGCACCAATTAGGGTAACTTAATGCCGCAAAAGTAGAGAAATGTGGTGCTAGGGTTTCGAACCCTAATGCCCCCCAGCTCCTCAAGAAGCAAAAGGAAAAAACATTAGGGTTTTGGGTCTCCAGAGTCTTGGCAAATCAATGGTGGGGTCTTCCTTGGGGTAGTCAACCATAATGCTCACCCCATTCTGTAAGCAAACAATGTCATGCATGATCTCCTTTCTTCACACAGGACCCATGGGAGGGAAGGGGTGAGCATTAGGGTTGACTACCCCCAAGGAAGACCCCACCACTGATTTGCCAAGACTCCAGAGACCCAGAACCCGAATTTTTTTTGCTTTTGCTGCTTGGTGGGGTGGCTTTAGGTTGGAAACCCTAATGCCACATTTCCCTATTTTTGTGGTGTTAAGTTACCCTAACTGGTTCATTAACGCAGCTTTTCGCAAATAATTTTCATACTTTTTTAGAGAGTATAATTTAATTGTTTAATTAGTATTTCAGAAAGACCTTTGAGCGTGAGCTCTTTTACAAAGGTTCCACGTCAGGGTGAACAGTAAGACAATATACATATTCAGTGGTTACAGAGGCCTTATCATTAGGCATTAAAGAGCAATTACATGACAATTAGACAAGTAGGAGAAAAAAACTGAGCAGTTGTAATTGAATACTAAGCTATTTCTAATCAGTTGCCCTAGTAGCACACCTGGAGACCTCCAAATCCATTGATAAACTATGGCAGAGTAACTGCATAGGGTTTAACGCTATCCCAGATGGCGAGAGGCTGGTGACAGTGAAACAAGGGGATTGGGTTTGAAACCAACTGCAAAGAGCAAGAGGTGGGGGATAGTGAAATGGGGGTTGTGATGGGGGAGCAGCTCCAGAGGGCTTTTGTTGAGTATGGTGTGTGTGTGGGGGGGGATTGGGAGGGGCAGTACCAAGTGCATTTAAAGAGGACTGATATCTTACTTAAGCCCTTGGCTAGGCTGGAATGGAGGCAGGGTTCTCAAGGTAGCCCTGCTGGGTGTTACCTTGGGGGTAGGCCTGTCTATCAAGTGTGGCCTGAAAAGCAGGTGCATTTTGAGTTAGACATTAGGTGCTGTTTGAGGCCTACTTTGAATTGAGATAGGCTGTTTGTTTGAAATTTCATTAGGAGTTCATTTATCCAGAGGGAGACCCGATAGGAGAAAGCATGCTGCCCTAGTGAGGTTCGGCGGAATGGTATGGAAAGTGCTCCATTTATAATAATAGAATAATATTATTATTATTATAATAGAATCCTCATTTTCCTGTGGGAGCGCAGGACCCCCTGGGCCCTGCACTCCCATCCCTCCATAAATGTGGACATGTATGTTGGCATGGAAGCGCAGGTCCCAGAGGGCCCTGTACTTGCATTTCAGCAAAATAGTAACCAAATTGTCAGCATAACCTTGTGATTACCCCATCTCATAAATGCCATGCTGAGAATTTTAAAATCCCCACCAAAACATCATTCCATGCCCCCAGAACGTCATTTTGAGCCACAGATGCAAAAACACATTTTTGCCAGGATTAGAAAAATGACAGCTGTTGCATTCATGAGGTAGTGTAAAAAAATGGCCATGTTGAAAATTTGCTGTCAAAATATTTAAAAATAGAAGTTACATTCAAGTGTAGTAAAATTTCAATGTATGCTCATAACTTTCCCATATTTATATATTTGGGCCCCCAGTGTTCAACATAGCCTTCTTATGATCCCACCTCATCAACAGTTGCACAGAATATTTTCAACTTCTGCCCAAAAGGTGATTTTGCACAGTGATGGCAAAATTACTTTTTTGGGATGTAAAAACACATTTTGGCCAGGATTTGAAAAATGGCAGCTGTCACATTCATGAGGTGATGTGAATAAATGCCAATGTTGAAAATCTGGTGTCAAAATATTGAGAATTACCAAAATTACAAGCCTGCGTTTGCAAATTTCAATGTAGGCTCATAGCTTTGTTGTTTTTTAATATTTATACCAAATTTTAAACATAGCCTTCTTATGACACCACCTCTTGAACAAGGGAAGAGAAAACATTCAACTCCTGCCCTAAAGGTGATTTCATACTTTGACCACAAAATCACATTTTGGGGCAGAGTTGCTTAATTTCACGATCATTGTTCATGAAGTGAAGTCCCAAAAAACCATGTTAAAAATGTGGGGCCAAAATATTAAAAAATGGCCAAATTATGCCACAAAGTTCAAAGACGTAATTGAAATACATTGAACTGCATACCTGGTTTCCTCAGTTCACGGTCCGGCTTTGAAGAGTGAAGGTGCATCTACAATCCAGAGAGGATTATGGCGTTGGACCCCTGGTAGGTGCAAGGGCTTGGGGTTGTGAGGTGTATGCAACTGGGAGGACTGGGTGGGGATAATAGTGGCACAACACACATCGATGGACAATTTTTTTTTACAGTGTTACTTAAAAAAAATACTACGAGGGACTGGACAGTTTTTTTTTCAGGTTGTGATGTCGATCAGAGGATGGGAACTTTGCATGGCAATCCTGACAGTGGCCCCCCAAAAGTCACTGGGCAGCAATGGTTTTTCCAGTGGATGTTTATCAAGCAGTATCGGACTTGATCACTTGGCAGATGCTGGACATGCTGGAGATGTCGCATGCTAAAAAAGGGTCTTCCTGTACACTTAAAGAAACTATAATTATAGTTCTTCTGAAGGAAGGGAAGGACCCCACTAACCCAGCTAGCTTCCGTCCCATAACTTTAATAAATGTGGATGCAAAGGTTTTGGCTAAAATCTTGGCATATTGCTTAGATTAGATACTTCCATCTCTGGTCCACCCAGTCCAGGCGGGATTTGCAAAGGGCAAGAATAGTGCAGACCACATCAGGGCATTGCTCACACTGATCCAGGCTGTGGCCAGTCTTCCCATCCTGGTGGCAGCTATTGCAGTTGACTTCAAAAAAGCATTTGACTCCATAGAGTGGAAATATCTGCATGCAGTTCTGGATCACGGAAACTTTGGAGCCAGTTTCTGTTCATGGATCCGCAACCTATACCAAGCCCCTTCAGCTAGGCTTCTTCTGAATAATATCCTGTCAGAACCCTTTTTGCTGCACAGAGGGACAAGGCAAGGCTGCCCGCTATCCCTTCTGCTATTTTTTTATAGCCATGGAGCCCCTAGCTGCTGCCTTTAGATCCCACCCAGGAATCCAGACCATTAGAATAGGGTGTGAGGAATATAGCACAAAACTGTACCTGGATTATTGTCTCATCCTTACAGAGGATATAGGTAAGGCACTGGCAACCATTTTAGATCTGTTACAGTCCTATGCAAAATTATCAGGCCTTAAGATCAATATCAATAAATTTGAAATCCTCTGTCTCCATACTACACAGCTTCCCCTGCAAGTGACTACCTCAGACCTAGCCTGTGCCCATAAAGAAATAAAGTACTTAGGTATACAGATCCCAAGCGAACTACATAGGCTGGTCCCCATCAATCTCAACCCCCTTATCCAAAAACTACAGATGGGCACATCTGAACCTAACATTGGCAGGAAAGATCGAGGCGGAAAAGATGATGGCTGCCCCAAGGGTTTATTACATTCCCTCTCACCTACCAGTGGCTAATCCAGACATATGGTTTCAGAAACTTAATAGAATAATTTAAAAGTTGTTATGGGGAGAGGCCAGACCTAGGTTTAGTTGGGCAAAACTGAGGGTGCCAAAAGACAGAGGAGGGTGGAATCTTCCAAATTTCCATCAGTATGCCGACACAAGCCTAACAGCCATGTTGTGTTGTATGTTTTTAGGACTGGAGTCTCAGCCCCCAGCCCGGGTACAAATTGAATCGACAGTGTTGGAAGGGGCACACCCAGCAGTATACCTTGGCTCCCTGCTTCCCAGACAGTTTCAGACCTGGTATGTCATCTAGGCAGCCCATATAAAATGCCAGAAAATGGGGAAGCAGACCAAAAGCTGCCTACATACATGTGTGTTTACACCCTTATGGAGCAACCATCAGCTAAAGATAGGGAACAAGACACTGCTATGGGATGGTTGGAAAAGAAGGGGCATAAACCCAGTCAAGGATATCCTGGATGAGGATGGTTTCCATATGGCTTCCTTCCAAACATTACAGCAACAGTATGATATCCCAAAAAAGGAGTTTTGGAAATACTTCCAGCTCTGAAGCCTTCATACGACTTGGCAAAAAAATAAATGTATTTCTATAACATGCAAAAGGTACCCAAAAATTAGTTGCCCAAGACACCCTATCTTGACCTGGCTCCAAAAACCTAAGGCCTAGTAGGTAGGATTCAGACAATGATTAATCAGATGGAACCAGACCCATCTTAGCCAGCCAAAACCAAGTGGTAAGGGTTGTTAAACATAAGGATCAGCAATGATGACTGGAAGGGATGCTGGACACTAGCATCCAAGGCCTGCAAGTATCAAAAAAGCCTTCTGATTCAGAGCAAAATTCTCCATTTGTGGTACCGCACTCCCACAGTTTTACATAAAATGGGATTACTTCCCAACAGCTCTTGCTGAAGATGCAGGGCTGCAGGTGCGACTTTGTTGCATGTCCTATGGGACTTCCCATCCATTCAGCCTTTCTAATCACAAGGAGGACAGGCCTGTTCAGAGATGTTACAGGTCAACTTAATCCCATCTCCTTCATTGATGCATTTAGATCTTCCTCAGTTAAGGGGGCAAATGTTGGGAGCCACAGAGACTGTGGCTCATGCAAGCTACAGTAGAAGCCAAAAGGGTAATTCTAGTAAAATGGAGATCCGTGGCCTTGCCTACGTTTGGGGAATGGTACAAAGCTATGGAGGTGATGGCAGTTAACTCAAAGCTCTCCTGCACTTCTCCCTACAGACTAACCAGAGTCTATTAGCTGTCATGGGGACTGTATTTACAATTCATTCATAACCAGAGCCAGAGGCCTATACCCTCCTGGCTGAAGGATCTTTTGAAACTTCCTTCAGCCGAGCCGGGATAACCCCACCAGGTTGGTGGGATGGTGAGATGCAAACTTTTATCTTGCACCTCTCCCCCCATCTCTAACTTCAACCCAGAGAGAAATACTACTACTGGGAAACCTCAAAGACCAACCCCTCCATCCCACCACTCACCCCCCCCATGGATTGCCCCTCGGTAGAAGGTCTGTTATCAATAGCTGTGTTTTGCAATATGATAATCAACAAGATGTCTGTAAGTATGTATTTAAAGTCCCTGTACAAATTCAGTGTTGTCCTGATACATGTCCGAGAAAGAACCTGTCTGTATGTATATTGTTAGCTGAATAGTATTGTACTGTATGAAAAACAAAGTAAGAAAACAAATGTATGTACAACTATCTACTTGGTAAAACTTTGATACTCAATAAAAAGACTAACTGCAAAAACAAAGTGCTGGGCAAACTTTTAGTCTTCGCCTCCCGACGAAGCCTCTTTGGTAAAGTGCTGGGGTTAGTGGTCCCAGTATATCTGTGTGGCAGCATTTTTCCTGTGTCGTTGTTTAATAAAAGTAAAAGGAAGTAACAATGTTTCAAGTCTGGACAGTGCTTTGTTGCTAGGAGTACATTAGTAAGTAGATCATTTGTTGTTTATTTCCCTGGTGCCTAGTGGTGCCCCCGATCACCCACCGATTGCCATCCCCGTATTCTTTATTTTTTCCTGGTGGCTAGTGTCATGCCCCACCCGATCTCTGTAATCTTTATTATTTCCCTGGTGTCTAATGGCACCCCCCACCCATCAATTGCTGTCCCTATATTCTTTATTTTTTTCCCTGGTGTCTAGTGGCACCCCCACCTTCCGATTGCCATACCAGTTTATATTTCTTATTTTCCTGGTGTCTAGTGGCACTACCCACCCTCCGATCGCATCCTGCCTGTAATAAAGAAAATGGTCCCTCAATGTCATTTTTTTAACCTGTATATGAGAATGTTCGGTAATTGTGGTTCAATAAATTGCAATTAGGTTTTCAAATTTGTAGCATACTTTTGCCATTTTTGCATATTTTGAGCTCAGATTTTCAACATGGCCTTTTTGGGACCCCGCCTCATGAACAATGTTGATGGAATTGCACAAATCCAGCTAAAAAGGTGATTTTGAACTCACTTGGCAAAATTACCTTTTGAGCAGGATTTAAACATTTTCACCACCCTTGTTCATCAAGTGGGGTCATAAAAAGGCTATGTTGAAATTTTGAGGTCAAAATATGTAACAATGGCAAACTTATGTTTATACATTGAAATTTTTGCTATGCTTCCTCGGAAATTTGCAGTTTTAAACATTTTGTCTCCAAAGTTTCAACATTACCATCTGTTTGCACCATCTCATGAATGTGACAGCTGTCATTTTTCAAACCCTGGCCAAAGTGTGTTTTTGTTCCTGTAGCATGCAATGGCATTTTGGTGGCACGGAATCACATTTTGGTAGGGTTTTCAAAATGTTCAATACTGGGTTCATGAGCTGGGATAATAAGAAGGCTATACTGGCAGTTTCATTCCTGTTTTACTACAAATGCAAGTGCAGGGCCATCTGTGCTTCCACAGCAACATATATGTACTCATTTAAGGAGGGGTGGGAGCGCAGGGCCCAGAGGGCCCTGCACTCCCACAGACAAATGAGGATACAGTTATACTATCTCAAAAAGTAATGAAAATCTTTGCAAAAAAACTTTATTAATGCACTAGTTAGGGTTAAAGCAACAAAAGTAGGTAAATGTGGCAGTAGGATTTTCAACCCTAATGCTCCACCCCTACCCATCAGTCAGCAACAAGAAACACCATTACAGTTTCACTTCTCCTACGTATTTGCTAATCAGGCATTGGGTGTACCTTGGGGTTCTCACACCTAATGCTCACCCCATTTGATCATGAAAGAAGGTGAGATGTGTACAGTATTTGAGACTGGCATGAGCGTTAGGGCTGACAACCCCAAGGCAAACTCCATGCCTGATTAGCAAAGATGTAGGAGAGGTGAAACTGTAATTTTTTTTCCTGTTGCTGCCTGGAGGGTGGGGGTAGGGTGTTAGGGTTGGAAACTCTAACACCACATTTCCCTACTTTTGTCATGTTAACCTAACTAGCACATTAACAAAGTTTTTTGCAAAAAAAAATATATATATAGTATATATGTATATATATATATATATATATATATAGTGGGTATACTGGAAATATCACTGATACTTCTCTGAGTGCAGTTTGACCTTATGACCTCATGAGTGGCAGAACCACAAGTGAGGTCACAAGGTCAAACTGCATGGGGGGGGGAATATCAGAGATATCTCCAGTAGCTCCACTGCATGTTCAATTTATGTAATACTGTTTTATTTTTTTGTTTTATTTTTTTAAAATATATGTTGAAGTATTTCTGTCCCTGGTGTTTTCTTTTCATGACAGGCACTAGTGATAGTATGTAGGGATGCTAACATGGTTGCTAGGGTCCCTACGCACTTGTGTTGCTGAACGCGGCATTTTCATTGGCTGAGTTTTTTTGTGGGAGGGCTGAATCGTTTTTTTAAACATGGTGGCAGTAGTGCTCAGTTAGCGAGGGAGCCATTTGTTACTTTCATTTTCATTATGCTAGCCCTCTCCCTTGCATTGTTTAATTTGAAAAGATTCTGTATCTGGTTGATGCTACTTTTCATTAATGGCAGCTTGTTTATGCAGAGGAGAAAGTTGTTGCGGGCTATCAGGGTAAGTGCCAGTGGTTTGGAGGAAGAATGTTCAAGTCAGGGTACTGCAAGACGGGGCTGGGAAAGGAGAGAGGTATTCAGTGTACTGTTCAGGAAGGGAGGGGTTTTGTGCTGTGGAATTTGCAGTTTTTTTATAAATATAAACTGAAAAAAAAAAAAATAAATAAATAAACCTCTCAGTCTGAATGCCGTTTTCACACTAAAGAGGCTCAGAGAAGCAGCTGACATGTGGGTGTACTCAAAGCTAATTGATGGTTTGACTGCAGTTTGTGCCCCTGTTGTGCTCAAGTGCAGATACTGTAGGGCCTCTGCATGACCCACTGTGTGGACAAATGAGCTACAGTGAGGATAAATGTGATATCCTCGCTGTAGGTCAGACCACACTGGAAATATCACAAATATTTGCCAGGATTTATCCTCACTGGCATTACATAAATGTGTGTGTGTGTGTGTAGTATATATATATATATATATATATATATATATATATATATACTGTATACACTATATATATACTCATCTATAAGTCAACTTCACACAAAAGTCAACTTTCTTTTATCTTGTCAGTTTTAGGTAAATTAAGATATTATTTTGCTGCCCAAATTGGGTGGAAAAATTTGTTTTGTGATGAGACACAGAATCTGTGTTTATGGCTAGAATTGGACATAAAATCAGGTTACACAGATGCAAAAATGCTTTAGCATTGAAAACTCTGGGGGGGGAGGCTAGTGGCCAACTGAGGCAGATGCTGTACTGAACAGCTCCCACATCATATCTGCTTTATGAATTAAATTTACTATTTAAAGCCAATTATGACTTTTTTGACAGCTTAAGTGACTTTGACTTCCAATAACTGCTCAGCCTGAATTTCAGCAACTTCCAATGATGGGAAAGCTGCATAACCAGACCCTAATGGAATCAGGGAAGGGCAAGCAGGCCAAACCACCTAACAGAACGTGAATAAGCAGTGAGACTGAACCCTCACTCGTAGATGTACTGCAAGTGCTAAAAGATATAGAAATGGGAGTTAAGGAGCTGGACAGTGGGTTAAAGAGTTGGACAAGAAGGTTAACTCAATGCTAGAGTCATCTTTCTGAAAACCAAAATGCACTCCACCACCTCCGAAACACAGCAAGTTAAGGAAACGGCAAATAAATCCTATACCACAGTTGTAGGAGTCATTTAACAAAAAAAAGAAATAAACCAAAAACAATTGTGCTTACAACTTCGACAACCTGAAAATGGAGCATAAGTCACTCATGCTAGACTGTTGGGCATACCGGGGGAGACAAGTGAAGTGATCCAGTGGGATATGTCATGGAAGTCCTGCAATCTTTGCTAGAACTTAATTTAGAAGAACAAATATTTAAGGCATAGAGAATCAACCCCAGACGTAGCCTTGCAAACTTTGAGTTACCCCAAACAGCTCGGTGGTGACTGCAGGCCCACAAATTAAAGACTATTTTGATGGCTGCGAGGAATAAAGGTTTGGATTCTTCTGTTTTCTGACCTCAGTCACCCCACCAGACAATGGCATAAGGTGTTTGATCCAGTTTGGGCAGCCTTAAAAGCACTTGGAAAAACACATAGCCTGCAGATCCCTGCTCATTTAAGAATCATCTGTGCTGGGACAACATTTACGGTTAATGACCCTGCAGAGGTGGGGGAAAAAACTTGAAGAAATAAAAATAGACTTTTGTAGACAAACATAGGAATTGGATTCAGTCACTGGGTCTTGAATTTACTGTTTGATCTTTGTCTACAAATGTCCTGAGTTCTGTTGTGCTTAACAGTTCTATACTGCTTTTCTCATTATTGCTGGAAAATTCATTTTGTAAGGGATTTGTTACCTCTGAGTTATTTAGAGCCAGTGGGTGGTGCACAAGCATTTATGATGAGGTATAGCAGCGTATGATGTACACCCAGGTGCCGCGCTTGTTATTTCCCTCTCCTTTGGAGCCCTTTGATCCTGAAGTTGGAGGCCAGATGACTCAAAATTGTGGCATCACATGGTAGGGAGGAGTAAGCACTATATGTACAAGACGAACACCAGACCTGCATGCAGCATCTTTTTTCACATGCCACCAGCAATTCCCTGACTGACAGTAAGAGGTTTCTTCACATAGTTTGACTATTTCAGAAGTAAAACAAGAAAGTTCTTTGAAATAATGTGTCTGAGAGTTCTTGAGTGTTTTAACTCACGCATAAAGTTTAGTTCTAAGATGGTTTTATTAATCGTATAGGAGTCCTTTTCTAAGCAGACATAATGTTTGTGTATCCTCGTCGGGATGTATTTTCTTTACTGAAGTTTATTATGGATCTTTACAGGTACATGGACATCCAAAGCTATTGGCTGGCTTTTATGAGCAATAAGTCAGGGTTATTAACATTTAGACTTTCTGCATCGAGTCCATAGTCATGCCGTGTTAGTAACTTTGGGACATTTTATTACATAACAAAATGGTTATATTAAATGCATGCTGAAAATAGAAAATAGAGTTAAAAATCTACGTTTTGACCTTAGGTCTTCTTCAGGAAATATCTAAATGAGAGAAAAAACAAAGTTCCCAGGTGGGGACTAATTAACAGGGCCTGTCCCCACCTGGGAACTTCCCTAGCTCTTTCACTCCTATTATGCTTTATCTTTCCCATCATCACCTTTTTGTTTCACAGATTCTCTCTTAATCTTACCATTTATCACTTCTTCTCCCTGAACCTCCCCTTTCTTCTTTCCCACGTACATACATATATATATATATATATATATATATATATATATATATATATATATATCATTTTACTGCCCTCTACACTTTTTTTTTCTTAGATATTTCCTGAAGAAGACCCAAGGTCGAAACGTAGATTTTTAACTCTATTTTCAGCATGCATTTAATATAACCATTTTGTTTTGCTTTTAGACCACATGCTAACGCAGCACCTTGTTTTTGTTTTTTATTTTATTACATAGGTAATTTACCTTGAGATACCCCTAATATGCTGTAGTGCTTGTAGTTAGGAGAACAATTCTTGATATTCCTGCTTCTCTATTGATTGGTATGCCCTGCTGCTGCGGACTGTAGTCCTGATGTTTACTGCATACCGAATAAAAATAAATAAAAAAAAAAATGCATTGTAAACCCTGCAGATAGGTCAACCACATGGATAAGTTGAGTCCCTCTTCTTGGTGGCATCAAAAATTAGACTTGTACATGACTAAATAATTAGACGTATAACTGACTATATACAGCACTACAAAATGTAAGATAGGAAATCAGCAGTAACTAGGCTTATCATTCCATCTTGGGATTCTATGACATCATAAACCACTCACACTTTGCTCCCATGGCTTATTATGTCACTGGAATCCCTTGGTGGAATTACAGCCTCATTATTGATGATTTCCTAGCTATTATTCTGTTTGTGTATGTGTGGAAACAGAACAGTACCGCATTGCAGTTAATGTGTGCCTAGGCTTGTCTTAGTCTATCTTGATTTGTTTAAATGGGTAAAACAGCATTATTCTTTCATCCTGATTTCAAAGTGCAAGTGCAGCCATTGTTGAACTGTAAAAAGAAGCCTAGTAATGACATTTCAGTGCATGAATTCCACAGCTGTTAGGATTTCTAAGACTACTAATTTGCAAAGCAAATTATATAGAGTGCATCTTGTTAGGAAGTGCACTTCTAAAGAATGTTTTGGTATTTAAAAATGACTTTCATGCAGTCCTGTTGAAGAATGTAAGTATGTGTGCCTGTAGGTTTCACACTGCAGCAGAAACCTTGAGACAGAGATTCATAAATGTGTTTGAGGGCAGATAATGTGTAAATGGAATGAGTCATGTATAGTTACTGTCTAAAAATATTAGTCTCGCTGTCAGGAAGCAAAGCTAATCAACGGCTTCAAGAAGAGTCTATAAACTCTGCAGAGCTGAGATCTTTCCATGTAAAGAACTTTTCCTTTTACTTTTATACATATCAAAAATCAATAAAAAAGCGGAGTGGCATTTAACCTCATCTGCCCTGTACTTTGTTTTTTTATCCTATATTCCTTAATGTTGTTACCTCCTCTCTGGGTAGTTACTGTAAATGGGAATCTACTACAGTTATCTCACCTGGACAACAAAATAAATAAAGTAAAATAAATACATAAATTTTGGGGTAAGATTACTGAATTTCATGAAATTTTGCAAAAAAAGTAATTTGCAGTGTTTCCATCTGATTTTAAACTATTTAATATAAGTTCACCAATTTAGCAGATTTTAATGACTGTAACTGTAAGGGAAGCAGAGTTATAAGCAGCCGCATAGTTCACACATTTCCACAAACCTTTGCAAATGCACAGTGACATTGTTAGCCCCTGTAACTTTAGAATAGCTAAGCACAATGTCAGTGTCACAACATTGAATGGCCTTTTTTCCTTACACAAAAGGTGGGTATTTCAGTCATCTGTTTTCTACCACTAGCAGCCTGTTTTCTAAAATCTGTACATTTTGCAAGCAAACAGTAAGTCTTTAAGCCTTTGTAACATTAAAACTATATAGCAAAAAGGACAAGCAGGCTGTCATTGTCTGCACTGACATGAATGACAAAGGGAGACCAAGTTCTGAGGACATGAGGAGGACATTCACAGAAGTAGGCTGGGTTGTACAGGTGCTCCGAGCCTTGACTGGGCACCTTATGTAAATAATAAAACCTAATCTACCCTAGGGATATTTCTAATGGGAAAAGTACAGTATTTGTTTTGATTTTTCCAAGATTCCTCGTAGTCCTATGGGCTTATGTGGAATGACAGAGGACAATTAGACAGGACTACTCTTGGTAATCAATAGTCTGCTGCAAGAGGGCGGTTCTTCTTTTTCTTGCTAATTTGCGGGCATTCTGGGGCATTGATGCCTGTACTCCCTAGATGGGGTACATCTGCACCAGGTTGGAGTTTTAGTACTGGCTTTGAGGACAGGGCAGTCTGGAGGATTTAAATTAGAGTATAGGGGAGGGGCTGGAGCAGGGGGTCACGAGGGAAAAGACAACAGAGCTGGGAAGAACCAGAAGAGGAGACCCCAGGGGGAGCAAGGAAGCACAGAGTGGCAACAATTCTCACTTGAATGCATGCTTATACAAGACTCACACCCAGCACTGTTGGCAAACTCTAGAGCCTGCTGTGCTCTGGTGTCTGTTTCCTTATCAGTTCCTGCTCCAGCTATATGTGTGCACCACTCCTGATGGGACTCAGGTGGCTTCTGTGCTGGGGAGTTGTCTTGCTGAAACTGATGACTGAATGGCCTCCAACCAGGGTGAGACAGATCAGTTTGTGAGCTGGTGGTCAGTCTGGGCACTAGTTTTCAAAATCTGTTAGCCTTATCAATATTTTTAGTGGTATATACTTTTAAGGGCTCAAAAATCACTTCAAAGGCAGGGAGCCAGTTGGCTGGTAACGTTTCAAAGTGTAATAGCCAATCCACTTTGTTTTGTGGTCATTGGCCACCTGGCTACCTAATTTGTCCCACCCTGCCTCCAACTGACTATCCCTTAACACAGGTAAGACAGAGATCATGATTATTGAGCTGGGTAAGCAGAGTCCAGCAATTATGGGTAATATTGCATTTCCTCCTTCGTTGGGCAGTCAGCCACTTAAAGCTGTAGATGCAGAGAAGTGTCTTGTGGTCATCCTGGTCTGCAGGCTATCACTTGATCATCAGATACCTGCCGTGGTCCGAGCTGGCTTTTACCATCTCAGAAACATCACCAGGATCAAACCACATCTAGTCCCTGCAGATCTAGCCATGATTGTTCATGCCTTTGATACATCTAGGCTTGACTATTGCAACTCTTCGTACTTAGAGTTGTCTGGAGATTTGTTGTGATGCTAGCAGCTGGTCTAGAATGCTGCAGCCTGGCTGACCGTGGGCTCCTCTTAAAGGACCCATGTCATGCTGGCTCTGTGTGTACTGCAGTGGCTGCCTGTGCAGTGGTGCATCACCTTCAAGATACGTTTGATTATATTCAAGACCCTACATGGTTTTGGACCTGACTACTTGACAAACCTTTTGGTTCCTTACCACCCAACTCGCTCCCTCACCAATTCAGAGTGGGCCTGCTCACTGTCCCTACTTTATGTCTGTGCCAATCTGGGGATAGGGTATTTTTTATGGCAGCTCCTGTATTATGAAATGCCTTACCTTTGAATGCCAGATCAGCTCACATGGTAGAGGCCTTCAAGACTTCCTTGGAAACCTTTCTGTTTACTGAAGCATTTCCAGACTGTTTTTAGATTTTAACTTTATGTTATGTATTTCACTGTTATTTCTTATCATAATGCTACTTAACTATTCTATGATTGTGAAGTGCCCAGAGCCTTTGCGAAAGGGCACTCAAGAAAGAAATTTGCCTTGCATTGCCTAACGGCACCCATAGAGACTTGGTGTGGGGAAGAAAGTGACTAGGACACCATAAAAGAGGGATTCAGGTTGTTCCAAATGATAGATTCCTCAAGACAAGCAGTGGGTAGCTCTCTATTTAAGGGAGTGTGTCATTTTGGAGGACAAGGAAACTATCAGGGAGACAAACAGTGCCACAGAGTCCATCTCATCTAGATTAAAAGGGTGCACCATAGTCACCCATTGGTAGGCTGCATGACTCCAAACAGCTCAGCGGAGCTCGATGTGGGCCCATCTGGTTGTGGAAATGAGAACAGCAGAACTGGATGCAATGATGAATGGTACATTGTGAAAATAAAATTCCACCAGTGGAAATGTGGTGGCATTACCTATTCTACTTTCTAACATACTAAAATGCCAGCAGAATAGGCCTAACGGTCTTTCGCGTCTGCTCGTTTGGTCAGCTCCCACCCTGGGAGCTGACCTTGCTGTCCCCTTTGCCTTCTCTGGCTTCCCCCTTCCCAGTTCTGGATATTCTCACTGCATTGGATTTTGGTTCCAGAACCCTTCCGCTGTACCTGTACCACCCCCTCTTGAACCCCTCCACCATCTCTGCCTCCACCAGCCCCCTAGGCAGTGCATTCCATGGCTCCACCACCCTCTCAGTGAAGTAGCACCTCCTCCTTTCTCCCCTGAATCTTCCCCCCTCCAGCTTCCACCCATGCCCTCTAGTGGCCTCCTCCTCCTTCCTTCGAAGCACCCTGACTGTTCCTCCCCTATTTACTCCCTTCATGTACCTGAAGACCTCTATCATCCCTCTACTTCCATGAAATTTTAAGAAAATTGCAAAAAACGTTCATGAATATTTGCCAGTAAGTAGTCTATAGTATTTTCCCTGTAATATTAAAACTATTCAACCTCAGTTTCTTTAGATTTGTGATTTTTCTGGATCTACTGATCCAAATTTTGGGGAATTCTTTTTCCCACAAAATTTCTCAAATAGTAAACAACGTAACCAAATGTAGTCACGCTAAGTAGTTTTCAAGATCATTTTAAAGGGTTATGCACGGTATTTTCAGGAAAGTATTTCTAAAGATTGCTGAGTAATAAGTAGTAAAATATTTTAGACCTTATTATGAAATTTCCTAAAAAAATAAACAGCCGACTTTTGAACACCTGTAAGTTCACAACTACTTATCTAAATGTTACATGTTTAGCAGATATTTGGAGCCTCTAACATTGGGTATACACATTCCAAATTTCAGGTCTCTAGTTAGAAGGATGGCTGAGACAGAATAATCATTGTTACATGTTTAGCAGATATTTGGAGCCTTTAACATTGGGTATACACATTCCAAATTTCAGGTCTCTAGTTAAAAGGATGGCTGAGACAGAATGATCTGAATATATAGGCAACATTTCATGAAATTCTGCAGATGTCTGCAAATTCTGTGGAGGTTGAATCTGCAAATTTCCCCTAGCACTAGTAAGTAAACCCTATATCAACAATGTCACATTCTTATTTGTCCAGAACATGCCCTTTACCGCTAAACAGGCTCATACAGAAGGTAGGGCAATTAGGACCAGCAGAGGCACTAATTAAGTCAATGTTTCTCAATCTAGGTCATTGTGGCTGCATATAACAGGCCATTGTGGCTGCATATAGCCACCAGCACAGTTGTGTGTAGCCGCAGAGCTTTTTAGAGCCCTGATTACAAAGGTAATAGAATCAAATTTGTTATCTTTTAATGAATATGAGAAATACATTACAAAGAAAATACATCGGGAACTTTTGGGGGCAGAAATTCATTTTCAGAGGAAAGATTCCTGAAGGGACTTGTAGCTCTGCAAGTGGACTTGGCTATGGTACTGGACAAGACATATCCAATGTACTAAAGGAATTCAGGGAAGTGCTAGCTGCCACACTGATGGCTTTATTTCACAACTCACTGGAAACAAGTATGGTTCTGGAGGACTGGAGGAGAGCAGATATGGCTCATGTCCATAACAGCAGCAGTAGGGAGGAGGCTAGCAACTATAGGCTGGTCACTCTCATATCAGTGGTTGGGAAATTAATAGAATCACTGTTAAAAAAAAAGTTGGTAGAGTATCTTGAATCCAGTGGGATACAAGACCAAAGGCAGCATGTATTCATGGGTGAGAGGTCACGCCAGATGAATCTGATTGATTTCTTTGACTGTGTGAACAGGGAAGTAGATCTGGGGAGGGCAGTGGATGTTGCCTATCTGGACTTTAGCAAGGCCTTCAACTCTGTGCAGCACAAGAGAGCTGTAGCTAAGAGAGAGAGAGAAAGCAGCCACCAGCTTCCTTTAATCAAAGAGATACTGTAATTTAATAGACTACAGTGAACTGAATTATTAATTTTTGGGCCTGTGTAAGTAAGTAGGAGTCAGTGTTTTGATTCTCTGTTTTTGGGGTTGACTTTTCTTAGTTTAACCTTTATTTGCCAGGGAGGAAATCTAGCTCGGAGATATTTGCAGTCATTTGTGACTAGATCTGTTACTTAACGTCTGTGAAATGGGTGTCTGAAAGCAAGGAAGGCATTCCTTGGGGTGGAGGGTCAGAGTTGTAGTTGATTGTTTCTGGAGGGCATGGGTTTACTCCCACCTATCCTGCCCCTCACCCCACCCGCCTTTATATCAGGGGTTCTGACATCACTTCCCCACAACTGCTAAGGACATACACCTGTTAATATCCTTAAAGGTACAGCACACTGAACAGGGGGTAAAGAAACTCACAAGCTTGCACACACTAAAACAAAAAAGGAAAAATGTCTTAAACAGGAAGGGAGACAGACATGTGGGGAGTATGCAATGCACTGGCTGTGGAGCAGCAGTCTTCCAGGAGACATTCTGGAGAATGCGTTGCTGCCCTATTTGCAGCCACCTCTCTGGTCTGAGGGAGGAGATTGCTGATCTCCATGCTGACTTGGCAAGGATTTGGGAAACCTGCTTCCCCACCCAGAGACCACCCAGGCCACCACCACTGTCTCAGAGGTTGCCAAGAAAGAGGAGCAGTTGGACCACAGTGGGCTCAGGGAGGGTGAGGGTTGTGGAACAGAGGCGCATTCCTCCAGTCATGCCTCTCCACAATTCATTCACCATTCTGGTGCAGCATGGTTCCTCTATGGAGGCACCTGCAGTGGAGACCAAGGAGGATGCTGGGAACCTCCACAATGGAGACCCACAGGAGGGTGGCATAGGACCCCGCAGGGGAAGAAAACAGCTCCTGGTGGGGGACTCAATCGTTAGGGGGGTAGAACTGGGGGAAGGAGGGGAAAGGGAGGTAAGGTGCCTGCCCAGTGCCATGGCTTGGAGGGACAGGAAAAAATCCTCAGGATCGTGGAAGCAACTGCATGGGGGAGTGAGCCGGATGTCATTATCCACCTAGGGACAAATGACCTGGCTGGGAGTGGGATCAGGGCAGTGCAACAGGAGTTTGAGGAGTTGGTGAGGGGCCTTAGACAAATAACACACACGGTAAATTCTCGGAAGTGCTACCTGTCTATGACATGGATGAGGCATGGGTACTCCGCACCATGGGATTCAATGACTGATTGACAAACTGGTGCAGAGCTCAGCGATTTGGCTTCACTGGGGACTGGGGCTCCACCTGGAGGAATACAGGCCTATACTGGCGCAATGGTCTGCATCTGTCCAGGAGGGGAACCAGGATCCTAGGTGATCGGTTTAAATGCTTCATTGACAAGCATTTAAACTAACCAAGGGGAGGCACTGAAAAGGAGAAGGGAAATCTAGCCCCCAAAAAAAATCAGGGTAGTGTAACCCTAGATGGCGCTATCCCAGGGCTACTACCCGCCTGATTTGCCACTAACAGGTTGAGGGGCCTGGATCCAATGGCGGTGCCTCCACCCAGAGGTCAGGGTTTGCAATAGTTAAACTAACTTGGTCACAGCCCTCTGGGACACTGCAACCCCTTTCTTCCCACTAGTGGCCCACACAATATATCAGAATTACCTTCACAGTATACACTTACCCCAGGACTGGTTCCGCACTGGGACCTCCTGTGAAATGAGATACAGTGCAACAATCACAGTACAGTACTTTAACATAGACAAATACCTCAGGCAGTATAACTTTGCTGAAACAAGCAGCTCTGATTTATTTAGGGGATATAACAAGGACAGGGGGAAATCAGGTTAATTAGCTTATCACTCTAATAATTCATTCTATGGCTCTGTGCAGACAGGCCTATCCCTATCAGTTACTGTCCCTGGGTACCCAAGCCCTAGTGGCTAGTCCAAACCGTGGCAGCTGATAGGGGCCCTTTCACACAGAGAAAAGGAGAATTAAACGTCAGCAGTACAGTAATTCCATTTGGATTTAATGCGGCAATCAACAGGGAGCGACCTGAATTAGTACTCACGACCTCCAAATAAGATAGGGTCCTTCAATGTCAGCAGGGCTCACTTGAGGTACACAAACTTCTTCACACATCCATATAAAAGAAAGCACTATACCAGGCAGGCTGCATCTGTATCCCGATCGCAATTACTGCACAATACCGGAGAACACACAGCAGATTCAGTTCCTGACAGACCGAGTGCAATTTTCAGCAATTTCTCCAGTCTTCTACAGGGTGAGCCTGGTTTCTACTCTTCAGAGATCCTTTGATTCTTTTCACAGGACGGATTCAGTCCAACAAGCTGTTACACAAGCTGCAGACCGAAACTCTGGGCCTTACACACATTTTTGACTAAACTGCACACTGAAAAGCACAGAGCTCCTTCCTTCTTCACTGCCAAAGCTCAACTGAAACTCCAACTGACAAAACCTGGCACTTCCTTTGAGTTCCTCCCAGTTCTTGACTGGATTGGCTGTCACTCACAATAGACTGCTGCTGTTGGTCCAAAAGGCACTGAAGTCTAAACTACATCTCCCAGAGTCACTGCCCATACAATCCTCTTGTGGCTGGCTCAGATTATGAGTCCAAGTTCTGATTCGTCCAAGGCACCATTTTAGAGCTAGCTTACCCCACACTGATTGGTCCAGTTCAGCAGTTCAAAACTAGAATGGGGAACTAGCAGACACAGTTCTGACTGCAAAGAAAGCAGGTTAGACAAACTGTAATTTCATTATTACTCTAAATAATTTCTGGCAAACAGTTACATCTTTCAGATAGGTTCCTTTGCACTCCTAGTGACTGCAAAAATGAAGTGAATTGGCAGCAGCTCGAGGTACTCAGAGAAGCACACAGTCCCCCATACAAACTAATTATGTCTGCAAGCAGACAGCTCTTAAAGAGACAGTACCAGAGGCTCTAAAAACACTCACTGATAAATGGCTTAAATGCCAAACACCATTCAGGCTTGGAGCATTCAAGCAAGCTCCTGAAGTCTTTTGGGAACCCCATTTGCAGGGGGTTACACCTTCCTGGCTTGGGAAAGCTTGACGTCCGCCACAAGCAAGTACCCCATAAGTTTCAACTGCAACCATATACATTTGCATTAGGCTGCATACATGTAATCATCAGTCAATATATAATTTTACCAAGAACACATTTCTGAAACATTGCAGTACGTCACTCTTTACACAGTATATACATACACATTGTACCATAACTCAAGTTATTACCTCTTGTACATGAAACCTGAAGAGAGGGGCCCTTCCCTATCAGTTACCTTGGGGCTGGACGGGCAAGGGCACCATACTTAGAGGGCAACACAAGTAACTTGAGTTAGCACTGACGCCAGTTTGGGTAATGAGCCTGGGACACATACACCTTTATGGACAACATTGAGAGGCAAATCCACAGGCCTCCCAAGGGAATCATAACTGAGGTGCACCACAGGCTTTACAGCTCGACCAGTCTTTCTAGGGGAACTGTTATAGTCTCTGCACTCTGAGCCTCATTTTCAGCATTGTCCTCACTTGTCAGGAGTCTCCATGGGGTAGAGAGGCTAGAACTTGGGGCATTTTCAGCTCCAGGAGTTACAGTTTCTGAGTCCACAACATTTGGCTTGCATGGAGAGCTTTGACACTGGCAGTGGACTGTCAGGGCACTCAAAATACTCTTCTTGTTCGGGTGTATCACCAGTCTGCCCCAATCTATCATTTTCTCCTGAAAGCTCAAACAGTTCAACCATGCACAATGAATCCATTTAATCTGATCTGATGCTTTGCACTTCACTTCTGGGAGCATTGGCTCCAGGGATGAAGCTGGGGCTTAGACAGTCCAGAAGGCCCAGCTTCATCTCCAGTATTGACTAGGGATTGCCCGAAACAATTGACTCAGTTCGTAAGAAGGATAGTATTCAAAGTCACTCTCACTTTCTTCCGATATGGACTGACAGTCATGCTCAACTGGGACTTGTGGAGGGAACACTTTAACTTTGCTTCTGTAGGTGCAGACTTTCTTGATCTTTTCTTAGCAGCAGCTCTAGTCACTGGTCCAGAGGGGCATCTTCTAGGGCTCAGACTCAATTAAGATTTGTCCAATGGGCAGTAAATGATTTCTATGCATTGTTTTACATCTTTTGAATTATTCTCAGGCCTTACTTTGTACACTGGCAGATCATCTAGTTTGCCCACTACAATGTGAGGGAGATGGTGCCATCTGTCAGCAATCTTGTGCTTGCCATGCAGTCCCAGATTTCTTAGCAATACCCGATCTCCTCCTGGAGTTCCTGTGCTTTCACCTTTATCATACCTTTCTTTGTTGGCCAGATTTCTTTTGGCAGCCATGGTCTGAGCCAGTTGGTACGCATGAGTTAGCTGGGCCTTTAACTTTTGCACATACTGTAAATAGTTGTCAGCTTGAACCCCATCAGGAGAGACCCCAAAACACACATCTACTGGTAGTCGAGCTTTCTTCCAAACATCAGGCAGTAGGGGAGAATCCAGTGGCATCACTTTTGGTGCAGTTATAAGCATGTACCAGGGTGCTAATTTGTTGGCTCCATCTAGGCTTGTCCTTTGGGTGCAGGTGCCTAGCATATCTAGCAAAGTGCGGTTGAAACGTTCAGGCTGTGGGTCCCCTGGGGGTGGTAAGGAGTGGTTCTGGACTTCGCGACTCCCCACAGAGAAAGCATCTCTTTGATCAGACGACTTCAAAGTCTCCCTTGATCAGAATGGATTCTTTGTGGGGCCCCATAGTGAACAAAAAGTTTTCCACAAGTACTTTGGCCACAGTGGATGCTTTCTGGTCTTTGGTGGGGAAAGCTTGGGCATATCTCGTGAAATGGTCAGTGACCACCAGCACAATTACTGATATTTCTTTGATCTGACTCCAAACTCAGAAAATCAATACAGACCAGCTCCATGGGTGCACTGGTGGTGATGTGTACACAGGGGCAGCCCTCTGGGGCAAAGCTTCTCTGTAAGCAGTGACTACAAGTTCGAATGTGTTGCTCCACATCAGCCCCATCTTAGGCCAATAGAATCTGGATCTCACCAAGTCAAGTGTTCTGTCTATACCAAGGTGCCCCATGTGGTTGTGCAAGGACCTCAGTACTGAGTCTCGAAGGCAGTGGGCAGCACTAGTTGTTGTTTGTCTACTTGTCCCCTCTGTCTACTGTTTCTCTGTATAACAGTTTATTGATCAGTTTCAACTTAGGACCTTCTTTGTATAACAGTGCAGTTCTCAAATCAGTGGAGCGAATTTGGACACATCTTTTCCTGCATAGAGGGCTTCTAAAGCTGCTTTGATCATGGGATCACGGGATTGAGCCGCCTAATACTGTCATTGTCCAGCTGAGGCAGTGCACCAATGTCTATTGCAGAAAAGTGGCAATAAGCAGCAGGTATGCAATTCTCAGAGGCTCCCAAGCAATCCACCATGCAGTCCACTGCGTCCGCTGGACATTTGTTCCTCCCTGTCAAATCTCTCCGCAGAGTGCCCAATGTCAGGTTCTGCCAATCGGACCCAATCATTCTGGGGAACAGGCCCGGGAGAGAGCATCAGCATCTATGTGGTTCAGACCTGCTCGGGTATTCGAGAGCATAGTCATACGTAGATAATGCAGAAAGCTACCTATGGCCAGTGGCATCCAACTTAGCTGAGGTCTGCACATAGGTCAAAGGATTATTGTCAGTTTTACTAGTATTTTAGCCCCATACAAGTACTCATGGAATTGGTCAACAATAGCCCACTTCAAAGCTAGGAACTCTAACTTATGTACAGGATAGTTCTTTTCGGATGGGGTCAGGCTTCTACTGGCAAAGGCCACTGGTCTCAGGCCATTCTCGTGCTCTTGGTACAACACAGCCTCAACCCTTGCAAGCTAGCATCAGTGTGCAGGACGAAGGTTTTCTTGATCGGCATAGGCCAGCACTGGAGCATGGGTAAGTTGATATATGATCTCATGAAAAGCAGTCTCATTAATCAGGAGTCCAGCGGCCCCAAATACTTCACTCGGATGAAAATACACTCTTTCAGTCTTGAGGGACGCTGACTTTTGTATTTTTGTGGGTTGGGGGATACCTTGAGTAGGTTAAGTAAAGGCGGATCACTCTTGAATAGTCCTTGATGAAGTGACTGATAATAACCACAGAATCCCAGGAATCTTTGCAGTTCTTTTAGATTTTTGGCTGTGGCCAGGTGGTCAAGGCCTCAACCTTACTTGGGTCGGTCTCTCATTCCTCGGTGGATACTATGTGTCCTACATACTTTACTGATGTCTGAAGAATTGACACTTATCAATGGACAGTTTAAGGCCAAAGTCCTCCAGTCGGTCCAATACCTTAAATAATCTGCTCTCATGTTCCTCAGTGAGCTGCCAAACACAATAACATCATCTAGGTATACCAGGCACTCTAGTAAGTTCATGTCCCCACTGCACGCCTCCATCAATCGTTGAAAAGTGGCTGGGGCACCTGAAATCCCTTGAGGCATCCTCATGAATTCATAGAAGCTAAGCGGACAGATAAAGGCCGCCTTCTTCTCACGGTCCTCTGGGGCCATCGGGATCTGGTAGTACCCACTGCGGAGATCCAGCACAGAGAACCACTTGCTCCCGCTTAGGCAGTCCAAAGCATCCTGAATGCGGGGCATTGTGTACTGATCTGGATAGTCCGCCGTTTAAGGTGCTATAGTCCACACACATTCTTACTGTTCCATTCTTTTTCCTCACTACCACAATGGGGAAGCATAAGGGCTTCTGGATTCTTGTATTACACCAGCAGCTAACATCTCTTGCAGATGCCGTCTCACATCATCTATGTCAGCAGGTGCCAGGCGTCGAGACCTCTCACGAAATGGTCTTTCGTCATGCAGCCGGATATTGTGCTCAGCTCCTTGCACGCATCCTACATCCCATTCCTTTAAAGAAAACACCTGTCTCTCTGGGCAAGCTCTCACTGATCCTCACTTTCCATTCAGCTGGCAGCGGGAGTCGCCGAGATCAAACAAGTCAGGCGTTACTCTGTCATTCTTCCTTGAACTCTTGCTGCTGGGTAGCACTGCAGTGTCTGCACAATGCACATTAGCCGGATGCAACCTCTGTTTACTCGAAAGTCTCTTTCAGACACATTATGAACTTGGACCATTACCCTTCTGGCATAAGCATGGGCTCTAGCGGCAAAATACTAGGCTTGACCAGCAGTCCCTCTGGCAATTTTCCATCGCCTGGTGCATCCAACATTAATATTTTATTCTTAACATCCTTTCTGATACGGACCTCTCCTGTAAGGTACACTGGGCATTTGCGCCAGGATCAGAGACTCCAGGATCCTTCTTCCATACAATTCTGACCGGTTCCTCTGGTTCTGTTTTTTCAGCATCTCTGTGCCTCATAGGCCTTCTTAATTAAAGCCGAACTCTTAAAGCTCTACTAGTCTTTGACCCTGTTTTTCATAACACAACTGTGCCAGCCTTCCGAACATATGAGCATTTGTTCCAATCAACAAAGGACACCATCATACAGTCCAGTGTGGGGACACACTAAGGCTAGGGTCTCTACTTGTTCGGCCACCCAGCCACAGAGGTGGGAAAGACAGCCAAATTCGGATATACCCGGAATAGGGTAGGCCTTCTCACTTAACCCCATACATGCAGTCCTTCTAATGGTTGTAAGGGTACGTCTGACAAATGCTTCTGATACCAATCCTGGAACATAATTGTCACTTGGGAGCCACTGTCTAATACAGCTCTTGTAGACACTCCATTCACCTTTACAGTGGTCTCCATGGAGGGACCCACTATTCTGGACCAGTCTGGAGAGGCGGTAGGGGGCCTGGGCAACTGACCTTGCCACAAAGGACGTGAATTAGCATTTTGGTGCCCCTCACTGGGATCATGTCGTGCACCTCTTAACCACTGATTTCTTCTCCAAGCTTCCTTGTAGCCTATATGCAACTTTGTCAGTGTCTTTTGGGACTGGCATTCCCTTTCATGTGCCCATCTTTCCCACAATTATAGCAAAACATACTTTCTGGAGTTTGAGCTGGCCGAGGCGCCACACTGGGAGCCAGGGCGGGTATTACTAACTGGAAACCTGGGTGCCATCTCTGTCTGCGGCGTGATAAGCATTTGGAGACATCTCGTCAGTTTCTCCACTTCCATGGTCAAGGAATTGAGTTTGGAGCTGTTATCAGCAGGAGATACATGGGTGGGTACCTCACCCCATAGCAGATGCAGTCGGATAGGTCAGGGCCTGATTTGCAGGCGTGGCTTCATAAAGGGACTGTTTTTGAATTCCGGATCTCTCTCAACAGTTCGCCCCATTGTGGCATATCTTTTCCTGTCAGAGCACTCATTGACTGTCAACCTCTGCCCCTGAACTTCACTTGATGGGTCACCCTCAGTCACTCGGTCGTAGCCACAGCTGTTGGTGCAGGTACCTCCCGAGGTCGCCTTTCTCAACTCCTCGAATTTCTCTCATTAACTCATCATAGGAGGGTGGGGATTCCAGTCGATTTGCCAGGCGTAACTGAAGCAACAGCAGTTCTGAGAAGGGGCAGACTTAGGATTCTGTCCAGTCTGGTTCGGTCCAGTTCAATCGCTGGAAAACTACCCTTTCTGAGGCATTCTTGCAACAATTTTTCCAGCCGAGACATACACAGACAACAACTCCCTTGGTACTGTTGTGCATTTCTTACTTCCACCATAGGTCCTCATCAGAATCTGGGCTCCATACACATTCTCCAAGGCCTCAAGATAGGCCTGTGCAGTCGCTTCAGGGTTACTGGCCCGCTTAGCACGGATGGTAGCCAGGGCAGGACCGGAGGCTCTCACTAACCCTCTTCGCCGGCTTCCGAGCATTGCCATTCTAGCACTTGGGGCAACATAGTCTCATCCAGGTCTCCCAGTCATCCTCCCTTGGGGGTGGGGAGGTGCCAGAGAAGATCCTCAACCTCGGTAAGAGTCGTGACTAATGGCAGGTGCAGAAATAGGAGTCTGCATTGGTTCAGCCACCATTACGAGCACTGGAGCAGGAGAGGGTGTTGGGGGAGGAACACCCCCAGGTGGCAAGAATAGTTTCTTCAAGTCCTCCACAGTTTTCCCCTCTCCCAGCAACCATTCAGCAAATTTCTCTCAAAGTTTCAGATAGTGGTGGGGGCTGATTCCCCGGTCTTTACTGTCCTTAGTTATCACTCCAAGCAGTGAGGGCTCCCTCTGGGGTAATGGTCTGTGGCACTTTGGAGCTATCTATGGGATCCTTAAACTCTACTAGGGCCAGGAAAGTGTGGGTGAGCAGATTAGCATGCCGACCCACCACCACAGGGTTTTGTAAACCTTCCACCTTGGAAAGTACTCCCTGCACAGTGTCCGTATTGATACCCAGGGGGATGTCCAGGATAAGCATAGCATTTTGGGGGTCGATCTCCTCCCCAGTACACCACTCCACCAGCCGGTGCACAGCCACTTCTGTCGGGGTACCCATTTTTTTTTCTTAACAGTGGTTCATAAATATGGCCACTAGAGGACACACAATCCAGCTGTGCCTCCAAGATGTAACCCTAGATGGCGCTATCCCAGGCTACTACCCTGCCTGATTTGCCACTAACAGGTTGAGGGGCCTGATCCAATGGCGGTGCCTCCACCCAGAGGTCAGGGTTTGCAATAGTTAAACTAACTTGGTCACAGCCTCTGGGACACTGCAACCCCCTTTCTTCCCACTAGTGGCCCACACAATATATCAGAATTACCTTCACAGTATACACTTACCCCAGGACTGGTTCAGGCACTGGGACCTCCTGTGAAATGAGATACAGTGCAACAATCACAGTACAGTACTTTAACATAGACAAATACCTCAGGTATAACTTTGCTGAAACAAGCAGCTCTGATTTATTTAGGGATATAACAAGGACAGGGGAAATCAGGTTAATTAGCTTATCACTCTAATAATCTACCATGGCTCTGTGCACAGGCCTATCCCTATCAGTTACTGTCCCTGGGTACCCAAGCCCTAGTGGCTAGTCCAGACCGTGGCAGCTGATAGGGCCCTTTCACAGAGAAAAGGAGAATTAAACAGTCAGCAGTACAGTAATTCCATTTGGATTTAATGTGGCAATTCAACAGGGAGCGACCCTGAATTAGTACTCACGACCTCCAAATAAGATAGGGTCCTTCAATGTCAGTAGGGCTCACTTGAGGTTCCAAACCTCTTCACACATCCATATAAAAGAAAGCACTATACCAGGCAGGCTGCATCTGTATCCCGATCGAAATTACTGCACAATACCCGGGAGAACACACAGCAGATTCAGTTCCTGACAGACCGAGGCAATTTTCAGCAATTTCTCCAGTCTTCTACAGGTGAGCCTGGTTTCTACTCTTCAGAGATCCTTTGATTCTTTTCACAGGACGGATTCAGTCCTAACAAGCTGTTACACAAGCTGCAGACCGAAACTCTGGGCCTTACACACGTTTTTGACTAAACTGCACACTGAAAAAGCACAGGCTCCTTCCTTCTTCACTGCCAAAGCTCAACTGAAACTCAACTGACAAAACCGGGCACTTCCTTTGAGTTCCTCCCAGTTCTTGACTGGATTGGCTGTCACTCACATAGACTGCTGCTGTTGGTCCAAAAGGCACTGAAGTCTAAACTACATCTCCCAGAGTCACTGCCCATACAATCCTCTTGTGGCTGGCTCAGATTATGAGTCCAAGTTCTGATTCGTCCAAGGCACCATTTTAGAGCTAGCTTACCCCACACTGATTGGTCCAGTTCAGCAGTTCAAAACTAGAATGGGGAACTAGCAGACACAGTTCTGACTGCAAAGAAAGCAGGTTAGACAAACTGTATTTCATTATTACCTAAATAATTTCTGGCAAACAGTTACATCTTTCAGATAGGTTCCCTTTGCACTCCTAGTGACTGCAAAATGAAGTGAATTGGCAGCAGCTCGAGTGGTACTAGAGAAGCACACAGTCCCCCATACAAACTAATTATGTCTGCAAGCAGACAGCTCTAAAGAGACAGTACCAGAGGCTCTAAAAACACTCACTGATAAATGGCTTAAATGCCAAACACCATTCAGGCTTGGAGCATTCAAGCAAGCTCCTGGAAGTCTTTTGGGAACCCCCATTTGAAGGGGGGTTACAGTAGTTAGTGAGGAAAAAATCAAGATAGAGCAGTCGATAGGGAGAAGGGCAGGGGTAAATGGCAAAAAAGACAAAGGCAGTAAGGACAGGGATGGGGCAAAAAGGAATAAGGCTATCAAAAAATGAAGGGTAATGAATACCAATGCTCGTAGTCTAGGTAAGAAGCTCCCTGAAATGGTGGCCTTGATTGAAGAGGGATGCCTGGATATTGTGGCAGTCACAGAAACATGGTACACTGAGAACCATGTCTGGGATGTCAACATACCAGGGTACACAATTTACAGGAGGGACAGGGAGGGCAGAAGAGGAGGAGGAGTGGCTCTCTATGTAAGGGAAGAGATCAAAGCAATGGAACTAAAGGATAAACAGGGAGGAGAGGAGGCACTGTGGGTCAACCTGGAGACTGAAAATGGCACCACAATCTGCACAGAGGTTGTATATAGACCTTCATCTCAAGGGGAGGAAATGGATGAGGAAATGATAGAAAGCATTCTTAGGATGGCAGAGAAAGGGGAGATATTGCTGATGGGGGACCCAAATATGCCAGATGTTAAATGGAGCACCTTTGCTGTAGCCACATCCAAGAGCAGGTCCATTCTTGATGTACTACAGGGGGCATGCCTCAGACAGCTAGTTTTGGAACCCACTCGGGAGGGAGCAGTCTTAGACCTGGTACTCTCAAATGGGGAAGGAGAGAGGATCTCAGATCTAGAAGTGGGTAGCCATCTGGGAGCAAGTGACCACAAAACAGTGTGGTTCATGATAAACTCAGCTGTAGAGTTAAGCCATACAAAAGTGAAGGTACTGGACTTCAGGAGGGCTGATTTTTCAAAATGGGGGAGTGCCTCAGAAAAGCACTAGCAAACAGGCAAGAAGGTGGGATGGAGCAACAATGGGGAAACATCAAAACTGCCATCACAGAGGCAACAAGCCTTTGTGTGAAGCAAATAAACAAATCAAAATGAAAGAAAAAAATACTATGGTTCTCAAAAGAAGTGGCAGAGAAGGTTAAGGAGAAAAAGATAGCATTCAGAATGTATAAGGAAACACAGAAGGAGCAGGACAGAGAACTGTACCAGTTAAAGCAGAAGGAAGCAGGGAAGGCAGTCGGACTAGCAAAGGCTCAAACCAAGGAAAAGATAGCCAACTCGGTTAAGAAGAGGGCTAAAACCTTTTATAGGCACATTAGAGAGCAAAGAAAGACTAAGGCAGGGATACTGAGGCTGAATAAAGAGGAAGTTGGTTGGGCAGAGAGGGACAGTGAAAAAGCAGGGATACTGAATGAATACTTCCGCTCAGTATTCACAAAGGAAGAGAAGGGGGAGGTAACTAATCCAGCCAATAGAAACACTCTAGATAGGGGGGTTGATATCAGTACTTTCACAGAAGAAAGGGTTCTTAAAGAACTCCTAAAACTGAAAGTGAATAAAGCAGTGGGGCCTGATGGGATTCACCCCAGAATTCTAAAAGAATTAAGGGGAGAACGGGTAACACCACTGACTACCCTTTTTAATAAATCATGGTAGGACGGTGTGGTACCTGAGGACTGGAGGAGGGCGGATGTGATCCCTCTTCACAAAAGTGGGAGCAAGACAGAGGCAGGAAACTACAGACCTGTCAGTTTGACCTCAGTGATAGGGAAAGTGACGGAATCACTTCTGAAGGAAAGAATTGTTGAGTACCTAGAGGCCAGTGGGGCACAGGACCCAAGGCAGCATGGATTCACAACAGAAAGGTCATGTCAGATGAATCTAATTGATTTCTTTGTCAGGGTGACCAAAGTAGTAGACCAGGGAGGGTCTATGGACATGGCCTACCTAATTTTTTGAAAGGCATTTGACACAGTCCCCCACAAAAGATTAATAAACAAATTAGACAGCCTGGGAGTGGGTCCCAGGGTGGTAGCCTGGGTAAAACATTGGCTGGACAACAGGACACAGAGGGTAATAGTAAATGGAGTCCACAGTGAAGAAAAGGGGGTTACTAGTGGGGTACCTCAGGGTTCAGTACTGGGGCCGGTCCTTTTTAATGTCTTTATAAGTGATATTGCAGAGGGACTGGAAGGAAAAGTATGTCTCTTTGCAGATGACACAAAGATCTGCAACAGATTTTATATACAAGGTGGGGTGGGAAGGATGAGAAGGGACTTTGCAAGATTGGAGGAATGGTCAAATATGTGGCAGCTTAGATTCAATGCAAAGAAGTGCAAAGTAATGCACCTGGGAAACAAAAACCTAGGGGAAGATTACACAATGGGGGGTGAGATACTGAAAACAACAAAAATGGAAACGGACCTTTGGGTAGTTACATCAGATGACCTAAATATGGGCAAGCAATATGAGAAGGCAGTAAGGAAGGCTGGGGGGATACTGGGATGCATAGGGAGAGGCATCACCAGTAGAAAACAGGAAGTTGTTGTCCCTCTTTACAGACAGTTGGTAAGACCACATCTGGAGTACTGCTTGCAGTTCTGGAGACCCCTTCTCCACAAAGATGTAGACAGGGTGGAGGCTGTCCAGAGAAGGGCAACCAAAATGGTGCAGGGTCTGCACCAGAAGACATATGAAGAAAGAGTAAAGGAGCTTAATATGTATAGCCTCGAGGAAAGGAAGGAGAGGGGGGACATGATAGAAACTTTCAAGTACCTCAAGGGAATCAACAAAGTCCAAGAGGGTAGCATCTTTCAGAAAAGAGATGTGCAAGAACAAGGGGGCACAATTTGAAGACAGAGGGGGGACGGTTTAGAGGTAACATGAGGAAGTATTTCTTCACAGAGAAGGTTGTAGATGCATGGAACAGCCTTCCTGAGGAGGTCATGGAGTCAAAAACAGTGGGGGAATTCAAGAATGCATGGGACAGACACAAGGCAATTCTAGTGGGGGGTAGGAGGAAGTAGGCTGTTGGTTAACTAGGAACTGCAGCTTATCCATTAGGTAGGGAAATGAGCAGACTGGGTGGGCCAAGCGGTCCTTATCTGTCATAAAATTCTGTGTTTCTGTAAAGAAGATGAGCAGCTTAGGAGTGTGACCCAAAGTGATGAATTGGGTTATGAACTGGCTAATGAATAAGTGACAAAGGGTGATGGTTAACTGCATTCACTCCAGTGAGGGGAGAGTGACTAGCGGGGTGCTGCATGGTTTGGTACTGGGACAGGTCCTCTTCAATGTTTTCATAAGTGATGTTGCAGAAGAACAGAAAGGGAAGAGATGCTTTTTTGCAGATCACCACAAAACCTTTAATAGGGTGGACACTCAGGAGGGGGTGGAGAGAATATGTACCCAGCTTTGGAAACTCCAGGAGTCATTGAGAGCATGGCATTTGGGGTACAATTCCAAAAAGTGCAAAGCCATGCACCTAGGGCATAGGAACACAGAAGATGAGTACAGGATTGGGGGAAGAGAGGTACTGATAGTCACTATGCAGGAAAGGGACTTTGGGGTTTTCATGTCTTATGACCTCAAAGAAGCAGTGCAGTATGATAAAGCAATAGGTAGGGCCAGTGGGATGCTGTGCTACATAGGGAGAGGTATCTCTAGCAAGAGGAGGGAGGTGGTATTGCCTCTGAAATACTCACTTATGAGACCCCAGCTGGAATATTGTTTCCAGTTCTGGAGGCCGCACCTCAAAAAGGACATAAACAGGGTGGAGGCAGTCCAGAGGAGGCAACTAAAATGGTGCAGGGGTTGCATCAAAGGCCCTACAAAGAGAGATTGAGGGATCTTAACACGTGCACACTGGAAGATAGGAGTGTAAGAGGGGACATGATAGAGAGCTACAAGTACCTCACGAGGTGAACAGGGTGCAGGAGATGAGTCTCTTTCAAATGAAAAAGAACACCAGGACCAGAGGCATGTGATGAAATGGGTGATGGTGATGGGGAGGGGGGAGGGGGAGAGTTTAAGAGGGATGTGAGGAAGTCCTACTTCACTGAAAGAGTTGTAGATGCCTGGAACAGACTGCCACCTGAAGTGGTGGAGGTGGAAACAGTTAGGGGCTTCAAGCATGTGTGGGATAGACATAGGGGAATATTAGTAAAAAGGAAGGGAGGAGGGAGGGTTGGCAGAGCCCAGTTAGGGTCAGCAGAGACAGATTAGAAAGGGATGATCTGGGCAGACTGAGTGGACCAAGTGGTCCTTTTCTGCCAACAAATGTTATTGTTTCTATGGACTTAATTTACTCTATATCATGTTAAAAAGCATTTTATCGGAGGGCTTGGTGTGTATCAGGGGTCAGGGAATTCTTCGACAATTAGAACTCAAAGAGTGGTCCTGAATGGCAAGTTTTCTGATATCAGGGTGGTCACAAGCAGGTGCCACAGGGTCTGTCCTACGGCCAATAATTTTTAACATGTATGTAACGTAAGTAACATTAGAATGGGGCTGCAGAGTACAGAGAGTCTGGTGGCAGATAATGCAGAACTCCATAGGAGAGTGGATAATGTGAGGAGATTAGCAGCATGAAAAATGATGTGGAAAAGATGAAACAGTGGTCCAGATTTTGGCTTTTGAAATTCAGTCTCAAAAGATGTAAAGTGTTGCAGATATTTCTTCCCCAAGATTCCTTAAAATGGGTGCTACTGCCATCAAACAAATGTACTCACATCTTCAACTGCTCCTAGCAAACTTATGTGCTTCCCCTTGCATGGAAAATAGCAGTTGTTATCCCGCTTCATGAAGGGGATGATGGATATGGGCAATTGTTTCCTTATATCTTTACTCCCCATCCTCACTAATATTCTAGAACTACATACTAATCAGCAAAGAATTAAATAATTATTATGGCAGTAAGAAGTTATTCTACCCTACCAACTGGTCTTACATGCAGGGCACTCCACTACCACTTTTCATTTCAGAATCACAAATCATATACAAACTGGTATTGAGGAAGGGCACGCACCACTGAGGCTATTTTACAGATCTGCCCAAGTCTTTTGATATGGTGGACCATGACTTACTGGTCTATAAACTTAAGGCCTCTGGAATTAGAGATATCCCCATTAACTGGTTTTAATACTACCTACCAAACTTTAACCAACTACATTAGTGAGGACATGTGGCTCGACCTCAACTGTTCTGCCTATCACTAGGGGTGTCCCTCAGGGTTCTGTACTGGGTCTGCTCTTGGTCACCATTTTAATATACAATCTTCCCATGTACACCTCCGTATGTGACATACGAGATATAAACTGGCAACACAGTCCTGTTCTCATCAAGATATCCCTACAGTTGCATCAGATCATCTGTCCAACTGCCAAAAAATGCAACAGTGGTTCCTGGCAAAAAGTTTAATTTTAAAACAGAAAAAAAAACTGTCACCATGTATTTTGGCACCCAGTCTTTACCTTGTGTGGCACACTCTCTAAATATACAGTACACACTCTTGGAAGCTTCCCTCTGGAGAGCATCACCCTCTACAAATATCTTAGCTTGAGCCACGACCAAAACCTGTACTGTGCAGCCCATATTGAAAAATTATCATCTCTGTTGTACTAGAAGCTGGGCACCTTATATTGCATCAAAAACTGTCTGTTCCTGGCCCATAGGAAATGGATAATTGAACAGATGCTAATGGGGATATTGTGTATAGATCTGCATCCAAAACCCAGGTGGCCAAACTGGACATGCTTTACAACTCCCTATGTCACTTTGTACTGTGCTATCCATTCTGTACTCACCACTGCTCTATGGGTGGGTGGAAACAGGGGCAGAACAGGCAGAAGCACTTAATGAATACTTCTGCTTGGTGTTTACTAAGGAGAAAGAAGGGGCACTACCAAGGGGGAGGGGTGGGAGGTCAGGCTCAGGGCGGAGGAGGGGGTGACAGATGGGGGAATCACAGAGGGCAGGGTACTGGAGGGCCTGAGGGCACTGAGGGCAGACAAGGCACCAGAGCCAGATGGCATTCACCCCAGGGTACTGAGAGAGCTGGTAGAAATCCTGGCAGGGCCCTTGGCAGACCTGTTCAATGCCTCTCTGGTCTCAGGAAGTGTACCTCAGGACTGGAGGATGGCTCACGTGGTAACCCCCCCCATAAGAGCAGTCCCAAAGATGAACTGGGAAACTACAGGCTGGTAAGAGTCACATCCACCGTGGGAAAACTGACGGAGACAATCCTGAAGAAGAGGCTGGTGTCCCTTCTAGAGACCAATGGCCTGCAGGATGTTGGGCAGTATGGGTTTGCCACAGGCAGATCCTGTCAGACCAGCCTGGTGGAGTACTATGACTGGGTAACTAGACAGTTGGACAAGGGCCATGCAGTGTATGTCCTGTTTCTTGACTTCAGTAAGGCATTTGACTCAGTGCCACAATGGAGGCTGGGTAGTGAGCTGGCAGGTACAGGTACAGGGCCAAAAATGGTGGGATGGGTAGTAAACTGGTTACAGAGAAGGCAGCAGAGGGTGGTGATGGGAGGGGAGCTCTCATCTCCAAGGACAGTGACAAACACAGTACCACAGGGCTCAGTGCTGGGACCGGTGTTATTTGGGTTGTTCATATCAGACATTTCATTGGGCATCAAGAGCAAGATCAGTTTGTTTGCAGATGACACCAAGATTGGAGCAGTTGTAGCTGACCTAGGAGGGTGGCATGGGCTGCAGGATGATCTGTCAAAACTGGAGACCTGGTCAGACACCTGGCAGTTGGGGTTCAATGCCAAAAAGTGCAAGGTGCTACATTTTGGGGCAAAAAAAAACCAGAAGAAGCTACCAGCTGGGAAGGGGGGTTCAGTTAGCCGTGACAGAGGAGGAGGAGGAGGAGGAGGAGAAGGATCTGGGGGTGATTATAATGGGCTCAATGAACAACTTAACACAATGCAGGAAGGCAGCTGCAAAGGCCAACAAAATGCTGGGTTGTATTGCCAGGGGTATATCTTCAAGGAGAGGGGAGGTGATCCTGCCATTGTATAGGTCACTGGTTAGGCACACCTGGAGTACTGCGTGCAGTACTGGCACCCATACCTGAAGAGGGACATTAAGTTACTGGAGGGGGTGCAGCACAGGGCAACAAAGATGATCCAGGGACTAGGGGACGTACCCTATGTGAGCAGGCTGAGGGAGTTGAACATGTACTCACTGGAGGAGAGGAGAGACAGGTGTGAAGCACATGAAAGGAATAAACAAGACAGGCTTGGAGGGACTATTCAAGTTAAGGGGTGGTAGGGACACTCGAGGTCACAATCTCAGATTGGAGGGGGGAAGGTTCAGGAGGGAAATGAGAAGACACTTTTTTACAGAGAGAGTGGTGTCTGGGTGGAACGCATTGCTTGCAGAAGTGGTTTCCTGTAGAACAGTGGACTGCTTCAAAAGGGGATGGGATAGGGTAAGAGGGAGGGTCAGGGGAGGGAGGGAGAAGCATCTGCAGTATAAGGGTTGCTAGCTGTACACTCGAGCAGACTCGATAGAGCATAAGGCCTTTATCTGCTGGCAAATTCATATGTTCATATATAATCATGCTACTTGGGTGGGCCTTCCCAAGTAGCAGATGCTTTTAGATGACAGCTCTGGCACAGCAAGCTCCAGCAAGAGGTAAGCAGCCTACTGACTCCTGTCCCACAACAGTATTTCGGCTCAATCTGCCCAGACCCAAGAGCTCTTGCTTCTGTGTTGCAAAATGAAAGCAAGCTGAGCTGCTATCAGTTCTAGGGCTCCTCATATTTGGAACAGCCTCCTGATTGATAGTAGGAGCGCAAATAGCAGCTGGAACATAAACTTAAAATTCCACTCTCATTTCACTCCTCCCTGCCTGTACAATCAGCAGAGCTGTGCTGCTGTACACTGCTTTGCTCTGAACATCACTAGCATGATTATTCTTCAGATTATTGTAACTGCTGCTATTTTATAACATATTTTGCACTGTTGTATTTAACTGCTGCTAGTTACTGTATTTTATTTATACTACGTTGTTATTCCAATCCCCTCCCCCAGGACAAATCCATACATCAGATTTATTTTGTGTCTCTTTATGCTTCTTTTGGATCAAACAACTTAATTAATCAATCAATCAGTAACTCTACAAATGCTCGTCATGTGTGTTGTCACTTCTCGAGTGCATGAGACAAATGGCCTTTGGTCTCATACCTCAAAACACACATGAGGCATGCTGATGTAACCCCTAGGTGGCACTATCCCAAGGTTTACTACCCCTGCCTGCTTGGCTAGTAGCAGGTTAAGGGGCCTGCGTTCTGAAATGGGTGCCTCCACCCAGAGGTCAGGGTTGGTAGTGGTCAAGCTAACAGGGGCACAGCCCTCTGGGACACTGTAACCCCCCTCTTTCCCGTCTAGTTGCCCGAACACTGTACAATAATCACTTTCACAATACCCCTGGTACTCCACACAAGTGCCCACACTGTTTGCACTTAACCACCAGAGCTGGTTCCTCTGGCTAGACCCTGGGGACCCCCGCCAAAACAAGGTTATGCACAGCAAATAGCAACAGTACAGTACTTTGAGCACAGACTAGAACAACAGTCAGATTACATGCAGAAAAAGTTAGATCTGATTTATTCAGGGGACTTGAACAAGTGAGGGGAAAAATCAGGTTAATTAGCTTAAAGGTCATATTAATCAAGCAGTTATGCATGCGCTTTGAGTCCCCCCACACAGTCCACCTCTGGGTACCCAGGTGGAGAAGAGATGGGCTAGCTAGGACCGTTGCCCGGGGCTGCAGCTGGTTGGGGCCCTGTGATGGAAAACACAACATGCACAGTACACAATATTTGTAATCCAGCGCCAGAGGGCTCAGTTCATAAAGGAAACGAAACAACAAGACATTCAGATGACTTACTCAGATTAAGCTGTTGTTGCAGGGAACTACCCTGGTATTTACTCACGATACCCAAGACTGGACACAGGCCGTACGAAAATCGAGACTGCAGGTGGTTGATCTGGAATGCCGGGAGAAGCAGGGCCCACCCGAGTGGCAGAAGCATCGCTCCTGTTCAAGCGTGGAGCAGGGAGCTGATCCCCAGGCAGGTCTCTCGTCGATGGCTTCTCTGTGCAGTGGGTAGTCTGGCTGGGCCAGTCTGGCAAGGCCCAGACCCCATGGAGACAAATTCGGATGCAGGCCGTTTTGGGCTGGATACAGCTTCCAGTAAACAGAACACAGTTCACACAGTGGGGAACTAACTCACAACCCACTATCAGCTCATAGCACATTTACATGTACGGGAATTCTACTGTACCAGGCAAAGTGCTCCACGATCACAATCGCAAAGTCTCTGCACACACTGGGAGCTTAGGGGGAGCTGTAACTCCTGACAGGCCAATCGCATTCAGCAAAATCTTCAGTCTTCTTCAGGTTGAGCCTGGCCCACTTCAGTAGCTTACTTTAGTCACTCAAACTTGGATTTAGTCCAAAATAATTCTCTTCTCTCCCTCTCAGGAGCAGCAGGAAGATGTACAAGCCAAAAACTCAGCCCTTTCAAAGTTTTCCCCATGCGAATCCACTCAGGATTGCTGCTCAAAATACACTTGAGCTCTTATTTCACTTCCCAGCTCAGAACTAACTGAAAAACTGCAAGCAGCCTGGAACTTCCCCAAGATCCAGAGATTCGGTTGGCTGATTTGGCTGTCAGTCAAAGCAAGAGCTCCCCCTTCAGTTGCAAAAAAGGCTCAAAAAAAACCCCAAACTACAGTTCCTATAGATTTTGAATTCAGACAGCTCCAGTAGTCCGCCTACATTTTAAGTCCCACCAGAACTGATTGGTCCAATTTGCAGTCCAGGACCAAGATATTGGAGACAAAACAGTCCATGCTACAAAGAAAGCAGGTTAGACAAACTACATTATCCTTATCACTCTAAATGATTTTCAGCAAATAGTTGCATCTTTCAAAAGAGCTCCATCTCAGATTACTTATGCTGCAATCAGGCAGCTCTTAAAGAGACAGTATACAGAGGCTATATGTGCTCTGGTAATCACATTTAAACTGCTAAATGCAGGACACCAGCCTGGCAGTGAGACTTTAGGCAAGCTCAAGGAAGACTTTTTGTGAACCCCCATTTATGGGGGGGGGGGGGTTACACCTGTTCAAGTGGACCAGCATGATTCTTTAACAGACAGTTAATCTGTGCCCAGAAATTCTTTGGGTCAGATAGATTTTCTCCTGTAGGTTTCTGAAATACGGAAATTCTTGAAGCCTCCCCCCAAAGAAAAATTTAAATGGACATGCTGACTGCTCAGTACAACCCTCTGGGATGTTCTACTTGCCCACCCTCCACTGTAGTTACTCCTCCTCCAGGCCCCACACAACATGCAGCAGTTCTCACCTAATTAGCATACACTGGATAATTGCAGTCAATAACAAAACTGGGTTTACACAGGAAAACAATTTGTTTTTATTAAACACCATGCGCACCTAGGAGTTCCAGATTTTGGGATGCCAAAAAGAGGACAATTAGTCCCTCCCCTGATGAGCCCTTATGCCAGACCTGGAGTAAATAGTTTTAAACTCTCCGCCACCTTCACAGCTCATTTACAAGGATGTCCTGGGTAGGAGGGAGTAAACAAATTACAAAAATAATAATAATACAACAGTATAGAGATGTTACATGAAGAATATTTGGCAGCTGGAAAAGAGGACATGTCCTCGTAAAAGAGGACATCTGGTAACCCTACGCGCACCAGCAAGATGAAGTCGGTTACAGCAGTTCCCAACAGTGCCTGGCCCCAGTTAAGTGCCTTCCTAGGCAGGGTCCAATCTACCACCCACTTCTTAAGCAACAGATAGTTAAATTCTAACAGGGTGCTGCAGTTCCCAATGGTACATGACCCCAGTTAAGTGCCCTTTTAGGCAGAGTCCAATCTATTACCAACTACTTAAGCAACAGGTAGTTAAATACTAAGAGGGTGCTGCAGTTCCCAACAGTACATGGCCCCAGTTAAGTGCCACTGACACAGCTAAGCAAGGTAGGCTGGTCTGTCAACACAATGGTAGTGCTACTGCTCACGATGGGGGCAACTCAGGTTTGGAACGAGCTTAAGTTATCAGAGGGCCTGCTGGGGGAGGTGTGATGAACATCCCAGAGGATGCTCTTCACCTTTGGTGGTGGGGAGTTTGATCTCCACTGCAATACCCCCACACGAGTGACCACAGGTGGAAGTGCATGAAAGAGCAGAGGATCTGGGTAGTCTGATGCTGACATGCTCCAGCACACAATACATGTGATTGCAAAGCAGACCCCCCCCCAACTGTAGCAGGAGGATGTCTGCTTCTCGACACAGATTCCACACCACTGACCATGCTGTCTTCAAGTACCACTTACTGAGACTCTTATTAGGGGCCAGGGACCACTCCTGATGGCACTGCCCGGGGGGGGGGGGCAAGCCAGGGTGAAAAGTAGAGAGAGGTTAAGCCTGAGGAAGGTGGGCGATGGGACTGAGTGAGCTAATTAGGACTGATGATAGGCCAGTTGGGAGACACAGGGAAAGGCATACTAAATTTAAAAAAAATTGCCCAAGAAGGCACAGCCACGCTTTGTCCACCCCTCACACCACAATACATCTCAAGGACTGTGATGGTCCTGTTGTAGTGGAGGCTGCTATCCTCTCCCAGCTGACATCAGGACTTTCCTTAAATGCTGTGGGAGCTCCCCTTATGGAGTTCCTGGGTACCCAGAATAGAACTGTGGCAGGCCTGCAGATGTTGCCACGGTTTTGCCACCATTGGTGCACTTTTAATTAAAAAAGGAGCAACATGCCTAAATTAACATTCCCACCCCCAATACCATGCAATTGCAAATATGACGGTAACTGCAACAAGTTAGGTATTTGTAATCCGACCAGATGACCGAGTTACAAACAAATGCAACGTGTAGCCAGTGTCCCTTGATACGGGCTAAGCCTTGGTTTTAGTTATAGTTTCCCCAGTAGATTGGCTTCCTGTGGCGCTTCAGCCCTCTGACACTCCGATCTCTCATGGAGCCTCTAGATCAGACAGGCACCTTCAGGGTCACTGTTCCTTTCTCTGGTGATATATTCTCAGACTTCTTCCATGAGGTTCAACTGGCTCTCTATTTCACTAACCATGTTGCTGAAGACATGGGCAGACCCACATATCCTGGCTTCGCAAACCCTTAGGGTGGTGGCAGCATGAACAGGAACTGGGATGGACCGCACCACATGCAAAGGAGCCCATGGTGAAACTGCAGAAGGGGTGTGCTGTTCCCCTTGGAAAATGAAATGGGTAAATGACACACTGCACTCCAGGGAAGTCCACAAGCTGTAAACTGCAAAAATAGATTGTGTTATGTTGCACCCATGACACTCCAGACATTACCTCATGGGTTCTCAACCCACCTGATAGGCTAGTGATGCACATGTGACCCAGATCAAATTTCACAGCATAGCCAGGTCCCAGGAGTCCCAATTCTCCAGTTTCAACCTTGCATCTGAAGAAGTTACGAGCACTCCAGGAGGCCCGGTTAACTAATTATTTAAAGTGGGCCAACTTGTTTTCTAGGACTGGTGTGGCTTCCACAGCAGTTTAATTAATTGGATTAACTGAAAGACCTGTTATGCTGTCTGGCTTACAGTGGCCACAGCAGCAAAATTGAATTGTTTAAATGATGCATTTTTCTTTAACAGTTAAGCTGGTTTTTAGTGGTTAATTGAGCTGGTTTTGTTGGTGTTTTTTCTTATTAGAGTAGGAAACAGAATCATTGAAAACCAGGACTGCAGTAATTTTAAACAATTATAGTTTTATTAGTGGTCCTCATTAGAGTTAGGAAAGAGAATAATTGAAACCAAGGACTGCAGTAATGTTAAACAACTATAATCGCTATTGTTGTTAGACTAGGTGCTTACAGTTTGGGTAAAGAAAGAAAGAGAGATTTGATGAACCGTTCAGTTGTCGGCAGTTTCAGTTGTTCTGTGGTATCTTGGAAAATTAGAATGCATTATTAGAAAGCCTGTTGTTAGGACATTGCAAAACGAACGCTTTGCCCTGTTGTACCATGTTTTTTACAAATTGCTGGTAAATTGCATAAACGAATTAGAGCGAGCCCTCTGCCTGCACGCCATTCTATACTTTTTAAAAATGTGCGCTCTAACGCTCGCTCTGCTGCTGGCGGCTCTCCTCTCAAGCGTTGCTACCCAGATGCGTATTCAGCATTATCTCAGTGTCTGGCCTATTGTTCTACTCCATGTGGGCCTCCGGCCGGTCTACTGGCATCTCCTCACAAGCGGATGCCTTGCAGGCATTCCTCCTGTGTGTTTTTTCCTTGCTGGTCTTGTGCTACCTCCAGTTCAGCAGGTAGTGCAGGACACTTCTGCATGCCGCTCACAGTCCCTGCCTAAGCAGCTGCCGTAGGATCTGAATCACCATTGACCCCTAAATGCCTACAGCTGCAGGAGCAGTTCTGTCCTATCAGTCCCTAGAACAGCGACTGCTACGTTCAGACAACAGTTTGTTATTTCCTGAAGTCCCTAGCATTCAGCGGCTGCTGCAGAAATAAAGTAAAGGAAATGAAGGGATTTTCTGTCTCTTAAGGATCACAGCTACCTTTATGGGTCCCATTGTGTACATTGCACAATCAGTCTCCGGCCCAGCCATTCCATGTGGTCCTAGGTAGGCCACGACTATCAGGCGCCATTTTAGGAGAGGATTTTCTGTCTCCACCACGGATCTAATCGCTGCCATTTTGGGGAGAGGATTCTCTCTCTCTAAGGAGTTAATCAACCACCATTTTACAACCAGAGCCGCTATTTGGGCAGTATTACTGGCAGCTGCTTCACCATGTCTGAAGGCAGCTCTCCTTTTGCTGATTACACTGCCATATTCTAAGGGCTTAGTGTAACCCCTAGATGGCGCTATCCCAGGGGCTACTACCCCTGCCTGATTTGCCACTAACAGGTTGAGGGGCCTGGATCCAATGGCGGATGCCTCCACCCAGAGGTCAGAGTTTGCAATAGTTAAACTTACTTGGTCACAGCCCTCTGGGACACTGCAACCCCCCTTTCTTCCCACTAGTGGCCCACACAGTATATCAGAATTACCTTCACAGTATACACTTACCCCCAGGACTGGTTCAGGCACTGGGACCCCTGTAAAAAAGATACAGTGCAACAATCACAGTACAATATTTTAACATAGACAAATACCTCAGGCAGTATAACTTTGCTGAAACAAGCAGCTCTGATTTATTTAGGGATATAACAAGGACAGGGTGAAATCAGATTAATTAGCTTATCACTTTACTCATCTACTTCATGGCTCTGTGCAAGTCTATCCCTACCAGTTACTGTCCCTGGGTACCCAAGCCCTAGTGGCTAGTCCGAACTGGCAGCTGGTAGGGGCCCTTTCCCCACAGAGAAAATAAAAATTAGTTTAAACAGTCAGCAGTACAGTGATTCCATTTGGATTTAATGTGGAACCAACAGGAGCGACCCTGAATTAGTACTCACGACCTCCAAACAAGATAGGGTCCTTCAATGTCAGCAGGGCTACTCTTGAGCTCCACGAGACTCCTCACACATTTATATGGCAAACAGGCAGGCTGCTTCTCTATCCCGATCGCAATTACTGCACAATACCCGGGAGACCACACAGCAGATTCAGTTCCTGACAGACCGAGTGCAATTCAGCAATTTCTCCAGTCTTCTACAGGGTGAGCCTGGTTTCTACTCTTCCAATATCCTTTGATTCTCTTCACAGGACGGATTCAGTCCTAACAAGCAGTTACACAAGCTGCAGACCGGAACTCAGGGCCTTACACACGTTTCCCGACTAAAACTGCACACCGAAACAGCACAGGGCTCCTTCCTTCTTCACTGCCAGAGCTCAACTGAAACTCCAACGGACAAAACCGGGCACTTCCTTTGAGTTCCTCCCAGTTCTTGACTGGATTGGCTGTCACTCACAATAGACTGCTGCTGTTGGTCCAAAAGGCGCCAAGTCTAAACTACATCTCCCAGAGTCACTGCCCATACAATCCTCTTGTGGCTGGCTCAGATTATGAGTCCAAGTTCTGATTTGTCCAAGGCACCATTTTAGAGCTAGCTTACCCCACACTGATTGGTCCAGTTCAGCAGTTAAAACCAGAATGGGGAACTAGGCAGACACAGTTCTGACTGCAAAGAAAGCAGGTTAGACAAACTGTAATTTCATTATTACTGTAAATGATTTCTGGCAAACAGTTACATCTTTCAGATAGGTTCCTTTGCACTCCTAGTGACTGCAAAATGGAGTGAATTGGCAGCAGCTCGAGTGGTACTCAAACAGAGAAGCACACAGTCCCCCATACAACTAATTATGTCTGCAAGCAGACAGCTCTTAAAGAGACAGTATCAGAGGCTCTAAAACACTCACTGATAAATGGCTTAAACGCCAAACACCATTCAGGCTTGGAGCATTCAAGCAAGCTCCTGGAAGTCTTTTGGAACCCCCATTTGCAGGGGTTACACCTTCCTGGCCTGGGAAAGCTTGAAGTCCCGCTCAAGCAATACCTCATAAGTTTCAACTGCAACCATATACATTTGCATTAGGCTCACACATGTAATCATCAGTCAATACATCATTTTACCAAGAACACATTTCTGAAACATTGCAGTACGTCACTCTTTACACAGTATTACACACATTGTACCATAACTCAAGTTATTACCTCTTGTACATGAAACCTGAAGAGAGGGGCCCTTCCTATCAGTTACCTTGGGGCTGGACGGGCAAGGGCACCATACTTAGAGGGCAACACAAGTAACTTGGAGTTAGCACTGACGCTCAGTTTGGGCAATGAGTTCGGGACACATACACCTTTATGGACAACATTGAGAGGCAGATCCACTGGTCGGCCCAGGGAATCATAACTGAGGTGCACCACAGGCTTTACAGCTCGACCAGTCTTTCTAGGGGAACTGTTACAGTCTCTGCACTCTGAGCCTCATTTTCAGCATTGTCCTCACTTGTCAGGGAGTCTCCATGGGGGTAGAGAGGCTAGAACTTGGGGCACTTTCAGCTCCAGGAGTTACAGTTTCTGAGTCCACAACATTTGGCTCTGCATGAGAGCTTTGGACACTGGCAGTGGACTGTCAGGGCACTCAAAATACTCTTCTTGTTCTGTATATCACCAGTCTGACCCAATCCATCATTTTCCCCTGAAAGCTCAAACAGTTCAACCATGCACAATGATTCCATTTCATCTGATCTGATGCTTTGCACTTCACTTTCTGGGAGCATTGGCCCAGGACGAAGCTGGGGGCTTAGACAGTCCAGAAGGCCCAGCTTCGCTCCAGTATTGACTAGGGATTGCCCCAAACAATTGACTCAGTTCGTAAGAAGGATAGTATTCAAAGTCACTCTCACTTTCTTCTGATATGGACTGACAGTCATGCTCAACTGGGACTTGTGGAGGGAACACTTAACTCTGCTTCTGTAGGTGCAGACTTTCTTGATCTTTTCTTAGCAGCAGCTCTAGTCACTGGTCCAGAGGGGCATCTTCTGGGGCTCAGACTCAATCAAGATTTGTCCAATGGGCAGTAAATGATTTCTATGCATTGTTTTACATCTTTTGAATTATTCTCAGGCCTTACTTTGTACACTGGCAGATCATCTAGTTTGCCCACTACAATGTGAGGGAGATGGTGCCATCTGTCAGCAATCTTGTGTTTGCCATGCAGTCCCAGATTTCTTAGCAAACCGATCTCCTCCTGGAGTTCCTGTGCTTCACCTTTTATCATACTTTTCTTTGTTGGCAGATTTCTTTGGCAGCCATGGTTTGAGCCAGTTGGTACGCATGAGTTAGCTGGGCTTAACTTTGCACATACTGTAAATAGTTGTCAGCTTGAACCCCATCAGGAGAGACCCCAAACACACATCTACCGTGGTCGAGCTTCTTCCAAACATCAGGCGGTAGGGGAGAACCCAGTGGCATCACATTTGGTGCAGTTATAAGCATGTACCAGGGTGCTAATTTGTTGGCTCCATCTAGGCTTGTCCTTTGGGTGCAGGGTGCCCAGCATATCTAGCAAAGTGCGGTTGAAACGCTCAGGCTGTGGGTCCCTGGGGTGGTAAGGAGTGGTTCTGGACTTTCGCACTCCCCACAGAGAAAGCATCTCTTTGATCAGATGACTCTCAAAGTCTCTCCCTTGATCAGAATGGATTCTTTGTGGAGCCCCATAGTGAACAAAAAAAGTTTTCTACAAGTACTTTGGCCACAGTGGATGCTTTCTGTCTTTGGTGGGAATGCTTGGGCATATCTCGTGAAATGGCCAGTGACCACCAGCACATTACTGATATTTCTTTGATCTGACTCCAAACTCAGAAAATCAATACAGACCAGCTCCATGGGTGCACTGGTGGTGATGTTAACAAGGGGGCAGCCCTCTGGGGCAAAGCTTTCCTCTGTAAGCAGTGACTACAAGTTCGAATGTGTTGCTCCACATCAGCCCCCATCTTAGGCCAATAGAATCTGAACCTCACCAAGTCAAGTGTTCTGTCTATACTAAGGTGCCCCATGTGGTTGTGCAAGAACATCAGTACTGAGTCTCGAAAGGCAGTGGGCAGCACTAGTTGTTGTTTGTCTACTTGTCCCCCTCTGTCTACTGTTTCTCTGTATAACAGTTTATTGATCAGTTTCAACTTAGGACCTTCTTTGTATAACAGTGCAGTTCTCAAATCAGTGGAGCGAATTTGGACACATCTTTTCCTGCATAGAGGGCTTCTAAGCTGCTTTGTATCATGGGATCGCGGATTGAGCCCGCTAATCACTGTCATTGTCCAGCTGAGGCAGTGCACCAATGTCTATTGCAGAAAAGTGGCATAAGCAGCAGGTATGCAATTCTCAGAGGGTCCCAAGCAATCCACCATGCAGTCCATCAGGTCTGTGGACATTTGTTCCTCCCTGTCAAACTTTCCGCAGAGTGCCCAATGTCAGGTTCTGCCAATCGGACCCAATCATTCTGGGGAACAGGCCTCCGGGAGAGAGCATCAGCATCTATGTGGTTCAGACCTGCTCGGTATTCGAGAGCATAGTCATATGTAGATAATGCAGAAAGCCACCTATGGCCAGTGGCATCCAACTTAGCTGAGGTCTGCACATAGGTCAAAGGATTATTGTCAGTTTTTACTAGTATTTTAGCCCCATACAAGTACTCATGGAATTGGTCAACAATAGCCCACTTCAAAGCTAGGAACTCTAACTTATGTACAGGATAGTTCTTTTCGGATGGGTCAGGCTTCTACCGGCAAAGGCCACTGGTCTCAGGCCATTCTCGTGCTCTTGGTACAACACAGCCCCCAGCCCTGTAAGCTAGCATCAGTGTGCAGGACGTAAGGTTTTCTTGGATCAGCATAGGCCAGCACTGGAGCATGGGTAAGTTGATATATGATCTCATGAAAGCAGTCTCACAATCAGGAGTCCAGCGGCCCCAAATATTTCACTCGGACGAAATACACTCTTTTCAGTCTTGAGGGACGCTGACTTTTGGTATTTTTGTGGGTTGGGGATACCTTGAGTAAGGTTAAGTAAAGGGCGGATCACTCTTGAATAGTCCTTGATGAAACGCGATAATAACACACAGAATCCCAGGAATCTTTGCAGTTCTTTTTAGATTTTGGCCGTGGCCAGGTGGTCAAGGCCTCAACTTTACTTGGGTCGGTCTCTATTCCTCGGTGGATACTATGTGTCCCACATACTTTACTGATGTTTGAAAGAATTGACACTTATCAATGGACAGTTTAAGGCCAAAGTCCTCCAGTCGGTCCAATACCTTAAATAATCTGCTCTCATGTTCCCTCCAGTGAGCTGCCAAACACAATAACATCATCTAGGTATACCAGGCACTCTAGTAAGTTCATGTCCCCCACTGCACGCTCCATCAATCGTTGAAAAGTGGCTGGGGCACCTGAAATCCCTTGAGGCATCCTCATGAATTCATAGAAGCCAAGCGGACAGATAAAGGCTGTCTTCTCACGGTCCTCTGGGGCCATCGGGATCTGGTAGTACCCACTGCGGAGATCCAGCACAGAGAACCACTTGCTCCTGTTTAGCAGTCCAAAGCATCCTGAATGCGGGCATTGTGTACTGATCAGGATAGTCCTCACGGGTTTACAAAAAGATAATCCACACATCCTTACTGTCCCATTCTTTTTCCTCACTACCACAATAGGGGAAGCATAAGGGCTTCTGATTCTTGTATCACACCAGCAGCTAACATCTCTTGCAGATGCCGTCCTCACATCATCTATGTCAGCAGGTGCCAGGCGTCGAGACCTCTCACTAAATGGTCTTTCATATGCAGCCGGATATTGTGCTCAGCTCCTTGCACGCATCCTACATCCCATTCCTTTAAAGAAAACACCTGGTCTCTGGGCAAGCTTCTCACTGATCCTCACTTTCCATTCAGCTGGCAGCGGGAGTCGCCCAATCAAACAAGTCAGGTGTTACTCTGTCATTCTTCCTTGAACTCTTGCTGCTGGGTAGCACTGCAGTGTCTGCACAATGCACATTAGCCAGGCTGCAACCTCTGTTTACTGAATGTCTCTTTTCAGACACATTATGAACTTGGACCATTACCCTTCTGGCATAAGCATGGGCTCTAGCGGTAAAATACTAGGCTTGACCAGCAGTCCTCTGGCAATTTTCCATCGCCTGGTGCATCCAATGTTAATATTTTATTCTTAACATCCTTTCTGATACGGACCTCTCCTGTAAGGTACACTGGGCATTTGCGCCAGGATCAGAGACTCAGGATCCTTCTTCCATACAATTCCGACCGGTTCCTCTGGTTCTATTTTTCAGTATCTCTCTGCCTCATAGGCCTTCTTAATTAAAGCTGGAACTTTTAAGCTCTACTAGTCTTTGACCCTGTTTTTCATAACACAACTGTGCCAGCCTTCCAACATATGAGCATTTGTTCCAATCAACAAGGGACACCATCATACAGTCCAGTGGGGACACACTAAGGCTAGGGTTCTACTTGTTCGCCACTCCAGCCACGGAGGTGGGGAAAGACAGCCAAATTGATATATCCTGAATAGGGTAGGCCTTTCTCACTTAACTCCCATACATGCAGTCCTTCTAATGGTTGTAAGGGACGCCTGACAAATGCTTCTGATACCAATCCTGGAACATAATTGTCACTTGGGAGCCACTGTCTAATACAGCTCTGGTAGACACTCCATTCACCTTACAGTGGTCTCCATGGAGGGACCCACTATTCTGGACCAGTCTGGAGAGGCGGTAGTGGGGCCTGGGCAACTGACCTTGCCACAAAAGGACGTGAGTTAGCATTTTTGGTGCCCTCACTGGGATCATTTCGCGCACCTCTTAACCACTGATTTGTTCTCCAAGCTCCTTGTAGCCTATATGCAACTTTGTCAGTGTCTTTTGGGACCGCATTCCTTTCATGTGCCCATCTTTCCCACAATTATAGCAAAACATACTTTCTGGAGTTTGAGCTGGCCGAGGAGCCACACTGGGAGCCAGGGCGGGGTATTACTAACTGGAAACCTGGGTGCCATCTCTGTCTCGTGCGTGATAAGCATTTGGAGACATCTCGTCAGTTTCTCCACTTCCATGGTCAAGGAATTGAGTTTGGAGCTGTTATCAGCAGGAGATACATGGTGGTACCCCACCCCATAGCAGATGCAGTCGGATATAGGTCAGGGTCTGCATTGCAGGCGTGGCCTTCATAAAGGGACTGTTTTGAATTCGGATTTCTCTCCAACAGTTCACCCCATTGTGGCATATCTTTTTCCTTGTCAGAGCACTCATTGATTGCCAACCTCTGCTCCTGAACTTCACTTGATGGGTCACCCTCAGTCACTCAGGTCATAGCTGCAGCTATTGGTGCAGGTCCCTCCCGAGGTTGCCTTTTCTCAACTCCTCGAATTTCTCTCATTAACTCATCATAGGAGGGTGGGGATTCCAGTCAATTTGCCAGGCGTAACTGAAGCAACAGCAGTTCTGAGAAGGGGGCAGACTTAAGGATCCTGTCCAGCCTGGTTCGGTCCAGTTCAATCGCTGGCAAACTACCCTTTCTGAGGCATTCTTGCAACAATTTTTCCAGCCGAGATACATACACAGACAACAACTCCCTTGGTACTGTTGTGCATCTCTTACTCTCCACCATAGGTCCTCATCAGAATCTGGGCTCCCATACACATTCTCCAGGGCCTCAAGATAGGCCTGTGCAGTCACTTCAGGGTTACTGGCCCTTTTAGCACGGATGGTAGCCAGGGCAGGACCCTGAGGTCTCACTAACCCTCTTCGTTTTTCGGCTTCCGAGCATTGCCATTCTAGCACTTGGGGGGCAACATAGTCTATCCAGGTCTCCCAGTCATCCTCCCCTTGGGGGTTGGGGAGGGTGCCAGAGAAGATCCTCAACCTTCGGTAAGAGTCGTGACTAATGGCAGGTGCAGAAATAGGAGTCTGCATTGGTTCAGCCACCATTACGGGTACTGGAGCGGGAGAGGGTGTTGGGGGAGGAACACCCCCAGGTGGCAAGAATAGTTTCTTCAAGTCCTCCACAGTTTTCCTTTCCCCCAGCAACCATTTAGCAAATTTCTCCTCAAAAGTTTCAGACAGTGGTGGGGGCTCATTCCCCGGTCTTTACTGTCCTTAGTTATCACTCTCCAGGCAGTGAGGGCTCCCTCTGGGGTAATGGTCTGTGGCACTTTGGAGCTATCTATGGGATCCTTAAACTCTACTAGGGCCAGGAAAGTGTGGGTGAGCAGATTAGCATGCCGACCCACCACCACAGGGTTTTGTAAACCTTCCACCTTGGAAAGTACTCCTGTACAGTGTCCGTATTGATACCCAGGGAATGTCCAGGATAAGCATAGCATTTTGGGGTCAATCTCTCCCCAGTACACCACTCCACCAGCGGGTGCACAGCCACTTCTGTCGGGGTACCCATTTTTCCTAACAGTGGTTCCGTAAATACTGTACACTAGAGGACACACAATCCAGTGAGCCTCAAGATGTAACCCCAAGATGGCGCTATCCCAGGGGCTACCCCTGCCTGATTTGCCACTAACAGGTTGAGGGCCTGGATCCAATGGCAGGTGCCTCCACCCAGAGGTCAGGGTTTGCAATAGTTAAACTTACTTGGTCACAGCCCTCTGGACACTGCAACCCCTTTCTTCCTACTAGTGGCCCACACAGTATATCAGAATTATCTTCACAGTATACACTTACCCCAGGACTGGTTCAGGCACTGGGACCCCTGTAAAATAAGATACAGTGCAACAATCACAGTACAATATTTTAACATAGACAAATACCTCAGGCAGTATAACTTTGCTGAAACAAGCAGCTCTGATTTATTTAGGGGGAATATAACAAGGACAGGGTGAAATCAGGTTAATTAGCTTATCACTTTACTCATCTACCTATGGCTCTGTGCACAGGCCTATCCCTACCAGTTACTATCCCTGGGTACCCAAGCCCTAGTGGCTAGTCCAAACCGTGGCAGCTGGTAGGGGCCCTTTCCCACAGAGAAAATAAAAATTAGTTTAAACAGTCAGCAGTACAGTGATTCCATTTGGATTTAATGTGGCAATTCAACAGGGAGCGACCCTGAATTAGTACTCACGACCTCCAAACAAGATAGGGTCCTTCAATGTCAGCAGGGCTAGTCTTGAGCTCCACGAGACTCCTCACACATTTATATGGCAAACAGGCAGACTGCTTCTCTATCCCGATCGCAATTACTGCACAGTACCCGGGAGACCACACAGCAGATTCAGTTCCTGACAGACCGAGTGCAATTCAGCAATTTCTCCAGTCTTCTACAGGGTGAGCCTGGTTTCTACTCTTCCAATATCCTTTGATTCTCTTCACAGGACGGATTCAGTCCTAACAAGCAGTTACACAAGCTGCAGACCGGAACTCAGGGCCTTACACACGTTTCTGACTAAAACTGCACACTGAAACAGCACAGGGCTCCTTCCTTCTTCACTGCCAGAGCTCAACTGAAACTCCAACGGACAAAACCGGGCACTTCCTTTGAGTTCCTCCCAGTTCTTGACTGGATTGGCTGTCACTCACAATAGACTGCTGCTGTTGGTCCAAAAGGCGCCGAAGTCTAAACTACATCTCCCAGAGTCACTGCCCATACAATCCTCTTGTGGCTGGCTCAGATTATGAGTCCAAGTTCTGATTCGTCCAAGGCACCATTTTAGAGCTAGCATTCCACACTGATTGGTCCAGTTCAGCAGTTCAAAACCAGAATGGGAACTAGGCAGACACAGTTCTGACTGCAAAGAAAGCAGGTTAGACAAACTGTAATTTCATTATTACTCTAAATGATTTCTGGCAAACAGTTACATCTTTCAGATAGGTTCCTTTGCAGTCCTAGTGACTGCAGAAATGGAGTGAATTGGCAGCAGCTCGGTGGTACTCAAACAGAGAAGCACACAGTCCCCTACAAACTAATTATGTCTGCAAGCAGACAGCTCTTAAAGAGACAGTACCAGAGGCTCTAAAAACACTCACTGATAAATGGCTTAAACGCCAAACACCATTCAGGCTTGGAGCATTCAAGCAAGCTCCTGGAAGTCTTTTGCGAACCCCCATTTGCAGGGGGGTTACACCTAGTGTCCCATTGCGCTTGGCACCACTTCTTAGTTCACAAGCAAGGCTCTGAGTGAGGTACAGATATCAGCCTTTCGGACATACGTTTGTGCTGTTGTACTATATGTTTAACCCCCCCCCCAAAAAAAAAACACAATCAGCGAATTTTTTTGTGTCGTTTTGAAAAGTGTGTTGGGAATTACAGCATTTAACATGATCCTATATCTAGATATATATATTTATACTTTGTTACCTATATCACAGGTGTTTACCCCAAAGGGTAATTGTGTATATATGTGTATATATATATATATACAGTGGCGTGAAAAAGTATTTGCCCCCTTCCTGATTTTCTCTATTATTGCATATTTGTCACACTGGATGTTTTCAGGTCTTTAGACAGAATGTAATATTAGATAAAGGGAACCTGAGTGAACAAATAACACTTTTTTTTTTTATTTCACTTATTTAATGAAAAAAGTTAACCAACACCAATTGGCACTGTGAAAAGTAATTGCCCTCACACTTAATAACTGGTTAATGCCATTTAGCTGCAATGACTGCAACCAAACACTTCCTATAATTCAATATCAGTCTTTCACATCGCAGAAGGAATTTTAACCCACTCTTCCTCGCAGAACTGCTTTAATTCAGTAACATTTGGTAGGTTTTCGAGCATGAACTGCTCGTTTGAGTCCTGCCACAGCATCTCTATTGGGTTTAAGTCTGGACTTTGACTAGGCCACTCTAAAACTTTAATTTTACTTCTTTTAGCCATTCTGATGTGGACTTGCTTTTGTGTTTTGGATCATTGTCTTGCTGCATGACCAACTACGCTTCAGCTTCAGCTGATGGAAGGATGACTGGACATTCTCCTAAGAATTTTCTGGTACAGAGCAGAATTCATGGTTCCTTTAATTTGGCGAGTCATCCAGGTCCTTAGGCAGCAAAGCATCCCCACACCATCACACTACCACCACCATGTTTGACTGTTGGTATGGTGTTCTTACTGTGGAATGCTGTGTTTGCTTTACGGAGACATTATGGGATCCATGTTGTCCAAAAGTTCCACTTTGGACTCATCTGTCCATAGAACATTTTCCCAAAAGGCTTGTGGATCATCCAGGTGCTTCTTGAAAATGAGAGACGAGCATTTATGTTCTTCTTGGTTAGCAGTGGTTTCGCCTTGCTACCTCACATGAAGCCCATTTTTGCCCAGTCTCTTTCTGATTGTGGAGTCATAAACACTGACCTTAGCTGAGGCAAGAGGCTTGCAGTTCTTTGGATGTTGTTTTAGGATCCTTTGAGACTTCTTGGATGATTTTACACTGCGCCCTTGGAGTAATTTTGGCAGGCTGCCCACTCCTGGGAAGGGTCACTACTGTTCCAAGTGTTCTCCATTTGGAGATTATGGCTCTCACTGTGGTTTGATGGAGTCCCAGAGCCTTAGAAATAGCTTTGTAACCCTTTCCAGACTGATAGAGGGCAACAAAATGTTTTTCTGATCTTTTCAGGAACTTCCTTTGATCATGGCATAATGTGCTTGTTTAATCTTTGTGCTGGCAATGTGACTCTGATGGTAAGGCCAAAATAAGTGAGGTTTATATTGAGCAGGGCTGGCTGTAATCAAGCCTGGCTGTGTTCAATCAGCTGACTCTAATTATCCCTTTAATTGGGCTGATTTAACTAGGGCAATTACTTTTCACACAGTGCCAGTTGGTGTTGGTTAACTTTTTCATTAAATAAATGAAATAAGTAAAAAAAAAGTGTTATTTGTCCACCAGGTTCCTTTTATCTAATATTATCTTTGTCTAAAGACCTGAAAACATCCAGTGTGACAAATATGCAATAATAGAGAAAATCAGGAAGGGGCAACATTTTTCACGCCACTGTATATATATATATATATATATATATATATATATATATATATATATATACATATATATATATATATATATATATGTACACATCACAAAACAGTCCTTCTTTCATCCTTTCAGATGGTGAAGGCCAAGAGGTATATGTCCTACAATACTGCATTGCTGCCCCACACCCAAGGCCCTCTCTGCCCTGCCTGCATACATGAAGAGGAACAAACAAGCGGCCAGCCCTCCACTGCTGACTTGGACGGGCAAGGGCCTGGAGTCTCCGGCTGGATGAATCTGGGGGCTTTCCTTATTCAGACGCAACAGGCGACAGTGGCCATGAAGGAAAGCCAGAAAAACTTAATGCTGAAGGTTATGGAGGTGCTGGAATCACTGACAAAGTCAAGAGCACCACTCCCCACCGCCCCTGGCCAAACTCCAGGTTCAAGCACCCCTCCACAACCGCATATTGACGAAGAACCTGCATCACCCCTTCCAGGGGATGAGGACGCGGTTGGGGCACCTGACAACTGTGAGAATGTCTAGTCAGGTGAGGAAGATATGGACATTGTTCCCGATACAGCTTCCTTAACTTCAAAACTTTGTTAATTTGATCTGATTCCAGGCCTAATGAGGGCCGTTAAATCGACAATGGGATTTGACGTCAGCACACCAAAGCCTGAGTCCAAGCTCTATCCCATGATCCAGCAGAACCAGAAGACCAAGGACACATTCCCTAGCTACCCTGCTATTGATGACATTTTCACAAAAGAGTGGGAAGCCACAGAGCCTGATCGTATGTCCGAGAAGCGAAATCTAGACAGGATGTACCCAGTACAAGAGGACAAGGTTAAGTTGTGGTGTACAGCACCAACTATAGACCCTCAGATAGCAGCACTTAGTAAGAAGACAGTACTGCCTTATGGCATTATTTCACTCAAAGACCCTATTTACAAGAAAGCAGAAGAGATACTAAAATAAATGTTTGAGTTTTCAGGCATGACAGTTAGAGCTGCAGTCACAGCAGTCTATTCCACAAGGGCACAGATCCGCTGGTTGGAGGAACTGCTAGAGAAAGCAGACCCCAAGTCCAAGGAAGGAGAGCTGCTAGAATGCACTCTTGACACAGCAAAATATCTGGGGGACATGGCAGGGGATACGTTAAAGCTAGAAGCTAGATCTGCCGCATTGACAAACAGCCAGGCGAACTCTATGGCTCAAACTTTGGGACGCAGACAATGAGTCAAAGATGCTATTACAAAACTTGCCCTTGAAGGGGAACAATGTGTTCGTCGAAGGCCTGAAAGAGTTCCTGAAGCAAAAAGAAGAGGGCAAGAACCTCATGGAAGACAAACAAAGAACCACCTTTTGCCTTCCGCATGGCGTAGGTTTCGGGGGAACAACAGATTTCAACATAGCAGAAGGCAGAATTACACAAATAATTCCTTTTGAGGGAGAGGACCCAATAACAATAAAAATAGTTTCAGAGGCTCCTCACAAAGTATATATTCAGTAACCCGAGGTAGACACACATGTTTTGGAGGTAGAGACAGAGGAGGAAAGTCAAAACAGTACTGACTATTCCACCATGTTGTCGCCAATCCCAACCCCACACTTGGACTACCCACCTGTGGGTCACAGACTGATGTCGTTCCACCTGCAATGGCAACAGACCACATCAGACAGATGGGTCCTAGACATTATTTCCCAAGGTTATGCTATCGAATTTTCAAGGATGCTGTCCAGGGACAGAGTTTTACTGTCCCCCATCTCCTAAAAGAGGGCCACTGCCCACCAGGTACAGGAAATTATCCAAGACCTGTTGCAAAACAATGCTATCCAACTGGTGCCAGCTGCCGAGGCTGGCACAGGGGTTTACTCCATTTTCTTCCTGGTTTCAAAGAAAAACGGAGACCTCAGATCTATCCCGGACCTAAAATTCCTGAACAAGTTCATATCCACCCCACGGTTCAAAATGGAAACCCTCCGATCCACCCTAAAAAACATACTAGTGGGGGATTACCTCACATCCGTAGACCTGAAAGATGCATACACCCACATCCCAATCAGACCAAGCCATCAGCATTTTCTCTGATTTCACATACTGGGTCAACACCTACAGTATCAGGCCTTACCGTTCGGCCTCACATCAGCACCAAGGATATTTACAAAAGTGTCAGTGGTCTTAGCAGCCCAGTTACAGGAACAGGGGGTGGATATCATCCCATACTTGGACGACTGGCTGGTACGGGCGCGCAGCAGCGCCCAGTCTCAGAGAAGCACAGACTTGGTCCTGACGACTCTGTCCCAGCATGGTTGGATAGTCAATCAGGAGAATAGTTCTCTACATCCATCACAATACGTAGAACACCTCAGTGCAGAAATAGATATGGCCAAGGGGCTGGCAAGACCTTCAGTACAGCGCATCAACTCAGTGATGTCGATGGTACAGATTCTAAGGTTCTCAGCTGAGCCAATGCTGGGTCAAGTGGCACAGGTTCTCGGCTGCATGGCATCCTGCATAGACCTGGTACCGTGGGTGAGATGGAACATGCGCCCCTACAATACTGCATACTGCAGCAGGGCTCCCCATCAGAAGACAACCTCGGCCAGGTGGTCCATCTACCAAGAATAGTGAAAGATTCACTGAAATGGTGGGCACACTGCCCAAACCTCCAGAGAGGTTGCCCCCTAGAACTATCTTACGAGGTGACAATAGAGAACGATGCCAGCCTCATCGGTTGGGGAGCAAGCATGCACCAGTCCACCACACAAGGCAAGTGGACATCAGCAGAGGCTCAGCTGTCCATCAATGTCCTAGAGATGAGGGCAGTGTTCAATGCTATGAGAGCATTCAAGAACAATATAATGCGTCGGACAGTGCTGGTGAAATCCGACACCCAGGTCATGGTAGCTTGTATAGCAAAACAAGGCGGCACACGCCATCCTAAAGAGCGGCAATCGAGCGACCCCGGGTAACTATCAACCTATCTCCATCCTCCCCCAACTCTCTAAGACCCTTGAAAAAGTAGTTGCCAACCAGCTTGCCGAATACCTGGCCATGCACAATATCCTGTGCCCTGAACAGCATGGCTTTCGTGCAGATCACAGCACCATAACCGTGCTACTTGAATTCTTCAACTTCCTCACTCTGCTCTTGATACCGGAAGTCCTGCTGGTGCCATGTTCAATGGCCTCTCCAAGGCCCTTGACATGATTTGCCATCCTCTCCTGCTTGACTCCCTCAGATGCCTTGGTTTCTTCCCGGGCCCCCTTGAATGGTTCACCAGTTACCTCTCTGCCAGAACTCAGTGTATAAAAATCAATAGCACCCTATCTGACACATGACCTGTCTGCCCTAGGGTTCCCCAGGGCTTCATTTTAGGCCTCTCCTCTTCAGTCTCTACCTCAACTCCATCCCCTTGGCCTGCCCAAGTAAGATCCTCCTCTACGCGGATGATGCGGTGCTCTTCACCACTGACCCAACACACTTCACGCCACCCTCCAACAAGCTTTTGATAGAGCTGAGCATTGGTTCACATCACAAAGGCTAGTCCTGAACCTAAAAAAGACCAAAGCTATGCTCTTCTCGCATCACCAAAGCAAAGCCAGTGGTGTCCCTGTTGTGATACTGCCTAGCACACTAAACCCCATTGAGCAGGTGTCCTCCTACAAGTATCTGGGCATTACCTTTGATTCAACACTCTCCCTTCATTCCCATATCAATGCTCTTTCTGCTGCCACCAATGTCAGGATTGGACTGTTATACTACCATAGGGACTGCCTACCACAAGAGGCCCTTAGATTGGCAATCACCTCCTCTGTCCTGTCACTAATCGACTATGGGCTGCCCATCTATGCTGCAGCTGACAACATTGCACTTGCAAGAATCCAGCTCTCTATAAACAAGGCCTGCAGGCTAATGCTGGGAGCCCCTAGGTGCACCCATATGTGCCTGCTGTACTCCACCACCAACTTGCTCAACCTTGAAGAAAGACTCAGCTTCCAAACCTGGCTTCTTGTAAAAAAGACCCTGCTAGGGCTCTCCCCGAGGTCACCACCTCCCTGCAGCGTGCCTCCCCCTCAGTCTAAACCTGCAGCACTGTCAAAACCTCCCTTATTGTCCCCAGGGTAAGGACCTCTATGGCCCAGAGATCCTTTTGCTATCAGGCTCCCTCCTGGTTCAGTTCCCTCCCAGCCTATATAGCTGACTCCACTAAGCTTGGTCCTTTCAAGGTCTCCCTCAGAAGCCATCTGACAACCACTCGCTGCTGCAACTGCACATAATCCCCCACCTGCCCCTTACCTTCACCCCTAGGCTGGGTCTGCCCTGTCTGCTTTTGCCGCATATACCTGGGGTCTCAGGCAACATTTGCTGACTAATGTAATAAAATATCTCTGGTTGCTACCTGATGTGGTACGCGTGTACCTATATTATGACTACTGTGATCTACCTACTTCCAAGCGTGTACCACCAGTGAATGCCTGTAACACTGGTTGCTTTTTTAATCTAAGTGTTATGTACTGTACTGTTTTGTTTGCTGTGATGTATTGCTCTCTTGACGAGGTGCTTTTGTAAATGAGTCTATGACTCAAAGGTCTGTAAACTGATGATCTAATAAGTAAAATAAGTAAAACAAAAGCCATGCTCAGAGAGGCCGCCAAGGTGTTAAACTGTGCTCAGTCCAAGCTTTCCCACCTCCACACCGTTCATCTAGCGGGAAGGTTGAATGTCAGAATGGACTGGCTAAGCAGACAGTGGGTGCGTCCTGGAGAGTGGCAGCTGCACCCGGATATTTTCACCATGATACAAAGGAGGTGGGGTCATATCCTGATGGACCTGATGGCATCCAAGGTGAACACACAGGTCAAGGCATATTTCTTCAGATACAGGGAGAAATAAGCACTAGCAATAGATGCCCTGTCACAAACTTGGGAACAGGAATGATCATACATCTTTCCCCCAATTCCTCTGATTCCACAGGTACTGGCGAAGGTCAGACAATCCCGACTACAGATCATTCTGATCACACCTTATTGGCCTCGGAGAGCATGGTTTGCATCCATGATATCCATGACCCAGGACATGTGGACCCTCCCATACCAGAAGGACATGCTGCGGCAGGGACCAATACTCCACCCAGCTCCTCACACCCTGAAACTGTCGGCTTGGCTCCTGAGAGGCAGAAACTGCTAATGGACGGGTATCATGAGTCGGTCATCTCGACCATGTTACAATCCAGGAAGCCATCTACCACAGTCACATATAACAGACAGTGGAACATCTTCACCAAATGGTGTAAGTCCTCACAACTCGACCGATGCGAGTGGATATATCAGTGATTCTACTGTACTTACAGCAGGGGTTAGACAAAGGGTTATCCACTTCTTCCCTACAGGTGCAACTGTCAGCCATAGGTGCGGCCATGGGGAGAGTCGGCCTCTCACAACCCGGTGCTCACCCTGACCCAATCAGGTTCCACAGAGCTGCACAGAATAGTCGGCCTACCTTCTGATCACCAGTGGCCCCCTGGGATCTAACCATGGTGCTTGATGCCCTAGGGAAGGATCCATTCGAGCCCAGCCAGACAATACCCCTATACTGGTTAGGTTTAAAAACTTGCTCTCTGGTGGCAGTCTGCTCCACTCGCAGGATTAGTGAGCTAGAAGTCCTATCGTGCAAGGAGCCCTACACTGTATTCACGGCACAAGGGGTCTTTACGAAGACAGTTCCTGCCTTCCTACCAAAAGTCATGTCCACATTCCATAAGGAACAAACACTAGAGTTACCAACATTTCACACACAGTCAGAACGGTGGGGCCAGGTGCTCATCATCCTCTAGACATAGGTAGTACCATAGTGTTACCCCTAGATGGCGCTATCCCAGGGGCTACTACCCCTGCCTGATTTGCCACTAACAGGTTGAGGGGCCTGGATCCAATGGCGGGTGCCTCCACCCAGAGGTCAGGGTTTGCAATAGTTAAACTAACTTGGTCACAGCCCTCTGGGACACTGCAACCCCCCTTTCTTCCCACTAGTGGCCCACACAATATATCAGAATTACCTTCACAGTATACACTTACCCCCAGGTCTGGTTCCGTCACTGGGACCTCCTGTGAAATAAGATACAGTGCAACAATCACAGTACAGTACTTTAACATAGACAAATACCTCAGGCAGTATAACTTTGCTGAAACAAGCAGCTCTGATTTATTTAGGGGATATAACAAGGACAGGGGAAATCAGGTTAATTAGCTTATCACTCTAATAATTACTTATGGCTCTGTGCACAGGCCTATCCTATCAGTTACTGTCCCTGGGTACCAAGCCCTAGTGGCTAGTCCAAACCGTGGTAGCTGGTAGGGGCCCTTTCACACAGAGAAAAGGAGAATTAAACAGTCAGCAGTACAGTAATTCCATTTGGATTTAATATGGCAATTCAACAGGGAGCAACCCTGAATTAGTACTCACGACCTCCAAATAAGATAGGGTCCTTCAATGTCAGCAGGGCTCACTTGAGGTACACAAACCTCTTCACACATCCATATAAAAGAAAGTACTATACCAGGCAGGCTGCATCTGTATCCCGATCGCAATACTGCACAATACCGGGAGAACACACAGCAGATTCAGTTCCTGACAGACCGAGTGCAATTTTCAGCAATTCTTCCAGTCTTCTACAGGGTGAGCCTGGTTTCTACTTCAGAGATCCTTTGATTCTTTTCACAGGACGGATTCAGTCCTAACAAGCTGTTACACAAGCTGCAGACCGGAACTCTGGGCCTTACACATTTTTGACTAAAACTGCACACTGAAAAGCACAGGGCTCCTTCCTTCTTCACTGCCAAAGCTCAACTGAAGCTCCAACCGACAAAACTGGGCACTTCCTTTGAGTTCCTCCCAGTTCTTGACTGGATTGGCTGTCACTCACAATAGACTGCTGCTGTTGGTCCAAAAAGGCACTGAAGTCTAAACTACATCTCCCAGAGTCACTGCCCATACAATCCTCTTGTGGCTGGCTCAGATTATGAGTCCAAGTTCTGATTCGTCCAAGGCACCATTTTAGAGCTAGCTTACCCACACTGATTGGTCCAGTTCAGCAGTTCAAAACTAGAATGGGGAACTAGCAGACACAGTTCTGACTGCAAAGAAAGCAGGTTAGACAAACTGTAATTTCATTATTACTCTAAATAATTTCTGGCAAACAGTTACATCTTTCAGATAGGTTCCTTTGCACTCTAGTGACTGCAAAATGAAGTGAATTGGCAGCAGCTCAAGTGGTACTCAGAGAAGCACACAGTCCCCCCATACAAACTAATTATGTCTGCAAGCAGACAGCTCTTAAAGAGACAGTACCAGAGGCTCTAAAAACACTCACTGATAAATGGCTTAAATGCCAAACACCATTCAGGCTTGGAGCATTCAAGCAAGCTCCTGGAAGTCTTTTGGGAACCCCCATTTGCAGGGGGGTTACAATAGCACAATACATCACATGGACACGGACCATCCGCAGGTCCGAGAGACTCTTTATAATAGCTCAAGGCCATAAACAGGGATTGGCTGCTTCCAAAACCACCATCGCTAGCTGGATAAAGAGGTCAGTACAGGAGGCCTACAAGATAAATGGTCTATTCTACAAGGGCAATAGGTACCTCCTGGGCAGAAAGAGCTAGCGTCTCAATGGAAGACATTTGCAGAGCTACAACCTGGACCTCTGTCCACACCTTCGCAAGACATTATGGACTTGAGTCTCTATACAGACAAAGAACTGAGTTTGCCACAAAAGTTTTGTCCTCAGAGTGTCACAAATACATGTCTGTCTGATTGCCCTGGCCCACCCTGATGGATTTTGCACCGCTTATTAGAAGTAACCCATGAGGTAATGTTTAGAGTGTCATGGATACAACATAACACAATGGGTGTTTACTCACTCAGTAAAGGTGATTGTGTTAGTTGTATCCATGGCACTCCACGACCCACCCTTCAAGGCGATTACGGCATAGATATTCACGCTGGACGACTTCAGTGTCAATAGATATGTAAATAAGAATTACTAGTATTGTAATTTAATACTCTATTAATCCTAGTCGGAGTCCTTATGAATCGAATTAGAACTGTATTAATAGGAAATAAACGAAAGGTGATGGTTAAACCATGGTCAATATTTTTTCTTACATTTATATATAGACAAGATACAGAATTAAGATGGGAGTCACGTAAGTTAGGGTTTTGGCCTAAAGCATTTGCATTTCAACAATGGAAGAATCAAAACTGGAGAATGGGAACGCCTGGGACCTGGCTATGCTGTGAAATTTGATCTGGGTCACATGTGTATCACTAGCCTATCAGGTGGGTTGAGAACCCATGAGGTAATGTCTGGAGTGTCATGGATACAACTAACACAATCACCTTTACCAGGTGAGTAAACACCCATTATTCTGATAACAAGGATAAAAATGTCAAAAACAAGAACACCAGAGCTGTAGGCTAGTAAGCCCAGCGCTTTGACCATTGGGTCTATGTCAGGAGGTTTGCCCATGGCAGCAGCATAAAACCTTACTTTTGTGCCTGCTATGGGACCTGCACCAAATAGTTTGGTTTTGCTCTGTGTGCATGTCTTCAGCATCGTCAGTCATGCACGTACAGAGCAACAGGTCCTTTCTCCACAAGGTCTCACTCTAATCTGCCAACCTCTAGCACAGTCCAACTTATATATCTGTGGTACAGGGACATATCTCACTGAGAGAAACAGGTAAGGCAGTGAGGGGAGCAAAGGCACAGATAGAGAAAAGGATATCCAAAAGGTAGGTAAAAGGGATAAGACTTTCTTCAGGTGAATAAGTGAAAAAAGGAAAGCAAGGGGAGCGATGATGAGGATAAGGAGGACGACAGAGAGAGAGACTGCACAGAAGAGGATCAAGAAAAAGCAGACATCCTGAACAGGTACTTCTGCTCATTCTTCACAGTGTAGGAAGGGAGACAGACCCCCAGAAAGCAGTAGGAATAGTTGGGGGATGATCACATGTCCTGAAGGGACTTGCAGCCCTGGAAGTAGAGAATACCATGGGGCCAGACGTTATACACCCAAGGGTACTAAAGGAACTCGGAGATGTTTGCTACGCCACTGATGGCCTTATTCAACAGCTCACTGGAAACAGGCATGGCTGCAGAGGACTGGAAGAGAACAGATGTGTTCCCACTCAGTAAGAGCGGCAGCAGGGAGGAGGCTAGCAACTATAGGCTGGTCAGTCTCACATCAGTGATGGGGAAAATTCATGGACATCCAGTTAAAGATTAGTAGACTATCTTGAATCCAATGTGCTACAAGACCAAAGGCAGCATGGATTCATTGGGGGTGGGGGGCACATGCCAGACTGATCTGATTGATTTCTTCAACTGTATGACCAGGAAAGCAGATCGGGGAGGGCAGTTGATGTGGCCTGTTGGATTTTAGCAAGGTCTTCACCACTGCTACTGAGCAGCCTAGGGGTGGGATCCAAAATGGTAAATTGGGTAAGAAACTGGATAATAGGTAGGCGACAGAGTGTGGTGGTTAATGGCACTTATTCTAATGAGGGGAGAGTGACCAGTGGGGTGCCACAGGGCTCAGTACTGGGAATGGTCTTCTTTACTGTCTTCATAAGTGACAGTAGAACTGGGAGGGAAGGTATGCCTTTTTGCAGATGACATCCAAAATCTGTAATAGGATGAATTCTCAGGAAGGGGTGGAGGGAATGTGTAGGGATCTTGGGAGACTCGAACAGAGGTCAAGGGCATGGCAGCTGGGTTTTAAAGGGAAAAAAGTGCAAAATCACGTACCTAGGGCATAGAAACCCAGGAGCTGAGTATGAGATGGGGAGGAGGCTGACAGGCACTAAGGAGAAGAACCTTGAAGTTATCATATCTGATGACATCAAAATGGCAAGGCAGTGTGGCAAAGCAGTGGGTAGGGCCAGTGGGATGGTGGGATGCATTGGGAGAGGTACCACCAGCAGGAGAAGGGAGGTGTTGTTACCACGTATCGCTTGCTGGTGAGACCCCACCTGGAGAACTGTGTTCAGTTCTGGAGACCACCCCTCAGAAAGGACATAGACAGGGTGGAGGCAGCACAGGCAAAGCAACTACAATGGTGCAGGGATTACATCAAAAACCCTATGAACAGAGATGAGTGATCTCAATATGTATACCCTAGAAAAGAGGAGAGTGAGAGGGGACATGATAGAGATCTACAAGTACCTTATGGGGCGAACAAGGTACAGGAAGGAGAGTCTTTTTCAAATGAGAAAGAGCACCAGGACCAGATGACATGCGATGAAGCTGAAGTGGGAAAGTTTAAGAGGGATGTGAGGAATTATTACTTCACTGAAAGAGTGGTGGACACCTGGAACAACTGCCAGCAGAAGCAGTGGAGGCGAAAACTGTAAGGAGCTTCAAGCAAGTGTGGGATAGACATAGGGGAATATTAGTAAATAGGTGGGGAGGGTCAACAGAGACCGACTAGGCAGGGACCATCTTGGCAGTCTGGAGGGGCCAAATGATCCATTTCTGCTGACACATTCTATGTTTCTATTGGTCCACACTCTGTCTGTCACTGGCTGCAAGGCCCCATAAGTTCAGGGAAGCACCACAATCCACTGTCACACCTTCTTCGTGTGGTCTTCAGGTGAGGTTCACCAGAGAACCCCTTGGACAATAGCCAGGGGTCAGGAGGTCACAAGATGGCACTCACAGGGAGTCCAAGACATTAATCGAAATATACTGTTATTTAGTGGTCCCATCTTGCTGCCAGTCCCCCTGATACACACTGGGAGGCCTGGGGGCTCAGCGCAATAATCATGTAATTCTCAGTCCTATAGTGGATTGCATTTATCTAACTGAAACACAAGTTGCAGGGCCAAAACCTGGTCTTTATTCTTTGTTCTGCAACACTATGAAAATGAAGGCAATATGGCTAACCACAGTAGCTGGAGTCTGGATGCTGGGTGCTTGTTTGGCTTAATTCAACACGGTAAGGGCAATTCAGTGACTTTACTCACAGTAGCATCTGGACCACAGGGCTACTGACTTATTTAACTCACTGGGCACGGAAAGGCTACACTTCCTTTCAGGCAGAACCACCTGCTGCAGCTATGAGCAGATGCTGGCACTAGCCTCTGCTGTACAGGGTGCAGGCACACAGATCAGCTCACCCCATGCTCTCTCTAGCTCCATCTGGAACATTCAGTAAGGCATATGCCTCTTTTGCTATCATTTTTACTCACTATGGAAAGATCCCCTCAAGGACTGGAAGTAGGCACCTCTTCCTAAAGATTCACTGGGTTTCTACCTTTTGTGTGCTTCCACTCTGACTAGAATTGCTTCCTCCAGAAAGATTTCATTGTGCACATGTTCTGTGGCTAACCATTCCTTTCGCAAACTCATAGTAGTCAGTCTTTCTCTTTTCTTAGACCTTATGCTGCAGCTGCTGCAGTCTCACTTGTCGCAGACCTTGCATAACTGAGAGCCTAGATACCAGGTTTTACTGCTTCTTATAGACTTAAACCCCTGGGTACTGATTGGCTGTAAACTTGTAGGAAAAATAATGCACAAATGATGTGGAGACATGCTGTATGCATGCTCTGAAAAGCTGTAGCTCATGATTGGCTGAAATTCCTAGATGAGCTGTGTCCAGACCTCTGACACACTTCCTGGCAGATTCTGGGGATCGAAGAACATACGAACATATGAACAAGCCAGCAGAAGAAGGCCATTTGGTCTATCAAGTCTGCTCGTATTACAGGGTCCACAGCTTGAGCTAATGTCCCTGCCCTCCCTCCCCACTCCTCCCATCCTTCCTACCCATGATTCTTATCTTCCCCCTATGCCTATCCCAGCCTCTCTTAAAGCTGCTTACTGTTTTTAACGAGATTACCTCTTCCGGCAGCTCATTCCAATTGTCCACTACCCTTTCTGTGAAGAAGTGCTTCCTGACATCCCTCCTAAACCTCCCACCCTCCAGCTTAAGACTGTGCCCCCTCATGATATGGTTGCCTCTCAACTTAAAGAGACTTTCCTTATCAATATTATTTATCTCTTTCAAGTACTTGAATGCCCCAGTCATGTCCCCTCTCTCCCTCCTGTCTTTCAGGGAGTACATGTTCAGTGCCCTCAACTTCTCCTCGTATGCCTTGCCCTGCTGACCGGCTATCATCTTTTTAGCCCTCCTCTGTACCTTCTCCAGCAGGTTAATGTCCTTTTTGAGGTGTGGGCACCAGTACTGAACTCCATACTCTAGATGTGGCCTTACCAGTGACCTGTACAAGGGCAGTATAACCTCCTCTCTCCTACTACTGATCCCCCAGCTACGCATCCCAGCATCTTGTTTGCCTTTGCTGCTGCTTTCTTGCATTGCATGGAGTGCTTCAGGTCACTAGTGATCGTCCACTCCAGGTCCTTCTCCTCCTCTGATGCAGCTACTCGGACTCCACCCAGGTAATACTCTGCCCTGGGATCTTGGCTCCAATATGCATAACTTTGCATTTCTTGGCATTAAAGCCAAGCTGCCAGATCCTGGACCACCTCCCCAGCTTTTCCAGATCTTCCTGTAGGTCCTGTATCCCTTCAGCTGTGTCCACTCTCCCACAGAGCTTGGTGTCATCTGCAAATAGGCACATTTTGCCTTTAATGCCATCCCCAATGTCATTGATGAAGACATTGAACAACACTGGCCCCAGCACAGAGCCCTGTGGGACCCCACTGTTTACACTTCTGGTGCCAGATAACTCTCCCCTACCACCACCCTCTGGGTTCTGTCCCTCAGCCAGTTTTTCACCCATCTGGCCATCTTCTCCCCAACTCCAAGATCCACCAACTGCCTGGTCAACCTTTTGTGGGGTACAGAGTCAAAGGCCTTACTGAAATCAAGATCGAGGATGTCTACTGCTTGTCCTCTGTCTACTGTCTTAGTGACACAGTCAAAGAAGTCAATCAGATTTGTTTGACACAATCTCCTCCCCCATGAACCCATGCTGCCTCTCATCCTGGATACCCTGCTCCTCTAGATATGTAACCAAGCTTTCCTTTAGTATGGTGTCCATGAGCTTTCCCACAATGGAGGTCAGACTGACTGGTCTGTACTTCTCTGGATCATCCTTGGGACCATTTTTTTGAAGGGGCACTACATAATGCTGTTCTCAGTCCTGTGGTACCATGCCTGACTCTAGTGAACTATTAAATAGGTCTGCTAGTGGCCCTGCCAGCTCCTCAGCCAGTTCCTTCAGTACCCTTGGATGTACTCTGTCTGGGCCTGGTGATTTGTCCACTTTCAATGCCAGCAGACCCTCCCTCACTTTATCCTCCTCTGTCACTATGTCTGTGTTTCCCTCTGCCCTGCTCCTCTTTTCCCTCCTGAAGGTACTGGTCCATCCTTCTCCATGGTGAAGACAGATCAGAAGTATTCATTTAGTATCTCTGTTTTTCCTCCATTATTCTCCATCCGCTCCACCCTTTTCTTAAGCCTAACAATCCCTTCCTTCTTGTCCTTTTTCTCACTTATATAGTGAAAGAAAGCCTTCTCCCCTTCTTAATTCCTTCAGCAATTTGCAGCTCCTTCTGTGCCTTTGCTCGCTGGACTTCCTTACTTGCCTCACTAGCCAACCTAAGGTAATCTTCCCTATCCACCTCTCTATTGGTCTTCCTGAATTTTCTATAGGCCAACCTCTTTTCCCTTACTGCCTTGGCAACCTCAGAACTGAGCCAGCTGGGCATGTTGGCCCTTTTGTTCTTCCCCCTGAGCCTAACACACTCACCTGTGGCAACCAGTATTCCTTCCTTAATGATGGACCACTTTTGGTCCACTCCCATATCTGCTCTGATGCCCACCAGATGGTTCCTTAGAACCTCACCCATTTTCCTGAAGTCCGCCCTCCTGAAATCCAAGATGTTGGTCTTAGGTTGCTTTCCCTACCCGTATCCAAATGGAACCACACTGTACAATGGTCACTTCTGCCTAGTGGCTCCCTGACCTTTATTTCCTGTACATGTTCCCCATTTGTAAGCACCAGATCAAGAATTGCCTCCACTCTTGTTGGTTCAGTGACACCCTGAGTCAGAAACCCACTCTGCAGTCCTTCCAGGATCACCTGACTCTTAGCACATGTTGTGGATGGTATCCTCCAGTCCACCCTGGGCAGGTTGAAGTCCCCCACAATTACCACCTCTCCTTTCCCCGCAGCTTCCAATATTTGTGAGATCAGTTCTCTGTCTCTCTCCTCATCTTGACTGGGTGATCTGTAAACCACCCCCAACCTCACCTTTCTCCCTCTATTGGACCTTAACTGAATCCATAATGCCTCCACCTCCCCTTCCTTAGACTCCTCCCTCATGCAAGTTATTCCTTCCCTGATATAAACTGCCACCCCTCCCCCCTTCCCGACTACTCTGTCCCTCCTGTGTAGTTTATATCCAGGGATAGCAAGGTCCCAGTCATGGTGTGATGTTGTCCAAGTCTCGGTTACTGCAGCTATGTCCACCCTACTGTCTGCCTGCAGGTCATCCATCTTATTTCCAAGACTCCACGCATTCAGAGACACCACCCTCCACCTAGAGTCTGACCTTCCTTCTCTTCCCTCTTTTCTTCTATTCACATTTATCCCCTCTGTGTGCACCCGTCCACATAGCCTTGTTATGTGTTCCTCACCCCCTTCACCCTTTGCTAACTGTGTATTTTCCCCTCCCACCTCCTACCTCCAGACCTCTTCCATTACTGTGGGGGGGGAGGTTCACTGACCGCCTCCTCTCAGAGTCTGTGGGCCTGCTCGCCCACTGCCCCTCCAGTAGTTTAAATTAAGTGTAGTGGTTATGTATTCCCCCAGTTTGTCCCTGATTACCCTCAAACCCTCCCTACTGAGGTGTAGCCTGTCTGGTGAAAAGAGTGCTTTGTTTGACCTGGTCTCCTCCCAGTCCCCAATACAAATGAACCTCTCCTCTCTGCACCATTTCCTCAGCCAGTCATTAAAATCCTCTATTCGTCTTTTACTAGCTGTGCTGGCCCTTGGTACTGGTATCACCTCTGAGAAGGCCAGTGGACTAACTTCCTCCCTGCAGATATTCCCTTACTCCCTGAACCTACTTTGCACTACCTCAACCTTCTCCCCAGCTAGGTCATTGTTTCCCAAATGTATAACTAAATTAAGTTTTCCTCCAACCTCCCTTACTATTTCCCTTATTCTTGGGCCCACCTTCCCCGCTGTCATCCCTGGCATACAAACCACCCTCCTGCTTGCATTTGAGTCCCCTTTCCTTCCCCAGTGAATATGCCTATTTATGGAGTCCCCTATGGTTGCCACCGTTCCATCCCCTGCATCTTTGTTCCCCATCTTTCCTTTCTTACCTTCAGTACTAGCTGCTTCCCCACCTAACTGCTCCCTCTGCACCCTGGTGAACTTATCTACACATCCACAATTTATCCTTATAAATGTTTCTCCATCTCTCAATCTGCCCTTCCCCTTCTGACTATTTGTATCTGCTTTCAGATTTCCTTCCCCCTTCCGTTCCTTTTCTCTCCCTTCCCTTCATCCTCTACTCCATTTTGCCTGCACATTCTTCCCTGCCCATCCTGATTAGTTCCCTGCCCCTTCCCCTGTACTCCTGCTTTCAACCCTGGCTCAACCTGACCACCTACCTCACCTCCTGCTGACCTCTTCCACCTTCCAGTCAATGGCGCAAATCTGTTCCATTAAGGCACTCCTTTAGAAATTCCCACCCCTGATGCTGCTCTCGCATTCCTTCCCCTTCCCCTTCCCACTTGCCATTCCTCCACCCTGGGATCCCTAGTTTTCTGAGGAAGAGATACTCCTGCATTCTGGGTACTCCTCCCCACTCCCATCCCCTGCCTGATGGTGTCACTCCCCTGGGCACCACCCCTTTGCCTTTCCCTCCAGTGCTCTGCTCCTTTGACTTCCCACACCATCCTCCCCAGTTCCCATCTGAGCAGCCTTATTTCAGTCATTAGCTGCTCCAGGCTCTTACACACAGGACATCCCCCTTTATTCCACATAATCCTCAGAAACACTGCTGCCCCACAGCTGTTGTAGATTACCACTCTCCTGCTTCAAACAACATGAAGTCTTGCTGTATTCTAACTAAATGCAGTTATCCCCAGCACTTGAACTGCTCTGGAGAGTAAAGAGTTAACTGTATGCAGAAGCATAGAATGTTCAGCTCGAGCTCGGTTTTCAAACCTCTGTCTCTAGCACTCTGAAGTGTAACCGTCAGATTTTTTACTCCGCCTAACTGTGAAGTCACTCCGGAGATTCCTCCTGCACTTCGGTTCGGTATCAGTTTAAATCTGTCGGTTTTACCTAACCATTTCTTTATTTTTGTCTTCTTACCTCTGTCTCGGTAACAGTAAGTGGTAGTAGTAGGTAGTTGTTGTATTATTGTGGAAATTGTTTTTGCCTTCGGTTCTTCTCCGGTCAGTCCAGTTTGGAACCAAACCCCATTGTATTTCTGTCTTGTTTCTAAATATTACTGTGGTTTCCGGTACTCATCAGTTCCTAAAAAGATTCTGGTTTCCATTTTTTTTTAACCGACCCGTAATACGGTTGGAACTGAACAGTTTTTAGTTGCCTGGTGTAATAGCTGGTAAGGGTAACTTTTCAGAATTCCGGCATGTCCGAGAAACCCAAAAAGAAAACCGGTCCCACTGGGTTTCAGCACTGTACCGAGTGTAAGGAGGCCTTTGCTAAGGCCGACCCTCACCTTGTCTGTGTTTACTGTCTGGGGTTTGCCCACCTCAAAGAAGACTGCCAAATCTGTAAAAACTTTCCCAAAGCCACTCTGGAAAAACATTTGAATAGGCTAAGGGAGAGGGAGGCCAAGAAGTCCGCTGACCCGGATGGCCAGCCCAGTTCAACGGTTGCTGAACCTGAGGGGGTGCCCACTGACCTGGGCGATACCTCCTCAGGCAAAAGGAGAGCCAATTCTGTGGAATCGGTTCCTAGCAAAAGGAAATGAAAATCAGCCGGTTCGGATCCTACTTCCCATGGTCCGTCCGCTGAGGAGATTGCTAAAGCGATTTCTATTGTTCAGTCGTTTTGACCGGTTCCGACCGAACCGGCAACGATTCATCGAGGTTCGGTTCGGTCAGACATAGTCGCTTCTGACATTGATCCAGAGGCTTTCTATGAGGGCGATTGGGATGGAGAAGAAGAGTATGATGAAGAGGAAGATGAAGGCCTAGATGAGCCAGTGGAGCCTGACATCTCCACAGACAAGCCTTCCAGTGTGTCTCCCCCCAGACTTTCTGAGTCCCCCTCCCATTTCTTGTTTTACAAGAAAGTGGCTTATACTCTTCAGCTCCCAGCGGAAGAAGCTGAACAGGATCAGGAGGAACCTGACTTCATGGAAATGTTGGATGTCCCAGAGTTGAAGAGAGTGTCTATCCCTCTGCATAAATCCCTGGGAAAACAGACACAAAAAGTGTTGCAGTTTCCAACTTCTATACCTCCTGTGGATAAAAAGATGGACAGGAGATATACCTTGTCACGTCCTGGAACAGAATTTCTTGCAACTCATTGCAGCCATGTTGGGGTAGTGCAGGCTGCAGCCTGTGATAAGACTAATATTCCCCTGGCATCTCACCCCCCAGATACGGACTCTAGGAAAGTGAATGCCATGGCCAAGAAACAATACTTGGCATCCTCTGTGGGACTCAGACAAGCCAATTACATGGCATATACAGCCAGGTAACAGAAATCGAGGTTGGATACGGTTCTGGAACTGGCTAAGAATGCCCCTCCCCAGCTAGCCAAGGAGCTGGAGAAGGTGGCTGCAAATGGTATTGAGGCATCCAAGGTCCAATTTCACGCTGCTGTTGACTCAAATGATGTGCATTCCAGGGTCGTGGTTACATCTGTCTCCATGAGGAGATTAGCGTGGCTCAGATGTACTAGTTTGTCAGAGGATACCCAGACTAAGGCCATGGATTTTTCTGTTACTGGTAACTCTCTGTTTGGTGAACAAACAGAGGCTTACATGAAGAAGATGGATGAGTACAGGACCACCTATAGGAGTGCTGCAGCAAAAGAGAAGCAGGCCACACCTCAGAAGCACCAGTTTAGGGCTGGCAGGGGCAGGCCTTTTAACAGGCCTTTTTACCAAGCCCAGGCTTCCTCTTCTTTCCAGCAGAGGGGGTTCTTCAGGGGAAGAGGCAGACGAGGGATGACCAGGACCCCAGCATCCACTCAGTCCAAGCCCCTTGCCAAACAGACACTCTGAGGTGTCAGTCAGGGTCTCCTCCCCAATTCCTGTAGGGGGCAGGCTGACTCACTATTCCCAGGCCTGGGATTCCATTACCTCAGACAAATGGGTCCTGGAAGTAGTGAGCCAGGGACTTGTTCTCAGTTTCAGAAGGCTCCCAAAAATGAGAGCAAGATCTTTCAGCCCCCTCTCCCCCTTGGAGACAAAGGCCTTAGAGGCAGAAGTCTCCTCTCTTCTGCTCATGTGAGCAGTAGAGAAGGTACCTCCTTGTCACAGGGGAAAAGGACTTTATTCCAGATACTTCCTTACCCCAAAAAAGACAGGGGAATGGCAACCCATCTTAGATTTAAGGTACCTCAACAAACACTTAACAACACCAAAGTTCAAGATGGTGACTGGGAGTAATTCTTCCCTCTCTGAGACCAGGAGACTGGCTAGCCTCCCTGGATCTCAAGGATGCCTATTTCCATATACCCATTAGACATTCTCACAGAAAGTGCCTCAGGTTCGAATTGCCCTCAGGCCATTATCAGTTCAGAGCCATGCCTTTCAGCCTAACATCAGCTCTAAGGGTGTTTACCAAGTGCCTGGCAGTAGTGGTAGCATTCCTCAGGAGACAAGGTATCCTTCCGTTCCCATACCTGGACGACTGGCTCCTAGTAGGTCAGTCCCCAGGCCAAGTCAAGTCAGTCTTAGAGGTCACCCAAAGGCTCCTGACATCCTTGGGCTTCACTCTAAATCTAGAAAAGTCGGTTCTGGAACCAACTCAGCTGCTAACTTTCATAGGGGCGGACATAGACATGACTTAGGCAAGAGCATTATTTTCTCTTTCAAGAGTTCAGTCTCTATTCACTCTGGCTTGCTCTTTTCAGCCTCTAGTTTCTCGTCCAGCCAGACATTTTCTTCAGTTACTGGGCTACATGGCAGCCTCCACAGCTGTGGTCCAGGGAGCAAGGTTTCAGATGAGAGATATTCAATTTCATCTGAGATCTTACTGATCTCAGAAAAAGTACCCTCTCTCCAAATAGGTTCCAGTGTCCCAGACTCTAGTTCAGGCACTCCAGCGGTGGCTGGAGGAGGACAACCTTCGGCAAGGTGTCCCATTCATCAGTCAGGCTCCTTCAGTAATTCTAACCACGAATGCCTCTCTCCTAGGCTGGGGGGCCCATCTGGACCAGCTAACAGCTCAGGGAACCTGGTCTCACCAGGAGTCCCTCCTTCACATAAACCTTCTGGAGTTGAGGGCTGTCTTTCTAGCTCTGCAGACATTCTCAACTGTGGTTCAGGGGAAAGTAGCACAAATCAGGACAGACAATACCACAACCATGTGGTACATCAACAAGCAGGGAGGCACTCGGTCCTCGGCCTTGTGCACGAAGGGCATGAAGGTATGGTCTCTGGTTTATTCCCTTCACGCTTCCCTGGTGGCTGTACACCTGCCAGGGAAGGACAACATCTTAGCAGATGCTCTCAGCAGAATTTCTTAGGGTCATCACGAATGGACTCTGAACCCCCTGGTCCTTCAGGTTATCTTCAACAGGTGGGGGACTCCAGAGATACATGTCTTTGCAGCCCCGGAAAATCACCAACTTCCTGTCTTTTGTTGCAGGCCTCCTCTACTGGGCTCTGTACACCAGGAGGCTCTACTATTGGATTGGACAAGCAGGTTCCTGCATGCATTTCCTCCTTTCTCTTTGATTTTCAGGGTTCTGATCAAGACCAGATCTCAGCCTTGTGGGGGTGATCCTAGTGGCACCAGACTGGGCCAGCCAGCCATGGTATCCTCTACTACTGTCATTGTCAGTGACAAGGCTCAAGGCCTGGCTCTTGAAGAGTTAGAATATGCACATCTAAACCTTTCTCAATCGGTTTTGGATATTCTGAAGGTTAGCAGGAAATCTGCTACCAGAAAAACTTACAATTCCAAGTGGAACAGATTTGGTTTTTGGTGTTCCCAGATACCTGTTCAGCCAGAATTAGCTGACATTGCTACTGTATTGGACTATTTGGTACATCTTAATAGTTTAGGCCTTCAGCCCACTATGCTTAAGGTGCATTTGGCAACTGTGTCTGCCTTCCTTTCAGCTGAGAAGGGCTCTTCCTTAGCCTCTCATCCAGTTTTCCAGAAATTCTTCAAAAGTCTGTTGCATGTTAATCTCCCTTTCAAACCCCTACCCCTTCTTGGGATCTGAACATCTGTATAGCACAGCTTATGCAGCCCCCTTTTGAGCCTCTATCTTCAGCAGAGCTGAAATACTTGACATGGAAAACTGTATTCCTGGTAGTCATTACCTCTGCCAGGAGGATCAGTGAGTTACAGGCTTTATCAGTGGAACCTGATTTTATTTTTTTTCACAGGGATAAGGTGGTCCTAACAGAAAGTTTCTTCCCAAAGTGGTCTCAGACTTTCATCTGAACCCATCTATGACATTGCCTGTGTTTTTTACTGACCATTCTTCCTCTGGGGAAAGAAGATTACACAGTCTCAATGTGAAAAGGGCCCTTTGTTACTATGTGGAGCATTTTAAGGCCTATAGGAATGGATGTTCTCAGTTATTTCTCAGCTATGGTAAGGTGAGAAAGGGCAAACCAGCCACAAGTGAACTATTGCCAGGTGGATTGTCTCTTGTATCCAATTCTGCTATTCAAAACTTGGGAAGGAACCTCCCTCAGGCCTGAGGGCTCATTCTACCACAAAAAGCTTTGCATTTAAACCTCTTACCGCCACATGAAAGAGCGAGACACATTGCCACTGCTTGCCCACTCCAAAAAAAACGCCACCTTGTTCCGGGGTTGGTCTTCCCTAACTTAGAAGTCCTGCTGCTGCTTAGGGTGGGTGCCACAATGTACAGTTGGACTCATTAGGAAAATCCTGAGGAAAAAAACCTTTTTTGTTGCACTTCTGTTGAGATCTGTGGAGTTGGCTGCATGGGGCAGGGGCATTGGGGCAATGATGCATCTGCAGTTTTCGGCTTGTGGTGTGGCCTGCTTATAGTGGTTTTGCCAAGTTCTGTTTCAAGCAGGCTTGAGTGCAGTCGACAGAGTAAAAGGTGGTTTATGCATGAAAAAAAAATATTTTGGGAGCTTTTTTGCAGCTGCTCTGAGGAGTGAAGCGAATCTCTTAAAAAATGTTACTTGCCTAGTTGGTTTGGCACTGACTGGAGAGGAATTTATTTTTATTTCCATGTATAATTTTTGAGATGTTGCACATAATTGTTTGGCATCACTACTTATAAAGTGTGTGTTGGGGGGAGGGGGATGTGCATGTATGCTACTCTACTTGCAAAGCACAGCTTTTCGTCATCAAAATGCGGGGACAAGTAGTGGGTCAAATGGCAGTTAGTCATACCTCACAACAATCTCTGATAAGATTTTTGCTTCAAAATTTACCTCTGTCATTACTAAACTTTGTATTTCTATGACTGGACGATAGGGAATGTAAGCACAACATATTAGCAAACAATGGAGTTATAGGAATGTTCTTTATAAAATGTAGTGTAGATCAAGCCCTTTATTCTACTAGCATCCTACTGCTGAGTATATGGTATGTGTGTGTGTGCTCTGGTTGACACGTTAGTTGTGGGGTCATTGCACGGAGTCCACATGTATACAAGGATTACTGGGGGGGCATGCAGCAGACATCATGAGGGCAAAGTGGTATGCAAATACCAACAGCGGGGCTTGTCGCTGACGTAATGCAGGTAAAGCTGAACTGAGCCTGGGCTTGAACCTCTCTCTGTCAGTGTAGCGCTGGTATTGCTTGGGACAGAGTGGCCACCTTCGAATCTCCACGTGAGCAGTGGGGTGGGTCAGCGAGGTGTCGCTGAAGGGCAGCACTTTTGTGTGGAAGGAGAGTAGCCAGAGGGGTCGGACAGGTGGGCCCGGGCAGTGAGTGATCTTGAGATCAGCAGCTGGGGTGACTAATTCTGGGATTAACCGGGATGGGTGATTGGTACTGTGATCATGTGGGAGGGGGCAGGGGTGAGGGACTCGCACCTGTGATTGCCCGGGCGGGGAATCTTGAGATCAGCAGCTAAGGTGATTGATTCTGGGATCACCCAAGATGGAGGATCTGTACTGCAATCATTCAGGAGGGGGCAGGGGCTGAGGGACTTGAACCTGTGATCTGCTGGGAGAGCAGACCAACATCGAGACAACTGGCATGAATCCTTTATAAAAGTGGAAATGTCTTATGTAGTTAAAGCAGATTACATACAGAATTTCTGCAGAAATAGTTTATTTTCCCTTGTGTTACTTATTTTTTTTAATACTGAAACTTAAGAGCTCTAAAAGCCTGTACATTATGGATTAGCTTGCTGCAGTCTTAGAAACATAGAATTTGATGGCAGATAAGGACCGCTTGGCCCACCTAGTCTGCCCATTTCTCTACCTAATGGATAAGCTGCAGATCCTAGTTAACCAACAGCCTACTCCTCCTACCCCCCACTAGAATTGCCTTATGTCTGTCCCATGCATTCTTGAATTCCCCCACTGTTTTTGACTCTACGACCTCCTCAGGAAGGCTGTTCCATGTATCCACCACCTACTCTGTGACGAAATACTTCCTCACATTACCTCTGAGCCACCCCCCCATCTTCAAATTGTGCCCCCTTGTTCTTGCACATCTCTTTTTCTGAAAGATGCTACCATCTTGGACTTTGTTGATTCCCTTGAGGTATTTGAAAGCTTCTATCATGTCCCCCTCCTCTTTTCTCGAGGCTATACATCTTAAGCTCCTTTAGTCTTTCTTCATATATCTTCTGGTGCAGACCCTGCACCATTTTGTTTGCCCTCCTCTGGACAGCCTCCACTCTGTCTATGTCTTTGCGGAGAAGGGGTCTCCAGAACAAGCTTCCTGAATTAGTGGACAGCCTCCACCCTGTCTATGTCTTTGCGGAGAAGGGGTCTCCAGAACAAGCTTCCTGAATTAGTGGCCTTGATGGAGGAGGAACATCTGGATATCGTGGCAGTCACAGAAACATGGTACACACAAAACCATGACTGGGACGTAAACGTACCAGGATACACTATCTACAGGAGGGACAGGGAGGGTAAAAGAGGAGGAGGAGTAGCTCTTTACATAAGGGAAGGAATAAAAGCAACAGAACAAAAGGGTAAACAGGGAGGAGAAGAAGCACTGTGGGTAAATTTGGAGACAGGCAATGGCACCACAATCTGCACAGGGGTTGTAGACAGACCCCCTTCTCAGGGGGAGGAAATGGACAAGGAAATGATAGAAAGTATACTTAGAATGGCAGAAAAAGGGGAGATATTGCTGATGGGTGATCTGAATATGCCAGATGTTAACTGGAGTGCAGTTGCAGCAGCCACTTCGAAGAGTGGGGTTATTCTAGATGCCCTACAGGGGATGCTTTAGACAACTAGTATTGGAGCCCATTCGAGAGGGAGCAATCTTAGACCTGATTCTCTCAAATGGAGATAGAGAGGATCACAGATGTAGAAGTGGGTAGCCATCTGGGAACTAGCGACCATCGAACAGTATGGTTCATAATAAACACAGCAATAGAGTCAAGCCATACAAAGGCAAAAGTACTGGACTTTAGGAGGCTGACTTTGCTAAAATGGGTGAGTGCCTAAAGAATGCACTAGCAAATGGGCAGGAAGGAGGGTGGAAGAACAATGGGGAATAATAAAACTGCCATCACAGAGGTAGCGAGCCTTTGTGTGAAGCAAATAAACAAAACAAAATGATGTAAGAAACCACTATAGTTCTCAAAGGAGTGGCAGTGAAGGTTCAAGAGAAAAGAAAGCATTCAGGAAGTACAAGGAATCGCAGAAGGAGCAGGACAGAGAACTGTATCAGTTAAAGCAAAGGAGGCTGGGAAGGCAGTCAGAACAGCAAAGGCCCAAACCGAGGAAAAGATAGCCAACTCAGTTAAGAAGGGGATAAAACCTTTTATAGGTACATCAGGGGCGAAGGAAGACCAAGGGAGGGATAGTGAGGCTTAATAAAGGGAGGGAGGGAGGTGGGCAGAGAGAGACTGTGAAAAGGCAGAGATACTAAACAAATATTTTTGCTCAGTATTTACAAATGAAGAGGGAGGTACCTAAAACAAACAGTAGAAACACTCTGGATACAGAAGTTGATACCAGCCCATTTACAGAAGAAAGGGTTCTGAAAGAACTCTTAAAACTGAAGGTGACAAAGCAATGAGGCCTGATGGATTCATCCCAGAATTCTAAAAGAACTAAGGTAGAACTAGTGACCACTGACTACCCTTTTAACAAATCATGGGAGGATGGGGTGGTACCGAGGACTGGAGGAGGGCAGATGTGATTCTCCTTCACAAAAGTGGGAGCAAGGCAGAAGCAGGAAACTACAGACCTGTTAGTTTAACCTCAGTGATAGGGAAAATGATGGAATCACTTCTGAAGGAAAGAATTGTCGAGTATCTAGAGGCCAGAGGGCACGGACCCTAGGCAGCATGGATTCACAGCGGAAGGTCATGCCAGACAGATCTGATAGATTTCTTTGACTGGGTGACCAAAGTAGTAGATCAGGGAGGGCTGTGGTCATGGCCTACCTAGACTTTTGTAAGGCATTTGACACAGTCCCACACAAAGATTAATATACAAGTTAGCCAGCCTGGGAATGGGTCCCAAGATGACAGCCTTGGTAAAGAATTGGCTGGAGAATAGGACACAGAGAGTAATAGTAAATGGAGTCCACTCAGAAGAAAGGAGGGTTACTAGTGGGGTACTGCAGGTTCAATATTAGGACGGTCCTCTTCAATGTCTTTATAAGCGACATTGCAGAGGGACTGGAAGGAAAATATGTCTCTTTGCAGATGACACAAAGATCTGCAACAGAGTTGATGCACAGGGTGGGGTGGAAAAGATGAGAAGGGACTTGGCAAGGTTAGAGGAATGGTCAAATGTATGGCAGCTTAGATTCAATGCTAAGAAGTGCAAGGTAATGCACCGGAAACAAAACCCAGGGAAGAGTACACAATGGGGGTGAGATACTAACAACAACAAAATGGAAAGGGACCTGGGGTAGTCATATCAGATGACCTAAAGGTGGGCAAGCAATGTGAGAGGGCAGCAAGGAGGGCTGGGGGGATACTGGGATGCATAGGGAGAGGCATCACCAGTAGAAAACAGGAAGTTATAATCCCTCTGTACAGACAGCTGGTGAGACCCCATCTGGAGTACTGTGTGCAGATCTGGAGACTCAATCTCCGCAAAGACATAGACAGGATGGAAGCTGTCCTGAGGAGGGCAACTAAAATGGTGCAGGGTCTACACCGGAAGACATATGAAGAGAGACGAAAGGAGCTTAATATGTATAGCTTCGAGGAAAGGAGGGAGAGTGGGGACATGATAGAAACGTTCAAGTACCTCAAGGGAATCAACACAGTCCAAGAGGTAGCATCTTTCAAAAGAGGGGTGTGCAAGAACAAGAGGGCACAATTTGAAGATAGAGGGGGCAGCTCAGAGGTAATTTAAGGAAGTATTTTTTCCCAGAGAGGGTTGTGGATGCATGGAACAGCCTTCCTGAGGAGGTTGTGGAGTCAAAATTAGTGGTGGAATTCAAGCATGCATGGGACAGTCATAAGGCCATTCTAGGGGTTGGGGGTAGGAAGAAGTAGGCTGCTGGTTAACTAGGATCTGCAGCTTATCCAGTAGGTAGGAAAATGGGCAGACTGGGTGGGCCAAGCGGTCCTTATCTGCCATCAAATTCTATGTTCTATGTTTCAGAACTGTACACAGTACTCTAGATGTGGTCTTACCAATTGTCTGTACAGAGGGTCAACAACTTCCTGTTTTCTACTGGTGCTGCCTCTCCCTATGCATCCCAGTATCCCCCCAGCCCTCCTTACCCCCTTCTCACATTTCTGGCCCACCTTTAGGTCATCTGACCTGACTACCCCCAGGTCCCTTTCCATTTTTGCTGTTGTCAGTATCTCACCCCCGATTGCGTACTCTCCCCCTGGGTTTTTGTTTCCCAGGTACATTACTTTGGACTTCTTTGCATTGAATCTAAGCTGCCATACATTTGACCATTCCTCCAGCCTTGCCAAGTCCCTTTTCATCCTTTCTACCCCTCCTTGCGTATCAACCCTGTTGCAGATCTTTGTGTCATCTGCAAAGAGACATACTTTTCCTTCTAGTCCCTGTGCAATGTCACTTATAAAGACATTAAAAAGGACTGGCCCCAGTACTAAACTCTGTGGTACCCAACTAGTAACCCCCCCTTTCTTCACTGTGGACTCCCATTTACTATTACCCTCTGTGTCCTGTTGTCCAGCCAGTGTTTTACCCACCCTGGGACCCACTCCCAGGCTGGCTAATTTGTTTATTAATCTTTTGTGCAGGACTGTGTCAAATCCCTTGCTAAAGACTAGGTAGGCCATGTCCACAGACCCTCCCTGGTCTACTACTTTGGTCACCCGGTCAAAGAAATCAATTAGATTTGTCTGACATGACCTTCCCGCTGTGAATCCATGCTGCCTTGGGTCCTGTGCCCCACTGGCCTCTAGGTACTCAACAATTCTTTCCTTCACAAGTGATTCCATCATTTTCCCTACCTCTGATGTCAAACTGACAGGTCTGTAGTTTCCTGCCTCGGTCTTGCTCCCACTTTTGTGAAGGGGAATCACATCCGCCCTCCTCCAGTCCTCAGGTACCACACCATCCTCCCATGATTTATTAAAAAGGGTAGTCAGTGGTGTTATTAGTTCTTCCCTTAGTTCTTTTTGAATTCTGGGGTGAATCCCATCAGGCCCATTGCTTTATCCACCTTCAGTTTTAAGAGTTCTCTCAGAACCCTTTCTTCTGTGAAAGGACTAATATCAACCCCCCCCCCCCATCCAGAGTGCTTCTATTGACTAGATTAGGTATCTCCCCCTGCTTTTCTATTGTGAATACTGAGCCAAAGTATTCATTCAGTAACCCCGTTTTTTCACTGTCACTCTCTGCCCAACCACCTTCCTTTTTATTCAGCCTCATTATCCCTGCCTTAGTCTTTCTTTGCTCCCTAATGTACCTGTAAAAGTTTTTATCCCCTTCTTAACCAAGTTGGCAATCTTTTCCTCAGTTTGGGCTTTTGCTATTCTGACTGCCTTCCTCGCTTCCTTCTGCTTTAACTGGTACAGTTCTCTGTCCTGCTCCTTCTGTGTTTTCTTATGCTTCCTGAATGCTATCTTTTTCACCCTAACCTTCCCTGCCACTTCTTTTGGGAACCATAGTGCTCGTTGCCTCTGTGATGGCGGTTTTGATGTTTCCTCATTGTTGCTCCACCCCACTTTCTTGCCTGTTTGCTAGTGCTTTTCTGAGACACTCTCCCATTTCGATAAAATCAGCCCTCCTGAAGTCCAGTACCTTCACTTTTGTATGGCTTGACTCTACAGCTAAGTTTATCGTGCACCACACTGTTTGGTGGTCATTTGTTCCCAGATGGCTACCCACTTCAAGATCGGAGTTCCTCTCTCCATCCCCGTTTGAGAGAATTAGGTCTAAGATTGCTTCCTCCTGAGTGGGTTCCAAAACTAGCTGTCTGAGGCATGCCCCCTGTATTGCATCAAGAATGGCCCTGCTCTTGGATGTGGCTGCAGAAAAGGTGCTCCATTTAACATCTGGCATATTCAGGCCCCCCATCAGCAATATCTCCCCTTTCTCTGCCATCCTAAGGATGCCTTCTATCATTTCCTTGTCCATTTCTTCCCCCTGAGACAGGGGACTGCATACAACCCCTGTGCGGATTGTGGTGCCATTTCCAGTCTCCAGGGTGACTCACAGTGCCTCCTCTCCTCCCTGTTTACCCTTTAGTTCTGTTGCTTTGATCCGTTCCCTTACATACAGAGCTACTCCTCCTCCTCTTCTTCCCTCCCTGTCCCTCCTGTAGATTGTGTACCCTGGTATGTTGACGTCCCAGTCATGGTTCTCTGTCTACCATGTTTCTGTGACTGTCACAATATCCAGGCATCCTTCTTCCAACAAGGCCACCATTTTGGGGAGCTTTTTACCTAGACTACGGGCATTGGTACTCATTACCCTCCATTTTTTATGGCTTTATTTCCTTTTGCCCCATCCCTGTCCTTACTGCCTTTGTCTTTTTCTCCATTTACCCCAGCCTTTCTCCCTATCAACTGCTCTATCTTGGTGTTTACCTCACTAACTACCCTGATTTTTTTGGAGGGGCTAGGATTTCCCTTCTCCTTTTCAGTGCCTCCCCTGTTGGCTAGTTTAAATGCTTGCCAATAAAGCATTTAAACCTTCCACCTAGGATCCTGGTTCCCATCCTGGATTGATGCAGACCATTGCAACAGTATAGGCCTGCATCCCTCCAGGTGGAGCCCGAGTACCCTGTTAAAGCCAAATGCCTGAGCTCTGCACCAGTTTTTCAATCAGTCATTGAATCCCATGGTGCAGAGTACCCTAGCCTCATCCGTGCCATAGACTGGTGGTGCAGACACAGGAAGGCGAAGTTAGTATGTGCTTGCAAACATATTGCACACAGGCATGGACATCTGCTTTCTGATGTGAGAAGGAGAAAGTGGAGCAAGAAAGTGAGCGAGGACCTGGATCTATTGGTGGGCACTGGGCAAATGGGCGGTGGTTAGGTGGCCTGACCGCTGCGCCACCCATCAAACATGTGGTCCTTCAATATCTGAAAGAGGAAGCATGGAGCAGAAGTGAAGCCGGTCTTAGATAGCATCAGACTGACAGACACAGCAGTACTAGATGAAGGAGGCAGCAGCAGCAAGGTCCATCTATACCATGGTGGGTTCTGTTTGTGGAGTAGCCTGGATTGAGGCATTCCACTGATTGGTCACCAGACAGCCCAACTTCAATGTGAGATGGAATGATAAAGAGTGATGGGGCGCTGTCTGTGTGTCTGAGCTGAGGAAAAAGTGGGTCAAGAGAAGCAAGCAGAACAGCCAGAGTGGACTGTGTTAATGTGACCTTGTGATAAAAGATTTGCTATACATTTTATCACAAGGACACAGTAATACAGTCCACTCTAAAAAATGTGTGACATGACACTTCTAATCACTTTGTAACCCCCAGGAGGTGCTATCCCAAGGGCTACTACCCCTGCCTGATTTGCCATTAACAGGTTGAGGGGCCTGGATCCGATGGCGGGTGCCTCCACCCAGAGGTCAGGGTTAAGACAGTCTGATATGACTTGGTCACAGCCCTCTGGGTCACTGCAACTCCCCTTTCTTCCCACTAGTGGCCCACACAAATCAATCACAGTACCCTTGCAATATACACTTACCCCCAGGATTGGTTCAATCAACGTGACTCTGGGGACTCCCTGTAAAACAAGATGATACAGTGCAAAAATCACAGTACAATACGTTAACATAAACAAATACCTCAGGCAGTGTAACTTTGCTGAAACAAACAGATCTGATTTATTTAGGGGGGGATATAACAAGGACGGGGAAATCAAGTTAATTAGTTTAAACACATTAATAATCACAGTACTGTGCACATATTTCAGAATCCCAAATGTCCCTAATGCCACTCTTACTGGGTACCCAGGCAGTAAGAGGCTAGCCTATTTGGTGCAGCTGTTTGGGGCCCTGAAGATGGGAAATGCATGCACAATACCCAAATTGTAATCCGGAGCTGGTAGGCTCAGATCGTGGAGAAAGAAAGGAAAAGTAATCAGATGGAACACTTGCAATTAGATGATGGCAGGGAGCTACCCTGATTTGTACTCACAAATTCACTGCTGAAACTGAATGGAAGGCAGATTGTCCTGGATTGGCAGGAGGAGCAGACCATGTGGACAAGATCCTTGTGACTGGACCCCACGGCAGTTCAGAGCAAATGGATGTAGTCTGGATTAAGCTGGGGTTTAATTGCAACTTCATGCACTCAATTCACAGTACAGGGGATTTGAAACGCGAGTCCCCACATGCACTACACACATTTATAGGGAAAAAAGGAAGTACTATACCAGGCAGGCTGCTTCTCTATCCCGATCGCAATTACTGCATAATACCCGGGAGAACACACAGCAGATTCAGTTCCTGACAGACTGAGCATGATTCAGCAATTTCTTCAGTCTTATACAGGGTGAGCCTGGTTTCTACTCTTCAGATCTCCTTGATTCTCTTCACAGGTCGGATTCAGTCTGAACAAGCAGTTGCACAAGCTGCAGACCGAAACTTGGGGCCTTACACGTGTTTCCCGACTAAAACTGCTCACCGAAGGAGCACAGGGCTCCTTCCCTCTTCACTGCCAGAGCTAAACTGAAACTCCAGTAGACAAAACCGGGCACTTCCTTTGTGTTCCTCCCAGTTCTTGGCTGGATTGATTGTGACTCACATTAGACTTCCACTGTTGGTGCAAAAAGGCGCCGAAGTCCAAACTACATTTCCCAGAGTCACTGCCCATACAATCCTCTTGTGGCTGGCTCAGATTACGAGTCCAAGTTCTGATTCGCCCACAGGCACCATTTTAGAGCTCTCTTAACCCACACTGATTGGTCCAGTTCAGCAGTTCAGAACTAGAATGGGGAACTAGGCAATCACAGTTCTGATTGCAAAGAAAAGCAGGTTAGACAAACTGTATTTTCATTATTACTCTACATGATTTCTGGCAAACAGTTACATCTTTCAGATAGGTTCGCTTTGCACTCCTAGCAACTGCAAAACGGAGCGAATTGGCAGCAGCTCGAGTGGGACTCAAGCAGAGAAACATACAGTCCCCCCATACAAGCTAATTATGTCTGCAAGCAGACAGCTCTTAAAGAGACAGTACCAGAGACTCTAAAAACACTCACAGATAAATGGCTTAAACGCCAAACACCATTCAGGCTTGGAGCATTCAAGCAAGCTCCTGGAAGTCTTTTGGGAACCCCCATTTGCAGGGGGAATTACACCCTTCCTGGCCTGGGAAAGCTTGACGTCCGCGTCAAGCAAGTACCCCCCCATAAGTTTCAGTTGCAACCATATACATTTGCAATATGCTCACACATGTAATCATCAGTCAATATATCACTTTACCAGGAACACATTTCTGAAACGTTGCAGTACGTCACCCTTTACACAGTATTACACACACATCGTACCATAACTCAGGTTATTACCTCTTGTACATGAAACCTGAAGCGAGGGGGCCCTTCCCTATCAGTTACCTTGGGGCTGGACGGGGCAAGGGCACCATACCTAGAGGGCAACACAAGTAACTTGGAGTTAGCACTGATGCTCAGTTTAGGCAGTGAGCTCGGGGACACATGCACTCCTTTATGGACAACATTGTGAGGCAAGTCCACAGGCCTCCCAAGAGAATCATAACAGGTGCACCACAGGCTTTACAGCTCGACCAGTCTTTCTAGGGGGAACTGTTACAGTCTCTGGACTTTGAGTCTCATTTTCGGCATTGTCCTCACTTGTCAGGGGAGTCTCTATGGGGGTAGAGAGACTAGAACTTGGGGCACTTTCAGCTCCAGGAGTTACAGTCTCTGAGTCCACAACATTTGGTTCACATGGAGAGCTTTCGGACACTGGCAGTGGACCGTCAGGGCACTCAAAATACTCTTCTTGTTCTGGTGTATCACCAGTCTGTCCCAGTGTCCATCATTTTCCTCCCCTGAAAGCTCAAACAGTTCAACCATACACAATGATTCCATTTCATCTGACCTGATGCTTTGCACTTCACTTTCTGGGAGCATTGGCTCCAGGGACGAAGCTGGGGGCTTAGACAGTCCAGAAGGCCCAGCTTCATCTCCAGTATTGACTAGGGGATTGCCCCGAAACAATTGACTCAGTTCGTAAGAAGGGTAGTATTCAAAGTCACACTCACTTTCTTCTGATATGGACTGACAGTCATGCTCAACTGGGACTTGTGGAGGGGAAGACTCTAACTCTGCTTCTGTAGGTGCAGACTTTCTTGATCTTTTCTTAGCAGCAGCTCTAGTCACTGGTCCAGAGGGGGCATCTTCTGGGAGCTCAGACTCAGTCGAGATTTGTCCAATGGGCAGTAAATGATTTCTATGCATTGTTTTTACATCTTTTGAATTATTCTCAGGCCTTACTTTGTACACTGGCAGATCATCTAGTTTGCCCACTACAATGTGAGGGAGATGGTGCCATCTGTCAGCAATCTTGTGTTTGCCATTCAGTCCCAGATTTCTTAGCAATACCTGATCTCCCTCCTGGAGTTCCTGTGCTTTCACCTTTTTATCATACCGTTCTTTGTTGACCAGATTTCTTTTGGCAGCCATGGTTTGAGCCAGTTGGTATGCATGATTTAGCTGGGCCTTTAACTTTTGCACATACTGTAAATAGTTGTCAGCTCGAACCCCATCAGGAGAGACCCCAAAACACATCTACTGGCAGTCGAGCTTCTCTTCCAAACATCAGGTGGTAGGGGGAGAACCCAGTGGCATCACTTTTGGTGCAGTTATAAGCATGTACCAGAGTGCTAATTTATTGGCTCCATCTAGGCTTGTCCTTTGGGTGTAGGGTGCCTAGCACATCTAGCAAAGTGCAGTTGAAACGTTCAGGCTGTGGGTCCCCCTGGGGGTGGTAAGGAGTGGTTCTTGACTTTCACACTCCCCACAGAGAAAGCATCTCTTTGATCAGACGACTCTCAAAGTCTCTCCCTTGATCAGAATGTATTCTTTGTGGAGCCCCATAGTGAACAAAAAAGTTTTCTACAAGTACTTTGGCCTCAGTGGATGCTTTCTGTCTTGGTGGGGAAAGCTTGGGCATATCTCAGAAATGGTCGGTGACCACCAGCACATTACTGATATTTATTTGATCTGACTCCAAACTCAGAAAATCAATACAGACCAGCTCCATAGGTGCACTGGTGTGATGTTAACAAGGGGGGCAGCCCTCTGGGGCAAAGCTTTCCTCTGTAAGCAGCGACTACAAGTTTGAATGTGTTGCTCCACATCAGCCCCCATCTTAGGCCAATAGAATCTGGATCTTACCAAGTCAAGTGTTCTGTCTATACCAAGGTGCCCCATGTGGTTGTGCAAGAACCTCACTGGAGGAACATGAGAGACGATTATTTAAGGTATTGGACCGACTGGAAGACTTTGGCCTTAAACTGTCCATTGATAAGTGTCAATTCTTTCAAACATCAGTAAAGTATGTGGGACACATAGTATCCACTGAGGGAACAGAGACCGACCCAAGTAAAGTTGAGGCCTTGACCACCTGGCCACAGCCCAAAAATCTAAAAGAACTGCAAAGATTCCTGGGATTCTGTGGTTATTATCGGCGTTTCATTAAGGACTATTCAAGAGTGATCCGCCCTTTACTTGACCTTACTCAAGGGTATCCCCCAACCCACAAAAAATACAAAAAGTCAGCGTCCCTCAAGACTGAAAGAGTATATCTTCATCCGAGTGAAGTACTTGGGGCCCGCTGGACTCTTGATTGTGAGACTGCTTTTCATGAGATCATATATCAACTTACCCACGCTCCAGTGCTGGCCTATGCCAATCCAAGAAAACCTTATGTCCTGCACACTGATGCTAGCTTGCAAGGGTTGGGGGCTATGTTGTACCAAGAGCATGAGAATGGCCTGAGACCAGTGGTCTTTGCCAGTAGAAGCCTGACCCCATCTGAAAAGAACTACCCTGTACATAAGTTAGAGTTCCTAGCTTTGAAGTGGGCTATTGTTGACCAATTCCGTGAGTACTTGTATGGGGCTAAAATACTAGTAAAAACTGACAATAATCCTTTGACCTACGTGCAGACCTCAGCTAAGTTGGATGCCACTGGCCATAGGTGGCTTTCTGCATTATCTACATACGACTACGCTGTTGAATACCGAGTAGGCCTGAACCACATAGATGCTGATGCTCCCTTCCGGAGGCCTGTTCCCCAGAATGATTGGGTCAGATTGTCAGAACCTGATATTCGGGTACTCTGCCAGAAGTTTGACAGGGAGGAACAAATGTCCACGGACGCAGTGGACTGCATGGTGGATTGCTTGGGACCCTCTGAGAATTGCATACCTGCTGCTTATTGCCACTTTTCTGCAATAGACATTGGTGCACTGCTCAGCTGGACAATGACAGTATGCGGCGGGCTCAATCCCATGATCAAATCAGCTTTAGAAGCCCTCTATGCAGGAAAAGATGTGTCCAAATTACGCTCCACTGATTTGAGAACTGCATTGTTATACAAAGAAGGTCCTAAGTTGAAACTGATCAATAAACTGTTATACAGAGAAACAGTAGACAGAAGGGGACAAGTAGACAAACAACAACTAGTGCTGCCCACTGCCTTTCGAGACTCAATACACAGGGCTCCTTCCCTCTTCACTGCCAGAGCTAAACTGAAACTCCAGTAGACAAAACCGGGCACTTCCTTTGAGTTCCTCCCAGTTCTTGGCTGGATTGGCTGTCACTCACAATTGACTCCCCCCTGTTGGTGCAAAAAGGCGCCGAAGTCCAAACTACATTTCCCAGAGTCACTGCCCATACAATCCTCTTGTGGCTGGCTCAGATTACGAGTCCAAGCTCTAATTCATCCACAGACACCATTTTAAAGCTCTCTTAACCCACACTGATTGATCCAGTTCAGCAGTTCAAAACTAGAATGAGGAACTAGGCAAACACAGTTCTGATTGCAAAGAAAAGCAGGTTAGACAAACTGTATTTTCATTATTACTCTAAATGATTTCTGGCAAACAGTTACATCTTTCAGATAGGTTCCCTTTGCACTCCTAGCGACTGCAAAATGGAGCGAATTGGCAGCAGCTCGAGTGGGACTCAAGCAGAGAAACACACAGTCTCCCCATACAAACTAATTATGTCTGCAAGCAGACAGGTCTTAAAGAGACAGTACCAGAGGCTCTAAAAACACTCACAGATAAATGGCTTAAACGCCAAACACCATTCAGGTTTGGAGCATTCAAGCAAGCTCCTGGAAGTCTTTTGGGAACCCCCATTTGCAGAGGGGGTACACCTTGATTACCAGGCTCCCACCACTGCTGGAAATCTCGACCCCGGGGTCAAGCTACCCCTCATAGGTGTGCAGCCTCCAATGCTGGAGATCATCAAGCTGCAGTGGGCATTGGGCAGGGACTATTTGGATTCTGCTGCATAGGGCTCTCTTTTACTCAGGCTACCCAGTTGCCACAATTTTACTTGAAACAAGAGAGACAGTGATAGACAAAAAGACCATTAATGGTGGTAGCCTTTCTCATCTACAAAATGGTCTACTCTGTTCCCTTATCCTGTATTTTATTTTAACAGCATTGGTAAACCTCGTGTACAATAAGGTTACCAGTGGGAACATTTAATGGCTGAGTTTTCTGAATAAAAGATGTATGCAGTTTCCACTCATTGATACTGGTCAAGAAAATGCTTTAGTTTTGACAATTTTTTAAATAAAATGAAAGCTAGCTATTTTTATAAGGATAGTTGTCCTTTGTAACAAGTCAAACAAGGCTTTAAATGCAGCCCAATTGTGTGAAAATGACCCTCAAAATGCACCAGAGTGCATCAAAAACGTAATGGCTTCACCCAGCCTATTGATTTGGAATTTACTAGGAAAAGCAGGACTTTTAGCAGTCTTTGCCCCCCCCCAATCAAAAAAGCTAACTACACCCCTGGCCTGTTCCCAAAATAGGTTCTGTGACTCCCTCCTCTAAGGGGGTACTGCTTGGGAGTCTGCATTTAGTCAGAATACAGAAAGACTTCATGTTGTTTGAAGAAATAATTACTTACCATAGTAATGTTGTTTCTTCTAATGGAGTCTTGCTGTATTCTGACCTCCCTCCCTGCCTCCCCTCCTAGGACCCAGTAGTTTTGGGATGTGGGTGGGCAGGCACAGTGCTGCACCCCAGAGGTATACTTGGCTTGCCCTATCTTATGGGTTTTAGTTATGTTTTAGCTCTCTACCTACTTTGGTTTTATATTTAGCTTTCTTTTTGGGGTTCTCAACTTGAGTCTTTTGACCCTAAAAACAATTTGTGCAGCCATTTGGCTTGCAAGAGTTGAAATAATTTCCACCTCTTACTTTTATTAGTTAGTGCTCGTAATAATCTGACTGTTACACTTCAGAGTGCTAGAGACAGAGGTTTGAAAACCGAGCTCGAGCTCAACGTTCTATGCTTCTGCATAGAGTTAACTCTTTACTCTCTAGAGCAGTTCAAGCACTGGGGATAACTGCATTTAGTCAGAATACAGCAAGACTCCATTAGAAGAAACAACATTACTATGGAAAGTAATTTTTTCTTCCCCATTCCCCCACATCCTCCCAGCCCAGCTTCTCCTAGCCTCCAGTTATACATAACTATACAATAACTATAACATTCAAAAATATATACATTTTTATCTCAGCTCTTTTCCATCAAAAGATATCAACAATCACAATAATCTACCTTCTACTAATACAGTATATATACTAATACGAAGGGCACGGATAGCCAAGGTTCTGCCATCTTTGTTTACATTTTTTGTCCCTTTGTGTATGCAGACTTTAAGCAGCTTTGGCTGCCTTGTTGAGCACTCCATGGCACTAATTTGTTCATTTCCTAGCCCTGCTGCCTGTCCCCAGAACTCCAATGTCCACTGTGACATTTCAGTTCATTCGCTGCTCTGGCTGCTTCAAAGGAGCTGCTTAGATGATCATGCAGTTGCACATACTTCAAAGGTACACCACAGTGCCTGTCATTCCTTTGGCCACTCTGCTTTCTACCTGCTTGTCACCTCCTGCAGCAAGACCCTGTGGCAAGAAGACTGGGAGGCTAAACAAACAGATGACAGAGGTGTTGGGTACCAGCTGAAAAGATAATGATTTTGTGATGCTGTGCCATGAACGATCATTAACAATTATGTTAAAGTTTCAGAAACTATCATTGTGATTATAAATAACAATAATTAAACATGAATGTTAAATGGACATTAATCAAAAACCACAATGTTATGGAAACTTTTTTAATTTATTTATCTTGTCTTCTATTTAGACCCCTTGATTGTAATTAACAGGTATGATATATCTTCTGTAGAAACACACTACATTCAGTTACACTGACTCTTGCACCGCACTTCTTACTAGTGTTAGAAATGCTCAGATTGGTTTGTGTAGCTCCATTCAGTAGTTCCTTTTTTGGTTGTGGTGAGTTCCTTCATGTACCTGGTTTGTGTTCAGAACTTTTCATAACAGTCTGCAAACTAATACTGTCAAAGCAAAATTTATGTTTATGTTCATTATTAGTTCCCCAATATTTTATTGGAATATATGAAATATATTGCTTAATTTTACAGTTATAGACATTTATGTTTATTATTGATAGAAACATAGAAGTTGACAGCAGATAAGGACCGCAAAGCCCATTCAGTCTGCCCATTTCTTTTTCTACCTTATGAATGTGCCATCTGCCTTTGCTCTGTCAATGGCCTATCTATTCATACTCATCTGTATTGCTCCCTTATGCCTATCCCATGCCTGTCTGAAGCCCTGCATTGTATTCATATCCACCACTTCCTGAGGTAGGCCATTCCATGCATCCACCACCCTTCTGTGAAAAAGAACTTCCTCACATTACCCCTTAATCGGCCTCCCTCTAATCTCATGCTGTGTCCTCTTGTCCTACTATTATTCTAATATTAAAACATGTTAGACTCTTTCACCTTGTTAATGCCCTTAAGGAGTTTGAATGTTTTGATTATATCGCCTCTCTCCCTCCTTTGCTCTAGGGTAAACATATTGAGCTTCGTTAATCTGCCCTCATATGTTTTCTGATGCAGTCCCTGCACCATTTTGATTGCCTTTCTCTGGACTGCCTCCATTTTGTTAATGTCATTGTGAAGGTGTGGCCTCCAGTACTGCATGCAGTACTCCAGATGGGGCCTAACCAGGGTCTTGTAAAGAGGGATTATTACCTCCCTCTTAAGACTTGTGATACCCCTCCTAATACATCCCAACATCCCCCTAGCCTTACCTACTGCTTTAGTGGTCTGCTTGGCTGATTCAGGTCATCTGTGATGATAATGCCCAAGTCTCTTTCTTCCCTTGTGACTGCCAGCAACTCCCCTCCCAGCCTATAGGTGACGTCAGGGTTTCTCTTCCCTATGTGCATGATCTTGCACTTTTTTGTGTTAAACCCCAGTTCCCACTCTTCTGACCATTTTGCCAGTTTGTCCAGATCTCTTCTCATTCTGCCCACCCCATCTGGATCATCTACTCTGTTGCAGATCTTGGTGTCATCTGCAAACAGACAAACCTTACCCTCCAGTCCATCTGCAATGTCACTGATGAAGATATTGAAGAGGACTGGCCCCAGGACTGCTCCCTGAGGTACCCCAACTTGTGACTTGCATCTCTTCTGACTGTATACTGTTTACCACCACTCTCTATTATTTGCCCGTCAACCAGTTTGCCACTCAGTTGACCAACTTCTGACCCACCCCGAGCCTACCTAGCTTATTAATCAATCTTCTATGTGGAACAGTATCGAAAGCTTTGCTGAAGTCAAGGTAGGTGACATCAACTGCTCCCCTTGGTCCACCACTCTGGTTACCCAGTCAAAGAAATCTATGAGATTAGTTTGACAGTACCTTCCTTTTGTAAACCCACATAGTCTTGGATCCTGTGCTCCTATGGATTTCAGGTGTTGCACTATCCTTGCCTTAAGGAGTGTTTGATTGTATATTTATACTTCATATTATGTAATGGTGAAAACTGTTCTTATGCTGACTTTTTTGTATTCTGAGAAAAGAGTAAATAAAAATCTATTATGGAAAATATATATATATATTAAAAATAGAAATTTCCTTTGTTTTGGTCCATAAACTGCTTTTGAAATATGCAAATTATTTATGCAAATATGTATACTATACCTAACATTGCATTTACTCTTCCTGAAGGGATTAATACTTGACTTCATATAGAAACATAGAAATTGAAGGCAGATAGGGACTAAAGATCCATCTAGTCTGTCCTGAGCCCTATCCCCCCTCTTTAGGATTTCTGTGAGACAATCCTCTTGTGTCTGTCCCAAGTGACTTTGAATTCCCCTACTGTTTTGGAGTCAATGACTCCACCCAGTAGACCATTCCATGGGTCAACCACCCTCTCTGTGAAGAAAAACCTTCACATGTTGCCCCTGAATCTTCCTCACCTCACTTTCATCTCATGCCCTCTTGTTCTACTGGTGCTACTGACCATGAAGAGCTCCTGGGTGGAGACTCTGTTTATACCCTTCAGAAACTTGAATGTCTCAGTCATGTCCCCTCTATCCCTGCGTTGTTCCAGGAAGTAAATGTTGAGTTCCTGTAACCTGCTTTCATATGGCAACTTATGGAGACTGTGTATCATTTTTGTTGCCCTCCTCTGTACTGTCTCTAATCTATCTATGACCCTCCTGAGATAAGGTCTCCAGAACTGAATGCAGTACTCAAGGAGAGGTCTCACCAGGGACCTGTACAGTGGCAGGATCACCTTCTTTCTTCTACTTGTTATGACCCTTCCTACGTATCCCAGCATCCTGCTGGCCTCTTTGCTACCTTTTCACATTGTCTGCATAACTTCAAATTGTCTGATATGATTGATAACCCCTAGATCCCTCTCCTGATAGGTGGTTGCTAGATTTTCCCCTCCCAAGTAATAGTCTGTCTCTGGGTTACTTTTGCCCAGATGCATAACTTTGCACTTTTTCATGTTGAATTTTAACTGCCACAAGTTAGACCAATGTTCCAGCCTGAGTAGATCACTTTTCATTTCCTCTACCCCCTGTGCAGTGTCCACCCTGTTGCAGAGCTTTGTGTCATCTGCAAACAGGCACACCTTCCTGCTCAAGTCCTCTGTGATATCTCCGATGAAGATATTAAAGAGTAATGATCTGAGGACGGACCCCTGTGGCACCCTGCTTGTCACCTCCCTATCCCCTGATGCTGCCCCATTTACTGTCACGGATTGAGTTCTTTGTTCAAGCCAGCTACTCACCCATGCTACCACTTCCTGTCCCACTCCTGTATGGTCGAGTTTGTTTGGCAGCCTTCCATGTGGTACAGAGTTG